>CP137677.1:24881556-25077727 GCA_037976565.1 Mesocentrotus franciscanus | reverse complement strand
TGCCTCCACTCACTGTTATGCAATAGTAAAACTCCCTAAATTGACAACCCCAAGATGCGAATCAAGAAATATTGACAGTGTAATAGAAGCCACGGTCACTCTGTTTATGAATATGCCACGGGTTGACCATGACGTTTTGACACGAGAACTGCCATCCAGACTATCATAATATTGAGTTGAAACTTTGTCAGAAAATACCTGAAAATGTTCAAGGTTTGTTTTGCTCACCTGATCATGTCATCACATGTCATCGAACTTTTCCAGTCACATGGTAGAAGGAGGAAATCACTTTTCAGATTTTCAGGTTCGTCGTCACACATCGACGTTCGTTCGACGAGCCAACCGCCCACTGACAGTCGCAGACTCGATCCGATACCGGCTGATGACGATACTGGTCTAGAAAATCTATCTATACTCCACCTGATCGTCTGCGCGAAAATACCACGCGTGTATGTCCCGTTTGAATCTTACCAGGGTATTTGGCTTGCCAGGTGTGGGTCGTTGATTTCTTCCTGTAACATACAACACTGTTATCTCTAGAATATCGAAGTGCAGTGCTTGACATCGAGTGTTTTATTTGCAGTGCACAAATGCCGCCATCTGTTGAATAGAGACGCGAAGTGAATTTTGAACTTGATATAGATCACAGCTTTTGGTGAGGGCTATTTTTTACTCGATGCGTGCGTCTATTTCAAATTTATTTTACCTTGGAAAGTGCCCTACTAAAAATTGCCTAAAATAGTTTTTCTTGACGGTAACAAACACCCTTTCCGATTTTGTTTCTTCTTCTTTTCCCTCTAATTAAACTTATAACCCAGCACTGGAAGGTGCTGCCCCGGCAAAACCTAATCTAGCATACCTCAAGTGTAAAGAAAAAGTTTGCCCCTTATATTACTCTCCCCGGCAGAAATTTTAGACCTAAAAAGGCACCTAGATAATGTAATAATCAAACTTTTTTCTTTGTAAAATAATCCTGGATGCGCCACTGTATACAATACCTTTGATATCCTATGTTTCATAACAGAAATATACTAGTTGATGCATTAAATTGCCCGTGAACGAAAATTCACATTGATTATATTTCCCGTAAAAATTATCGAATTGACTGCGTATCATAACGGAGCATAAAATCACGATTGAGACCCCCCCCCCCACCCCGGTCATGAAAATGGATCAACGCTCTTCATTACAAATGAAAATTACACAACTGGGACTTCAGACACTGTCACTAAGAAGCGAACACCCCCAAAAAAAAAAATAATAATTATAACAAAAAAAATGATTCGAGGCTTACCTCAGTGTCTCTCAAAGATATTTATTTAAAATCTGCCTCTTATTCTCTCTTACAGTCGATAAGCTCAGCCAAGTGATATCACCAAAAACATAGAATTCATCGATGCATCTCCAAAAAAAACGTAATATTTTCTCACTAAAGCACTGTGTACAACGCGATGAGGAAAGAATCCCCAGATTGATTCCTTGATTAAAAATCGGAATGTCTCTTGCGAGATGACTTGCCGATATATGGTCGCCGGACGAATTTGACTGACAGTTTAATTTGCTTCGCAGCATGTATCAAGGGGCAGAACAAGTGATGGTGTGTTTGGGGGGTTGGGGGGGGGGTCGCTTCATGAAGAACGTCGTTGGGTGTATTAAGTTGACCAGAGACGTTGCAGATTAGCCATTGAAGTAGGACTTGTATCAACATTTAAGCCGTTCAGAGAAAAGTGGAACAGAAATTCATTTTGCCAAAACGACGCAAAAAAGGGCCTACAAATCGGGGAGTAAGGAGTGGGGGTCGAAACCTTCTCAGTTTACCACTTCGACATCCCTTCAGCCTTCACCTTCCTAGGTCCATATTCTTCGATCATCAAAATGGCCATCGAACTTTAAGACCCATTTACCTGGTGATTGTGAGTACTTACTTGAAAATATGAGAGAAACTGAAAGAAGCACCGCCAAGAAGCCATTACGATGCTATACGACCAATTGTGAGATGCGGTTACTAGGAGTTAGTCAAGGAGTTGTGGTAATTATTACAACTTCCATTTGTTGACTGACAATAAGACAGGTCAAGTGGAATCAAAAGAAAGGGTAAATCTTAGGATGGAAGTTTTAATAAAGGGTGATGAGCACTTTGAGCTGTTGCTGATAGCCTATTGTATTCTGAAAATGATATGTTCACAGACAACTCGTTGGTAGTTTGGAATTTGAGGTGATGATTGGTTTATATCTTTCCTTTTTATGTTCGGTCTTGGTCGATGCTAAATTAAATCTATCGAATTTCCCCTGGTCATAGTCTTAGGAACCCAGGGGGTGTTTCATCAACTAAAATTGATTTCGATTTAAAAAATAATTTTTAAGATCAATTTTAAGGCTTGATGAAACAACCCCCATATCTGTCAAGTCTCGACTACAAACTGGTGGTGTATTTACAGGGAGGTGCAATACAAAGATGAAAGAAATGTGATCGCATTAATTTTTCTTATTTGAGTTTAATGTAGATGCCTTCACAAATATTTCCCATGATTAACCCTATGTTTATAGCTCTCCCACATATCTTCGTCTCGCCCTTCTATCCATCCCCGGCCTACTCTGTATGTCTGTCTGTCTCTGTCTGTCTGTCTGTCTCCCTCCCTCCCCTTTCTCGACATCTTTAATTCTCTGTCATCTCCCAAAACGATTCATATGTACCAAATTTCTAGAAAGTAGCAACACGTCCTTTTTAAAAATTTTCTCACGAGGGTTACCATCATCTCACAAGTAGAACCTGTCACCTTTCCAAAACACAGACGCCGTCTCTTTTTATTCCCTTGTCTTGCTAATTATATTTCTCATTGAAAATAAAGATATGATTCATCACTCATCAGGAGTTGGCTCGGCACTTGACCCAATTAAATGCGTTGTTTGTCGTCGATCCGGCGACATGCCACACATTAAAGTCGGCTCTTGAAGAGCGAAGTCAACAAAACTGCGATAGTGAATGATCAACACAAGCAGTCATCATAATTCTGTCAAAAATTATTGGGGCTGAGAAATAGGGTTCGCAGCGAGTTGGATATTATTGATTTTGAGTAGAGGTGGGGGAGGCTGGGAAGAGAGAGATAGAGCGTCAGAAAGAGAGCGAGAGATGGAATGAAAGAGAAAACTTAAGACATTGTCATAGCTAACGACAAACAACGGGCATGTGCCCACCCCGAAAATATATCAAATGGCAAAAAAAATACCTAAACAAACTGTTGAATACAAGGAAGAAATGGATAGGGACAAAAGTGAAATTTCGGTGACAGGTCTCCCTCCCTTTATGATCCATGATGTTCATCCTATACCATTGTATGTTGGATAGCCCTTAAATAAGTGACTACACTTCAAGAAAATCTATGGCCACATCGAATCAGTAATGAGCTATGATCCAACAATAGACTATTGTTGTATTGGATTTCAATATCACACAGGCTGGATAAAAGTCGTAAGGTTGAAATACCCCAAAGCTGGTTCCATGTTTAAATCTGAATTTAAATTCATTAAGTTATCTATACGAAAATAAAAGTATATATGTTTTTATATATATATATATATATATATATATATATATATATATATATGTAATGAGCATTCCGGCAAATTACAAACATTAATGTGTTATGTGATGTGATAGTTGTCGCAATTTTACATTTGTCTACATTATGAATGTAGAATGAATGGTATAATACTGAGCTGTACTTAAAAAAACATAAATGAAAAACCGTAAGAAAAAACATATTTGTGTGTACATTTAGATTTTAATTCAAACAATAAACATCATACTTAAAGCAATAACATGAACATGAACATACATGTACAGCAGACTTTTGGCTGGAACAATAACATTGTGAAGGGGAATCTCGTCTTAAAGCCACACTGTAGTAGAAGCACTACCGCAAAATACCCTCTAGCGCTATCTCAGGTCAGCTATAGCAGTATGGTCCTGGAACTCGCTGCGCTGTTGGTTCTCGATTCAAGTCCTCTGTCTGCAAAGCGGAAATTAGGTATTGGGTTACGCTAATGGCAAGTTGGCCATGAGATGGTGCTGTGCAATGAACAGTACGCTAGGGCAGAAATTTCATCAGTTTGGTATGGCTTTAAATTCTTTAGGACCAGGAATTATATGTACCTTATCAGTTGTATCAGGGCTAAAAAAAGAATAGAAACAGGATCGCAAAGACTTTCAAACTTCAACTCAAGGACAATTTCACTACCCTATTGTATTGCCCGTAGAAGTCATGTTCAGATTGCATAATACGTCATTGTCATGTTCGCACATTTCAATAGGGGATGAACAAAGCTATTGAAATTGCCTTCGGTTGATTTTTGGAAAGACTTTGTGATCGTGTTTAGAATACACAGAAGGGGGACCAACATATACAAGGAGGCGCGATGGCTCAGAGGTAGAGCAGTGGTCTCGTTACCGGGAGGTCCCAGCTTTGAAACCAAGTCGATGCGCTAGTGCCATTTGGTAAGGCAATTAATCCTCATTACCAAGTCCCTCAGAGAGGATGTAAAGCCATTGGTCCCTGGGTTGCTTATTTACACGCATACACGTGCTCTCATAGCAATCAGGTAAAACAAACAAACAATTTACCTTGTTATAACGAGATTTCACCATATCTATTCAACCATGTTACATTATATAGCACTTGTCAGAAGCATGAGAAGCAGAGCAAGGAAACCAGGTTTGATAAAGTTAAATGAAAATTTTGGATAAAAAATTCAATTATAATAGACTGCCACATTACCTGGAGTATCCATATATTAGAGTCTATTTCTGGAAAAAATCAGCATAAAAGCAGGGTATTTAAACATAGACAAAAACATTTAAAATACACTACATGTTTTTACTAAAAAGAGTACAATATGAACTCCGGCCTTGATTATTTCTCACTAATAACTTCACCCCACTTTTAATGATGTACCTCAGTAAAAAGAACTGAGCATGGCACAGTCACTACAATGGCAACATGGATGGGGATGAATCTGAGCAGATTATCCTAATAACACAGAGTAATTTAGCATCTTAGTGGTTAACTATGTCTTATCTGGAGCCTACATTTCACACATAACAGAATATTAGACATTACAATTTATTCCAGTTTCTTTTAAAACAGTACATCCATTTTTGTAACAATTACAGCTTATGACATACAACAAAGAAAATGATGTGGTATCTACCAAATTAATAATGTAGCTTGAAATGGTAAAACTCACTCCAAAGCACAGGATGGTTTAAAATAAAATAACTATACAACCTGTTGAGCTTTGTATAAGACAATACATGACCATGACACTTGACTTGGAAATGATTGCTAAATTACACACTGATTCATGTGTCTCTTAATATTGAATTCTATTCATCATCAACAGTAAATCAAGACATGATTTATGTTGTACGATCAGCATCAATCCCTACTATCATAGTTTTAACCCATAGTCTATGGTTTAAAAAAGGTGCCATTTATCATCTTCTTGACTTCTAAACTTTTGCAAATTTAATTAAAATTTAATTCAAGCTGAATGATGCTACAATCAGATGGAATAAAAACCCACAGACTAACAAGTGTAATCCCTCTAAAAGAAAGAGGTCTCATGAATAAAATAAGTATAAAATTCTTAATGACAAATCAGTGTTTTCATTTCAAGTCAGTATCGTAAATGTGTATTTCATCACATATTGCCCCGCAAGTTGCTCCACGATTTTTCACAGAAAGAAAAGCAATAAGAAAGTGAAATGACTTAGTTACCAGTACCATGTAAGGCTATATGAGGTCTGTACTTGATGTAATTGTCTCTACTAACAGGTACTTTTCACATCATTATCATCTTACACCTGCTTTGTAGGGTGGTCTACATCTTTTGATGGAAGCTTCACAGCTTAGGAGGCACTACCCCACCCTCCTTCACTTGCCCCATACCCTCCTCCTCCACCACCTGAGGCAGCTCCTCCTCCTCCTCCTCCCCCTCCCTGTCCACCTCCGTTCCCACTGTTACCACTTCCAAAGCCCCCTCCAGGACCTCCTCCTAATCCCCCTCCACCTCTACTACCGAAGCCCCCTCCACCACCACCACGCCCAAATCCTCCTCCTCCTCCACCACCACTTCCAAACCCACCTCTTCCTCCTCCAAAGCCTCCTCCCCCTCCTCTTCCGAACCCTTGTCCCCTCCTCCATATCCTCGTCCTCCTGAAGCCGCCTCGTCCCTCCCGGTTCCAGCCTCGTCGTTCGCGCCCTCCTCCACCCTGGTACCCTTGTCCTCCGCCAAATCCTCTTCCTCCTCTGAAGCCTCCACCACCGCCGAAGCCACCACGACCACCACCACCGTAGCCACCACCGCCACCACCTCTGAACCCTCCTTGTCCTCCAGCAGGATGAGAAAAGGAGAAGCGTCCTCTCTTGGCTCCATTAGGTCTATAAAGATAGATTTTAAAAAGAGGTTCACAGCAATTATGGTTTCAAAGTCAATAAAAAATAGATGGAACTTCGACTGCGCGCAGTCGAAAATGATGCCTCTGCCATAGAGCAATTTTGCAAACCAAAACGGAAGCAATTTTTAATATTCAAGTTTGATAGTAATCCATTAACGGGTTCTCAGAATATCGTGATTACAAGCTATTTTTCATATACATGGCTCTGCAACATAAATTCCTGTCCTGAGTTTGATAGTAATCCATCTGTCGGTTCTAATTATAATGCATTCCCAAGTTATTTATATGCATACATAATGAGCCCCATGACCTTTGACCTTTGATCTCATGACCCTAAAATCTAATCAGTTCATTGGCTCTGAAAGATACATAAACATGTCTTGAGTTTGATGGTAATCTGTCTATCGGTTCTCAAGATAATGCGATCACAAGCTATTTTTTAATACATAAAAAAGCCCCACGACTTTTGACCTTTGACCCAAAAATTTAATCAGTTCATTTGCTCTGCAAGATACATACATGTTTTGAGTTTGATGGTAATCCGTCCACCGGGTCTAATGATAGTGTGATCACAAGCTGTTTTTGCATACTGATGCATAATGAGCCCTGTGACCTTTGACCTTTAACCTCGTGACCCCAAAATCTTTCATTGGCTCTGCAAGATACATACATGCCCCAAGTACGGCAGGAATCCATCAATCGATTCTTGAGATAATGCATAAACATGTCTTGAGTTTGATGGTAATCTGTCTATCGGTTCTCAAGATAATGCGATCACAAGCTATTTTTTAATACATAAAAAAGCCCCACGACTTTTGACCTTTGACCCAAAAATTTAATCAGTTCATTTGCTCTGCAAGATACATACATGTTTTGAGTTTGATGGTAATACGTCCACCGGTTCTAATGATAGTGTGATCACAAGCTGTCTTTGCATACTGATACATAATGAGCCCTGTGACCTTTGACCTTTAACCTTGTGACCCCAAAATCTAATCAGTTCATTGGCTCTGAAAGATACATACATGCCCCAAGTATGGCAGGAATCCATCAATCGATTCTTGAGATAATGTGATCACAAGCTATTTTTGCATACATAATAAGCCCTGTGACCTTTGACCTTTGACCTCGTGACCCCCAAATTTAATCAGTTCATTGGCTTTGCAAGATACATACATGACCCAAGTTTGGCGGTAATCCTTCAATCGGTTCTTGAGAACGCGATCACGAGCTATTTTTGCATACATAATGAGCCATGTGACCTTTGACCTCATGACCCCAAAATCTAATCAGTTCATAAGCTCTGCAAGATACATACATGACCCAAGTTTGGCGGTAATCCATCAACCGGTTCTTGAGATAATGCAATCACGAGAACAGGACATATGTACGTACGTACAGACGGACGGACAACCAGAAACAATAATGCCTCCGGCTACTTTGTAGCAGAGGCATAAAGATATTGATATTACATAATCCAACAGTAATCTGTTCTACAACACATGCTCAGCAGACAAATGCTCTGTGATCACTTTTGTACAGTAATCGGAATTCAAAACATCAAATCTGGAACGAACACTATACTAAGACCTCAACCTGTATCTTTGACAGAACAAAGCCCAGAGAAAATGTCTCGGAAGCAATTAGTTGGATTTTTGTTGGTATAGTTTAATAGAAAGCTAGCTGTTCTGAAGTATAACTAAGGATTTTTGACTGATATCTCTTGATTCCTATAAACTCTGCCTTACATGTTTTCTCTACTTAAATCGTATTGACATACACGTACATGATTTTATCCTACTCTAATAGTAACAACTGCTTAGAGGAGAACGCAAATATATAAATTTTCTACACAGCAAAGTACTTTTACATCTTTCCTTCCATCCTTCCCCTTCCTAAAGATCATAATCATTTTGAGACAGTACAGTGCCTGGATTAATCCAATGTAAAATTTCTTACGCCATGTTGTCGCCAGAGTCAAAGTTGCCGAAGATGCCAGCATTGGGTTTGGAGCGCCGGATGATGTTGATGAGCATCTCATCCTGTGGGGAGGGTGTTGTCACCGAGTCTGGGTTGGACGTCATGTTGAAGATGAGAGACTCGACAGCAGGGTGAAGGGCCACTATCTTGGATGCGGCTTCATGGGACATTCTCAGTTGTACCCTAGGTTAAAGAAGGACAAAAAAATGCTTGATTTTATAATTTACAGCACCAGAATTTGTGTCTGCTCTCATCTTCCTGCTAAGGGACCAATGGTGGGGTGAAAGGCCAGCATCTTGTCTCCTATCATTCCCAATTGGTTCCTTTGGACCCTCGATAAAAAATAAATGACATAATTAGATGCTCTAATTCATAATTCAAAATCTTGAGTCTAGGTTTGCATTTTTATCTTTTATCATACAAATTACAAGTAGCATTCTTTAAAATTAATCTCTGATTTCTGTCCACGTAGTTAACAAATGCTGTTAATTCAAAGAAGAAAAGACGATCATGTCATCCAACTGGTAGGTTGAGAGATTTTAACTTAATAATAGAGTTTCTGTCCACATACATTAGTCTCCATAAGAAAAGTGTACCAACACAAGAAAATAAAAAAGTTGCCAACTTAAAAAAAAGGAAAGCTCACCACCTTAACAATAAAGAAAATCCCATTCCTGAAAGAGTTAATAGGGAATTTTCGATTTGCAAGACCTACTTGATCTACGACGTGAAATTTACTGACCGTGTCAAGTCTCCACACAAGACACAAGTCCCCGTCTTACAAAAAAAATTGTTTTGATGTCGCGAATCGACGGCAACGGGCCTCTTCATATGACCATTGTAGTCATGTGACCTACTCTTGGAGATCAATATGCAACTGGAGTTCTCTGTTTTCACTACAACACAGATTTACCCCGAATGGGGATGTAGGGACGTAGGATCCAGCTGACGACGCAATCTTGATGCATGTGCGGAAGGTCTCAGTGCCAGTTTCGCGTCGTAGATTACGTCGTGTCGTGCAAATCAAAATCTCTCTAATATGATACCAGAGTTGCTCTACATCACTTACCAGTCATCCAACTTGATGATACCTTCACAGGACTCCACCTTACGAGCTCCTAACAGCAGGAGATGGAGAGGAGACACCATGGTCATCCCCTTGGCTGATACAGCACGGGTTCGGATCTGGAGAAAGGAAGACAGACAGGAATCTAACCATGAGCCAAGTGATAGATTGTTGAGCTATTACATCCTGATGTGTTTCCATGAGTACATGTAACTTCTCTTCATCTTGGAATTTCATCCCTTTTACCACGGCAATGTCATCATACCATGATTAACTCCAAAGTCAACACTGTTGAGTAATGCCAACGGATTTCAAATGCAAGTATAGGAACATACATACACCATAGAGGACTTCACAACAAGCTTGAGCTAAAGACCAGACATCGGTGCATTATGTTATGTCCATTTTCACGGCAAAAATGTTGTTTGTTGATTTAAATTCTTTTTCATAAACATCTATAAAAGGGCAGAGCATTATTGTCTTATCAGTATCACAATGATATTTCCATGACTATGAATTTCTCACAACCACAAGGCAACATTTTTTTACACATAAAATTAAAATGATGAGGATATTCCCTGTTCTTTTTATATTGAGGGAGAGAAAGAAAGAGAAGAGGGAGAGAAAAGAGAAAGGGAGGGAAAGAGAGAGGGTGGGGGGGGTGGGGAGAAGGAGAGGGGGGCAGCTTGCAGGGAGAATAAAGTCGTAAAAATACACCAACTAGGACCCACCTTCTCTCCGAAGACAAAGAATGGAGAAGGGAACTGCTGATCAAACTTGGAGTAGTTGACCGATGACTTATGGATGAGGGCTGCTTTGTTCTCCGTGGTCAGCAGTTTTCTCTTCTCCTTGTGGAAGCAGACGTTTGGCCAGAGTCCTGTGGTCAGCAAGGATACCACAACGTCCATCTTAGGGTCAGCTCCTTGGAAGTTGAAGATCTGAGGGGCTAGGCACTCTGTAATTCGTGGAAATCATGAAAAAATGCACATTAGATACAGTGTAAGCAAACTATCATAGAACAATGTAGTGGGATTCCTCTTGAACCATCATTTAGACTGCAAACTGGCACCATAAAAACTTTTTCTTTTCTTTCGGGCCTAACTCATTTTCAAACAAGAACATGCTTGCAGCAGATGTGCCTACTGTACTATACATGGACTTAAGAACATACAATGTTATTATGTTTTTAGCTCCTTTGATGAGGTATTCATATATTACTTTTCACAAATATTTAAAGTACTCCATATTTTCACAATTTTTTTTCTCACTTTAATATTTCAGTAAGGTAAAAACGTCTACATAATGATACGTACCTTCTGGGAAACCCTCCATCACCAGGATGTCTTTAAGTTGATTCTGTTTAGGATAGAAACAAACAAATATACAAATGATTTTAAAGCCAGGGTAATATAATGTATGCACTGTTAAATAGTTAATTAGTAATGTCATTAATGTACTTGACAAAAAACTTCTATATATTGCAAAAGTTTATAGTGTCACATGCTTTATACCATGAGAAATGGCATATATGCTCAAATGGACCGCCACCACCACCACCACCACCACTCCCATCATCATCATCATCTCCATCTCCATCTCCATCTCCATCTCCATCATCACCATCATCACCACCACCACCACCACCACCACCACCACCACCACCACCACCACCACCACCACCACCACCACCACCACCACCACCACCACCACCACCACCACCACCACCACCACCACCATCTTCATTAAGCACCCCAAGTGTAAGTGCCTCACCCTTGCTTCATAGATCATCCTGAGAGTCATCATCTGTAGTCCTTTATGATCACAGTAGTTCATGGCAGTATCTTCTCCGGATTGCCTGTAACCATGACAATAGGGTAATGCTTGCATCAATATGTACCACGTTATTACGCATATTTTATAGAAAAGACAGTTTTATCTAGAAGGATGAATTTTTAATAACAACCTCTTCTGAATTTCAATCACTGGAAATAATAGCAGAAAGATACCTCAAGTAATGTAAAAAATGTAAATATATAATTATAAATGACTATAATTGATTATGTCATTCATGAACATCCAAACTGTCAGCATCACCTTGTATATTGTAAAATGCACTCTTTCTTCCTCGAATTCAACAAGATTCATTTGCTACTAGGAAGTCTGACAAATGAAATGGTCGAAAAGGTTACTACAGGGTTCGTACACTTTTTGCCAAATAAAATTCCATGACTTTCCATGACTTTTGAAGTAAGAATTCCATGACTTTCCATGACTTTTCATGACTTTCCCAGGGGCAAATGTGGCACATAAAGTAAACATTTTGCGCGTATGAGCAGAAGATAAACACTGTGACTGCCATGATAAACGGTGTACAAAGAGGAGTCCCCAGGCCAGGCTCAGCGCACAGCGCTGCTTCGCTCATATATTGCGTACATTGAACTTACACTGGCAGACACTGTATCTAGCCATTCCTGGATCGGAGCTTACTTTCAAAATCCATTCGCTATATGTCGGATAATCCAACCAGGCATCATGAAAATGGCAGTTCCCGGCATTTGAGATTAAACTGACAGTAACTCACAATATGAAATTTAAGTCCAAAACTAACGTCAGTATCGTCGATGTCACTTACGTACGTGTGGCAATATACAGCACATGCATGCAATGCAAAACAAGGAGTTGTTCTCCCTGGCAAAACAAAACAAGGACACGAGCTCAATAAGGGATGATCTCAAAATAAAAATGTGCAGGACATTGAGTGTTGGGGGAAATGTCAGCTTGACCTTACTAGTGACTAAATCTTTGTTCGCATGATTTAAAGTCTCTTTTTTGATAAATAAAAAAAATCGAAAAAGTTTTGTTTTGTCTACAAATAATTACCCGAACTGTCCCTGTTCGTACCACAACTTTGGGGTATTTTTAGATGATCCCCAATATACATGTGCTCGGAAAATGCAAGCCACGCCGCGCTGGCTACACACGGGCATGTACACACAGGGATCATCACGATCACTTGCCCAAATACATGCAGTACATGTTTACATTACACAATCCGTTCGTTCACAGAGCTAGCGAACAACAATCATAGTAAAGTCATAACAAATGCGTTTCAAAATGAGAACACAGAAACGAAGAGATGGAAATAAGAAATAAGTTTCATTATTTATACATCTGAAGATAAAAACGCATCAATTTCCATGAATTTTGTAATTCCATGACCTTCCATGACCCTTTTATAAAAATATCAATTTTCCATGACTTTCAAGGCCTGGAAAAAGACTAAGCCAAATTCCATGACTTTCCAGGTTTTCCAGGACCCGTACAAACCCTGTTATTAACTATATGGTAGATACCAGCACAGGTATAGAAAACTATTGGCAATGGTAGAGAACAACCTCCGTCGAGGAATGTGTAACTTACAATTGCTCCTCCCACTCCTGGAATGCAGCGAGCGTTGCTATGTGGTCGCTATGTCTCATGCGGCAGTAGTTACGATGGACGTTGCTGACCTTGCCAGCGAACGTGATGAAGATCTCTGGGAAGCACATGCTGCTGGCTATAATTGTCAGTGCATCACCCACACTGTAGAGCAATAACAATATTTTCTTGTTGAATATACTTAAATTAAATCAACGAGAGCACTGTGTCAATAAAATACTCATGTATTTCATAGCTTGGTATACATGTAATTATTCATTTCATCTCATGGCTCTTTATTCTTAGATGTAGAGGAATATTGATAACAATTTCCTTTGTTACTTTTTCATATTTACTTTAAAGTATATTTACAGCTATTTTATGATATCACAGGTCAGTTTTTTACACTGCCTGTAACCATTTCAAAGATATTGATCTTATCAGCATAAATCAACACTGAAATCAAACAAACCATTTTTCAACAAACAAGCAATGCAACAACATTCCCAAAAGGTTGCTTAATGACCATGAAAAAAATTGCTTATCTATCAGACTATTAGAGATTTGGATGAAGAGTGTAACTGCTACTCCTGCCCCACCTTCCTTGGGAAATGTATTTTTGCCAAAAACTCAACCTGAATAGAAATAAGTGATTTTGATTTTTGTTTTCTTCAATATACTGCATTATACTGTATACACAAAGCCCTTCAGCTGAAATCAAATAAGAAGGATAAATTTTACTCACAAGAGTACACAGCCGAGAATGATCATCTTCCCTAGACGAGGCTCAATCGGCATCTTGGCAAGGATACGCCCTACAGGTGTGAGCTCCTCTTGGTGGTCCAGGGCATGCATCTCTGTGGAATCAATTCAGACATATAAGATTTAAAGGGACTTGGTAACATTGTTCAGATGTGAGAAAAATGGTGCTAAGGTACAATTAAAGATAATCTGACATTTTTAGTGAAAACAGACCATTATTAATCATAAAAATTGGAGAAAACTGATCTGACCGATTCCTAAATTATATTATTATAATTAAATTAAATTTTAGGAGAATGTAAATCATCACAAAGCAATAAATTGGCTCTATACACCATTCCAAACATTTAAGTGTTGAAAGATTTAAAAAAGCCAATTTTATGTCATATTTTCATGGGAAAACGGGTGGGATAATTCAAAAATTGGTTGGAAGAATTTACTGTTAGAGGGAGTTACACATTGACACCTTCAAAGAAAACCATAAATATCTTTGTGGTTTGAGAATTTTTTTGTCAGGATTTTTTGCATGTTAGAGGGTAAGAACAGTAGAAGGAATATAAGAAGTAACATTTCATTAAAAAATTAGGCAGTTTTTGTCATCAACCTTCAACAATGTTACCGGTTCACTTTAACGTATCTGATGAATTCAGAGTGGGTGGCTATGATATGTGAAATAATATGTACACTGAAGGGAAATGAATACAAGCACGATAGGATTAAAACAGTGAATATATCACGTCCAAGAGCCTATGATGGCACATTTGTAGAGGTATCCGTTTCAGCTGTAAGAGACATAATTTACAACAGCACTGACATATATAGTTCAAGTTCCTGTCACAAACACTCCCTCTCCCTACTCTCTAAATGGATCAATCCCCTGCATAACTGACATACATACCCTTCAGCGCAGCTACGGCCTCTACCACTGAGTCTAGTGGGGGTGGTTCAATGGCTTTGCCCAAGAACTCTGCGATGGTTCCAAGTCTGAGGAGTTTGATGGTGAGGGCCAGTTCATGCAGAGGGGTCCGGAAGATCTCCGGAACGGTGTGTTGCTCCAACCTAGTGGAATGAATACAATTTATCTATTTTTTGTTTCTTAATTTTCAAATTTTATAAATGTTCTTTTTAGTTCGAGATGATGGAACTGAAATGCAGAGGTCTTTTGTTTCCAACATAACAGAAAATTAACAAGCGTAGGGGCCCTGCCTTGGTTGATCCGAATAAAATACAACTTCCTTGTCAATTAAAAGTCAATGTACAATCCCGTGAATGAAGGATTGGTACAAGATTTTGATAATTCAAAACTCTTCAAGAGTCGGCCTAGATCTGCCAATTTTGCCATCCAAAGTGTCAGCATGTAGAAAACATGAATGAAAATATAAATGAAAACATAAACATAAAATAGCCATTTTATCATATTTTTTATTATCATAGGAAAGCTAACAAGGCAATCCCAAAACAAAAGCCCAATAGCCCAATATCATAACTGCATAAGCTGCAATTATCCGTAGTATTATATTCATGTGCCCCTTTGCTAAGAAAACATGTGTTTTTTGACAATTGATTGTTTTAGGTCTTATCTTAATACTAAAATTAAAATAATAGTTGAATACCAAAATACTGAATTCAAAAGCTTCAGTCTGCAAGATCCGTAATAACTGAAGTTTCCAAAAATGAGTGAAAACTTTCCTAGCTCCTTACTTGTCAAATCTTGGTCGACTGACAAGATGGAAGCAGAAGCCGGGCCTGACCCTGCCAGCACGACCTCTACGCTGCTCAAGGTTGGTCTTGGATGCCCACACGATGGCGTAGTTTGTCATGTTGTTGTGAGAGGTGAATAACTTCATCTTAGCTCTTTACAGAAGAAGAAGAAAGAGAGAATGGTTTCATGTTAATCAAGGAGCATTGTACATCTAGACTTGGTATTTGCTGTGTTTTTAAAAATTTTATTCTAATCAAGTTGTTTTCTTTTCTTGAATTTCTTTAAATTCTTTACTATCCATACCTTACGTGTTGATTTCAAATGGTTTCCATATAAAATGTGTTGATTTAAAGATGACCGCACACACAGAACTAACCGGGATATTTTGAACCATATCAAAATTCTTTATAATCTTCAACACTAACATGCATTTATATCATCATTCATAACTTGGTCTTGATGTTCCCAAGTTTTGTCTGTTCGATAGCACATATTGATATATATATGAAAGCATTGTGGCTAGCGTCCTCTTACAACAGATTTTAAAAAGACATCCTCGACAAAATGAGTAATCATCTTATAATGCACTAATGCTTTCAATGAAGAAAGACAGAGAAAGAGAAAACAAAACAAAACAAAACAAAAAAAACTTTTTTTTTGTCTTCAAGTAAAGTCTTTATTCAATTTTGCTCAAAGCAAAAAAGCACATGTACAAAATGACGGATACATACAATTGACAAAGAAAGGCACAATGAAAAACAAGATTCTAGTATTTAGATGAGTTGAACATGCCTCTACTTATCAAGAAATAAATTTTTTTTGTTCAGCTTCATAATGATATTTCAATTTCTTTTGAAAACATGGAAATGATAAAGATCCCTTCAAACACCTAGTTAAAAATGTATAATATTTTGCATACAAAATAACGAAATTAAAAGAGGAATAATTTCCACCTGGGATGCCACAGATGAAATTATTAAATGTTAACTTAATTGCATTTTTGAGGTTATCTTTTTCAAAATCTTCTAAGAATCGACCAACAGACTTACTTGCAGATGTCCACCACGTACACTACATCGTTGATGGTGATGCTGGTTTCAGCAATGTTGGTTGAGAGGATGATCTGAGAAGCAAATCATAAAAGGAACAGAATAGATCAATGCTGGATTCATACAGACTTTTATACATGCATCCGAATTGTAGGTGAATATCACAAAGTTTTATTGAATTTGTTCACTCTCAAGCAAGAAACAGGGGAAACAAAATATATCTGGGCCCTGTTTCATAAAACAAATTTCTATCACAAATTTGCTCTCAGCCAATCAAATGCAACAATTTCAGTAGCTTATTACAGTTATTGCAACTTGTTATTGATAACAAGTTTTATGAAACAGGGCCCTGAACTTTCTATGGCCAACTGACAGTGTTTACATGAGAAGTACAAACGTATCTACAGATTTTATTTCGTGAACAGATAAAGGTAACTTGGGACAAAGTTGTGAAATCCACAAAAATGAGAACTGAAAGTCAAGTAATCATTAAAGTCTAAGCTGAGAGAGAGAGTTCTGAATGTATTATGAGGATATTTTGTCTTCCAAAGTGAAAAGAAATAACCCAGGGCACATCCATCTTTATGAGCAGTTATTCTAAAATGCAGTTTAGGACTTTTTTTTTACATTAAAGAAATATGTGGTTATTTTGTGATGCACAGAAGTATAACCTAACCACATACATGTATCTGGGACAAACACAACCAGAGCTTGGCCAAACAACAGCTGTTGGGGCCATATAAGTGAAAAAGTGCCATCTCTTGGCGAGGTGATGACTAGCTGTGATTTGAGGTATATCCAGGGACTGTGAGGTAGGAACCGGGGAGGCTTCACAAGCTTTCAACTTCGTCGTCTTCGTTTGATTTGTATTATTTCGACCACATGTGATATTTGGAGATCAAAGGACAATCGTGTAACAATATGAATGTTCAAGATTAAGATCAACAAGATTAAAGACACAAGAAAGGTATAAATCATTATTTTATTGTGACTCAATCGTAAGCATGGCGAGGAGTGAACAAGCCTTAGATTAAGCAGCCAGGAGCAAGGGGCAATTTATTTTTAAAAGTTGCCCCTTGCTCACGGGGATTTACCAGAGCAAGGGGCAATTTCTTAAGAACAAGGGGCAATTTTCCAAAAACAGATAATCATAATGACAACCAATTAAAAAAGTTGAATAAGTTCAAAGATACAATGTTAATTTCATAATGGATCAATTTAATAAATAATAACTTTTTAATCTAAGTTAATGTGATCAACAGGAAAGATTGATTAAGAACATCAACTTGCACATTAAACAGTATTTTAAAGTAACTAAAATTATTGATGAGCAAATGAATAAATAAATCGTCAATTTCACGAACATCGAAAGTCAAAAGGACTTTGCAAGTCTATCCCAAATCGAAATCGCACCTCACACACAAACCTTCCGCCACACTCTCGGCAGAACATGAACGGTCTGTAACCGGGACTCGAATGCTTCCGGTGGGAAGCTGGCGGCTAGCATTTTGCCAAAACACCGCTAGGTCGGCTGCTGGCAAAATGAAAGTAACTACGATCGAGAACATCGTAGGTGTTCTTAACTTGTCAATAAGAGAATTCTAAATTCTATTTGAGATGAAATAATAAACTAGACCTATAAACAAACCTTGACAGATCTCTAATGACTATTTGAATGCTTGTTTATTTCTCCATTTGACGATTTGTTTTCTTGATCCTTCGAAACAGCACCATCTAGCTAGTATATATCTAGCGATCGCGCGCATGAACGTACATACGTGCGCTAGCCTGTATAGTAACAACAGGCGCATTTTCACTTCAAGCACTTGCGCCTCAAGAAATGCACACACTAAATACGAAGCTAGTAGAGAGCTCGTGCGCGCAATTGTTTGGTGATTCGTGTATTTTTCTGTCCTAATATTTTATGGGCGCATTTTCACGGAAAACACTTGCGCCTTGCCGTCTAGTTTTAGATGATTATGGGCGCAATTGGTGGTTTTATGAGCGCAAATTTGCGCCCTGCGCCCGCTTAATCGAAGGCTTGGGAGTGAACCACCGCATGGTTGGATGTTGAACAAACGAGCGAGCGTCTGGAGCTTTAAGTGGACCCTGGGAAATTCCTACAGTCGGCTGGTCACGAATGGATACTAGATTGGGCGTGATCAGGGTCGTGAATGCTTTGGTCTGGTTTGCATTTACAACAGCTTTAATCTCACCTTGGTGACTCCTTCTGGCATAGTATCAAACACTCTATGCTGCTCTTCCTTCGGGATCTGGGAATGGAGCGGAAGGATGCAGTAATCACGCCCACCTGATGAAAACAGGAAAAGAAAGAAAAAGATAAGTTGTCTGGTATCTATCAATCTACATGGATGTCCCAAAGCTAAGGAGCTATTGGGGCAACAGAGGGACGGAGCTTGAGATACAGATTCTCCAACATTCTATCTTCACCCGTTCTAGTTAGCTGCGCAATAGACATCCCCATCCACTGCTTGATGTTATCAACCCAAGTCTTAATTGGTCTGCCCATCTCTTTTTTCTGCCATCCCTTAGTGCTAAATTAATTAAAAACAATGTTTCAGAATTGAAAGTCAATAGGTGGAGGAGTGGCTCTGAGGATAGAGTATAACAAAGCTGGGTATTCCAAATTAGACACTAAGTTGGTTCAAGAGTGCCTAAAAACAAAGTATTAATCCTGTCATTCTTATTTCCTTGTTTACGATTTACAGACGTGATCATATACTCCAGAACTTAACTTACATGCATGTACTTGTCTTCATACCACTTGGGTAACACAAACATGGGAGTCAAATTCGTATTTCTAAAGATCCTGCAACATTAAAAGTAGTCCTTTCCTGTAGTTGAGTTGGATATAAATTTATATATCATTTTGGGGGAGAAAACAAAACTTTCAAAAAAATAAATAATCATGGAATGCATTAGAAGAATGTGCCTTCTTATATATTCAACAACAAAAAAACTAATGGTCTGATATACTTTTTCTGCAAACATGGAGTATCATGACTCACCAAATTTGGGATGTTCTTGTAGATGTCTCATGAGAGCAAAGATCCAGTTCCATCCGGGGAGGAAGAAGAGAATAGCTCCTGGGACACCCAGTGTACCGATGTAGGTTAGCAGGCTCTGGGAAACATAGGGAGAAACACAGGAACAGGACATGAACCACTCATAGACCCAGAGTTATACCTTATGTAAATGGGATTTTTGCTGGAGGGGGTGAGGGAACTGTGTCTGTATAGGGCAGGACTATAGGGTATCTAATGTTTATATTTGATTTGTATCCCTTTTGTTTAGTATCATTTTCATATGATATCTTCAGGTGCCTTCTGTTCTACAAGTCTTATGCTATTTGTTAAGGTACCCGTCCATCTATTTTGTTACCAATTTGTGTATCTCTCACTAGTATATGTGTTTTAACATTGTTGGATGATAAATAAATAACACTGAATTTAATTGGCAACATGTCAAAAAAAGAATCACTAAAATCAATGTAAAGAGGATTGAACTAACTTTCCCTGCTCGATTATTTGATTCAGGAACTTTTTACCTACACTCTGCTACGAATATCCGTTTTCCAAGATGGTAATGAAATCTTTAAATGCTCAATTTCCCATTTCTCAAGTATGATCTATCCTGGGCCAACCCTTGCTTATCCACACAACATCCATTGTAGGAAGTCAATCAAAATGCTGTATGGGGTACAAGGTTATCCAAGAAAAAAAAATTGTGATATGAACGTGTTTCAATTGGAGTATACACATGCTCAAGTGCAAAAATATCTATTTCAGCAAACTTCTGAAAATCACTTCTTACCTCAATGAGGTCAAAGTTCATCTCCTTCTCGCTCATCTGCATGAGAGCTCGTCTCGTCTGCTCCGAATACTCATTGCTGACATGCTTGTTCATGTTCTCCTGTTTAAAAAAAAGAGGAAGAAGTTAGGATTCGGATGCCCTTATCTACACAAATATGCAACTGTATAAATGGGCCATTCCATGGTAACTCGCGTTACACCTAATGGGTACATTGACACGATAATGTGCCTATATCTTTAGAACTGCTAGGATCTACAAGATACTTTTTTCAAACATGGACAGGGTAGATATAGAACAACTGAATGAAACAAAAAGAAAATTGAAGAACAAACATTTTTAGATTCTTGGATTATTGAATTTCGGTAACTCGTTACAAACAAAGGACATGGTCAATTCTATGAGACCCTCTTTTGGCAAAGTCTCCTCATACTAGACAATCTTGACAAAATCTTTCCTACTTTAATTTGATAGTAGGTTGTGACTTAATTACTAGTATAAGATCACAATATTAAAGATAAGAAACAATGGACTAGTAAAATGGATTACCTAAACTTAATTCATGTTTGTATAAAAATGAACCCACGGTACAGAAAATAACTGGATTTACACATAGAAAACCCATAGTAATAACAATATAAATGTTCTGTTCTTGTACACCACATATCACATATTTAACAATGCTATGCGCTTCTAAAACTTTGGGGTTAGTATACCAGCTGTAGCCTATCTGCCCCTATTAAGGCAATGAACCATTCCAGGAGTTTCTTCCTACTGGTACTCATTTACTTCACCAGGCTTGAGTGTGGCAAACATAGATTAAAGGTATCGGGTTCTAAACAAAATCCTGGATTTAGCTCATGCTGCAATAATAATTATAAACCTTTAGGTCAGAAATGAATCCTATGATTTTTACAAGCCGATCGCATGTTTGATTATCAAGATATTTATGATTGGAATTCGAAACTTCAGAAACCGTTTCCCCAACGATTTTGAACAGCTTTTATAACACTACAGTCTATTTGGGGAAAATGAGTATGGTAAAACCGGTCACTCAAAGATTTTTACTTTTTTTGAAGCACTTCATGATCATTTTTTTTTGGGGGCTTCAATATTACACCATTAGTAGGGCCATGCATCTCAGATATGTAAAACTGGAAACATTGTTAAACAATGCCTTTAATGTCTTGTCAAAGAACAGTAGTGTCGTGGCAGGGGTACAAACCCTGTGCATTGTTCTCCACAGTCCAGTGAGATATCCAATAAACAACAACAAAACATCCTCTACAGACCACAATCTCCACTAATAACAAAACATACTGATCATTCTAAATGAAACAAAACAAGAAAAAATATCTAAATATTGTATGCAATCCATTTCAATCGTATGGGGTAGAGAATTCCATCTAACTCACCTCGCCTTCTCCATCATCGTCATCGTCATCCCTTCTCCTCCTTCTAGTGTCAAGTTTGGGCACAAATCCTAGCATCTGAACTACATCCTCTAGATAGTACTCTGTAGGGAAAATATACAACAGTGAAATGCAGTTAGCTAGTGTTGCTTTCTTTGCCTCCCCGCATGGTCGCTCGTTTTCCACACGTGCAATTTTGCACAAAACAATAGGTTCCCATTGACGGAAGGATGGCTTTGCAAAATTACCCATTTCCAGTCTTAATTAGCTCCACGACAACCCTTTTTAACGCAGGTACACAAGTAGCTTAATCTTGCAATGGGAACGGTTAAATAATCTTGGAGCCTTTGGTACATCTATCCCATGATAAATACAATGTGGCAAACTGGGAGATTATTTTGTGTGGCGTATAAAGAGTTAAAAGTAAGCTGACTGAATTGGGAAATCTATCAAGTTTAAAAAAAGATATTGGTTCCTAAAAGTAGTAATGTGTCCTAGCATCTGAACAACATATTCCCAAGGGTAACAACGAAGGGGGTAATTTACAGTGGGGTAGGACAGTTGAAACGCATGTATTGTAATTAACACAATGGGATGTTCGTGATCTTGTACTTTAGACTGTTTCATGAAACAATGCCCAGAATAAGATAGGGAAGAGGAGAGGGGAAAGAAGGATATTCACCCTGCACTGCATGTGCTCTTCCATAGACCTCAATGACCGGGCAGTCCAGGAAGTAATGGCTGAACATGGTGGTGTCGATGGTTGCAGACATGAGTATGATCCTCATCCCTGGGTGAGCTTTCAACATGTCCCTCAGTACAACCAGCAGGAAATCAGTCTGATGGAAAAAAAAGGTGAGGAAGAAGTTTTAGTTGCATACATTTCATTTCATTTCCACCTATGTCTTCAACAGCAAAGCTTTAACAAAGCATGCTGGAAGGAATACAATCAGCAACTTTTAATTCTAATTTCTGAATGAAGCTTCTCAAATTAGCTGTTAACTGGTTGTGGGGGGGGGGTGGGCAAATGTTTGTTAACTACCGTACTCATTCAGCAATTTCTAGTAATCAACAAAATCAACAAAGAAATTTTCATAGATTCCAATTCCAATTCCAAATGTCATTTGTAAAACAAATTTACTTGTACATGATATAATTTTGTCACATAATATAAACCCATAAACTACATTGTATCTCTTGGTTTACAAATTGAAAATAATTTAATAGTGTATTTCATACTTCTCCAGACATACATTTTTCTTGTTGTTGTAAATAAAACGACTTGGCCTAGATATCACAAGGTTGTGAAAACTTACATTTAGATCTCTCTCATGGATCTCGTCCACAATAACGTGAGATATACCACGTAGACCCGCTTCAAGCTTCCTCAACAAGGTACCTGGTGAAAAGAAGTTTTAAAAGAACAGTTAGAAAATAAAAATGTGCAATGTGCACAGGTAGAATACTCAAAAACTGATTTACAGTCTTCACAAGTATCTTAGGGTCACTGAACAGTCGCGATAATTTCGCGATAAAACAATAGATAACATAAGGAATAACCTGGCTCTTCAAAACAATTTTTTTTATTATTTTATCCCAAATGGTCTAAAGAATATATGTAGTGAAAACTAATGTTTAAATATGAAGAACATGATATATGGGTAAAAATGTTAATTTTATAACCTTATTTGCATAAATTACAATAAATATGTAAATGAGTGAATTTTTCCACAAAAAAAAAATTGAAATTGATCATAGGTGGGGGGCTTAGAAGCACCTCCCCCCCTCCCCCTGGCTATGCAGTTTCAAAATAGCCCAGGCTAGATAGGGATAAAAGCGGTCTCGTGTCTTAGGTTTGTTTTAACTGACTTGTAAGAAAGCATGTGTATGCTTGTCAGTAAGCAACCAGGGGACCGACGGCTTTAAGTCGTCACCGAGGGACTTGGTAATAAGAATAATGCCTTACAGCACGAGTGTATCGACTTGGTTTCGAATCAGAGACCTCCCAGTTAAGAGACCACTGCCCTTCATCGCACCTTCTGGTAGGTACCTATAATGCCCTCCCTCTAGATCAAGGAATATATGTGTGCTCTAAGCCCCGTCTGTAAAGGCCACTTGTCTATAGTGGTCACATATTTTCCGTTCCCTTGGGTTTGATAATATGGTACTGTAGTTTTTTCTTTACATTTTGTAAATTACTAGACACTGACAAATTTCAAGTGTCATTTGCAATCCTGTTGTCAAATACTATTATCATTACTATAATGCTAATTATATTACTCATTGCGGATGTAGTATCGAAAATAATATCGCTAGTGATATTCGTTTGTCTCGCAATGTATGGTCAACAAGGGATCTAAAAGATCACGATGTTTCGTGCGCCGATGCAACACTTTGTCACCTGACGAAGTGTTACCACACAATGGAAAAAGAATAGTACATAATAAAAATATGAAAAGAAAATGTAAAAGGTGAAGAGAAGCATGTGGGTCAGGGTTCATAGATCTGAAATACAACACTGTTGTCGGGATTCATGTGCCCTGCACTTGCTGTTCCCAGTACATAATTAAATCTCTATACATGGAATATTGTACATCGTAAGTGAGAGTTGATATAAATAAGTAAAATATTCAAAAAGTGGTTAAAAGTCATTGACATGTTTACAGGGTAGAGAGATGGCAGACATCACTTACCTACAGTCATGAAGAGCATGGCCCCTAGTGGGCGTGGTCTCACTGTGTCGAAGCGGACAGAGTATCCAGTACTGACACCCAGGGGCTCGGTGCGCTCGTATGCCACACGCTCAGCAATGGAGATGGCGCTGATACGACGAGGCTGGAGGAAAGAGAGGTGGAGATGCCAGAGGGATAGGTAATTACCGGGAGATCATTTCTATTACAAGTGTACTAAATGTTTTGATAATAGTAATATGCCATTCTCATATAAGCACAACTATGACACAATGTCTCTATGTGATTTCAAAAAAAGGACTTTGGATATTATTACCCAGGCTTTAGCTCCTGCAACCGTAGCGCTAACTGCATTCACTGAATATATCCTACCAGGTACCCACTTACTACACCTAGGTAGAGTGTGATATGAACCCTGCTCTTCGTGATCCACAGTCCGGAGACTTATCCACTAGACCACAACACCTTGACGCTTCTTGTTTGATATTTGTATCATTCTGTAATAATCTATTAATTTGTACTTGGTATTATATTTTGAAATCCCCCACACCTGATGTCAGCGCCAAGAGGTTATGCACTGGCGAGAACCCTAATACTTCAATCCAACTTTAACTGTGGACTCAAAACTAGAACTAGCCTAAACTCTACACCTATCTTACAGTGTAGCTTTACTGGAATTAATCTCTGACCAAAGGTCGGATCTTCTCTCCACCAACTGAACCGCCTTGCCTCCCTACACGTACCTGAGTGACGGCAATATTACACTCCGCTCCTTTCCCTGCTCGGATGTAGCTGTCGAGGATGAACTGTGGCACCTGGGTGGTCTTCCCGCATCCTGTGGCCCCCCGGATGACAACCACAGGGTTTTGGTCTATGGCGTCCAGGATCTGCCTCTCTGATTGGAAGATGGGAAGGGACTGGCGCTCTTCTTGGATCTTGGATGGAGAAGAAGGGATACAACATTACCTTTGTCCAACAAGATCATGTGACAGGTATTTAAAGGTACAGGTCTTGTGGATGAGAAGTGTAGATTTAAAGGTTATGGATTAGAGCCCCTTCTTAGCACTTGTGTCTATAAACAAAGCGTTTGATCTATATTGTTTCTCTCTATCAGGTGTAAAAATGGGTACTTGTGATAATGCATAGATGTATGTCATTATAATTATGTCAACTTTATTATTATCAATACTGATAGATATATATAGGATGTTAGAACATAACTTTGCACTTCATTTTTCTTTTATTTGTTTGTAACTTGCAATTTACAAAATGCATCCCACCCGTATATTTTTTAAATCAAAATTTTCACATCACATCATATCATATTCATAACGTAGTTTTCAAGAAGGTCGAGTTCTGGGAAAAGGTGAAAATTTATTTATAAGCTTTTCCATTCCTTTGATGTTAGTGTGGAAGAGAATCATAGGAAAATTGTCCCCTGAAAAGGATGGCTCTTCAAATGCCTTCATATTCAAAATATGACAAAGTAACAAAGTTAAAGGTTGTGGACCCCACTTTAAAGCCACATGTTTGTGTAGTCCCATATACACATTTCTGTGTACAGGAATGTGACTTTAACAAGACTGGGCCAATACACCTTTTCACGGTTACAAAAGTGCGCATGCTCAGACATGGGCGCCATCTTAATTTAAGATAAACAAACCATTGACATCTAGAGGTCAGGAGTTTACGCGTAATTAAGATAGCGCCCATGCAAATATGATGTGAGCACACAGCGCAGGCATCTGAAAACATTGATGACATCACTGCCTGCACTGTGCGCTCACATCATTTTTGCATGGGCGCTATCTTAATTACGCGTAAACCCCTGACCTCTAGAGGTCAATGGTTTGTTTATCTTAAATTAAGATGGCGCCCTTAACCGTGAAAAGGTGTATTCCTTATCCTTTTGAACCTCACAGTATACACCATTACCTATGTGCTACATGATCAACCTTTTCCAATTGCTTCCACACAGTTTCTTTCAAAAATGCATGACCAGGGGGGTGTTTCACAAAGATCCTAAGTCCAACTTAACTCTAAGTTGGACTTCAATATTATGGAGAGCCATTTGTAGCCTTAAAATAAAATCTATTCAAAAGCGAAAATTTAAGTATTTTAGAATCTTTATAAATTCTACATCAAGAACATGAAATCTCCTTGATAATAGAAAATATGAATGATTTGAATCAAAATTTTATGCCTTTTAAAAAAACATTTACAAAATATTTTCATAGATGCTAACGGCTTTCCATAATTGTTAAGTCCAACTTAGAGATAAGTTCAACTTAGGATCTTTGTGAAACACCCCCCAGAACTCAGACAAATGAATGAAAGTAAAATATCACCTTTCTATACTCAGGCATCTGTTGTGGGCCACGACATTCTCGTTCCAACTCGGCACTAATCTGCTCCAGTGTCATCTACGGTACGAATGAGAATAATAAGAAAATGAAGCTTAAAAATTCCTAGAGTATAATTAACACATTACGTAATCCTTTCAGGTATATAAAAATATGTCTCAATGATAATGCCCCAAATAGTAACATCTCATGATCTAATGTGTTGTTACCAAATCTTTGATTTTGTGAGTGCTAAGGTATTTGTTTATTTTTACACATCACATATCATCGTTATCACTATAATCTTTATTAATCACTAATCATGGTCTTGTGGATACGTCACCGGATTGTGGATATGGTGGTTTGTGGTTAGTGGTTCAAGTCCTGTCGTGGCACTTACAGTGTATGTCCTTTGGCAATACATTTATCTACATTTGCCACTCTCCACCCAGGAAAAGTAATGGGTACCCAGTAGCAATTTCGTTTTTTAATGCTCAGATATGAAGCGTCACATTCGGTATCTTACAATACAGAGCTCAGTGAAAATGTGTGGACCTTTGTTGCCCACAATCTCCATTCATTCACACATTAAAAAAACGTGGCGATCTACAACGTCATATCTGAACGAGCCTCAACAAATGCAAAAAAAAACAGAAGCACCACAGAACAATTTGTAGCTAAAGCATGTCACGTAAACCCTACTCACATGAGCTATGGGTCCTTCATCGATGTTGCAGTTGAGCCACGGGTTCCAGTTGTTCATTGGCGGAGACCAGGAGACTCCAGAACTTCCTCGAGGACCTTCCGGGTTGTCAAAAACTTGGTTGGCACTGTCTCCGCTAATCAACACAACCTCCTCCTGGTAAAGACATTGATTGGAATAATTATCATTTTACTTGGGGGACAGAGAAAATCAGATAAGACAGACGGGGGAATGAAGAGACAAAAAAGTGCCTGGCTGAGAATTTTTACTAGCAATTATCATGGATGGACGACATTTATAATACAGTCAAACCTGTGTTAACGACCACCTGTCCATAACGACCACTTAAATTCCCCCCGTGAGATTTCATGTAGTTAAGGACCTGTCCACAATGACCACCTGTCTGACGCGAGAAGGGGCCACTCATTTTGCTTCCGCTGTGTGGAAATTCAACTTATCAAAATCCAACAGGATTCTCCGTTGAATTTCCACATAACATTCCTATGTTTCATTTTCCCGTAGCTTTATAAGGATTCTCCGTGGCTTTATAAGGGCTCAGTCGGGCGAAAACGAGGCAGAGAGCCAATAGATAAATCTAACAACGCAAGGTTTTTTTATCAGTGTTTAAAAATTTAATAAACAAAGGCTGGTACGGTGTTTAGTCAAAATAAAAATACGAAATGATTAAACATCATTTTCTTTCTTTAAAATTGTCTGGCATTTTTTTAAACGCATGTCAGAAATTATTTAAAAGAAATCAAGATGACCGAGCCTGAAAATTTGATTGACAGACAGGCTCCGCTTACGTCACTCGCCAGGCCTGGCCTAGCCTGTGTGGCGCGACGAACAATCGAGCCATCGATTGAAGTTCATGACAATGACTCTGTATTGTTATGTTTTCATGAAATGTGCAAGAAACAATATCCTGTCGGTAATTAAATGTTTTGATTGAAGAGCTTAGGGTTGAATAGTTTTATTGTGTGTAAATGACCATTAGCTCTACATATAGCTTTATAGTTAGCCGCTGTGCCGACGATCGCCTGACTGCATGTGTGAGCGAAACTGCGCTGCTCTGGCTGGTTGCTACCCGGTCGCTAAACGGCTGCTGTTGGTCGCATTGGCATGTCACGGCGGGTCTGCGAGAGGCCTTGCGAGTGCTGTCAATCAATTATTCAAAATCACAATGGCCGCAAATGGCCACCTGTCTACAATGGCCACTATTTGTGTTTCCCTTGGGTGGTCGCTATAGATAGGTTTGACTGTACTTGACTTGTACTGTAAAGACTTGTAATAAGCTTGATAATAAACTTGATTTGCACTACTTACAGGATTATGTGAGGGTGGGACTATGTTGAGATTCAGCTCAAACAGGACGTTGGCAAGCCTCTCCTCAACATCTTTGTTCAGAGTGACATCATAAGGTTCCAGCTGGAAAAGATTTGCAATAAACAAGAAAAAGGGTTACATTCATAAAATAATTCCATGCATTAATATACTGCCACTGTGCCAAAGTCACATATTGTCTGCCACGAACCAGAAGTGTGCAAAATGATACGAATTAACAGACTTTTAGCTCTCAGCAAAAGATAAATGTCGGGGATACTTGGAGTCCATGATTTAGGGATACTAACACATATTGTTCTGTGACCAAAACTCTGCAAATATGGGCATTGTGTACATCTACAAAATGCGCTATCTTGCTTTTAATCAGCCTTCTAATCTTGACACAGAAAATAAATATTTTTAATTGTTTTGTAGTATCTTTAAATTCCAAATTCCATGTGCATAATTTGTTGAGATTGGTACCATGTTAGTAGATTTCACTGTATCATGTGTATATTGCTGATTTTGTAAGGCCATTTTCACATATTATACTGATTGATAGTTTATCCTTTAAAAAAGTCAAAATTAACACAAGAAATGGAGTATATAAGCTAATAATAGCAAATTACACCCTCCACTACACATGAAAAAGTGATGAAAAAATGGCCCTTGCAGTGACCAGGATTCGAACCTGGGTCTTTACATTCACAATGTAATGTCTTAACCTCTAGACAATCACGGCTCCACCACAAGTTACCCTCACTTTAACGCTTATATGTTCACTCTTTCGCAATATTGCCCTTCATATCCAATTGCTGAAGAGGTATGTTGAAACACCACTTTGTGGGGAATTCCACAAACCCTGGCTTGCGCTATTTATA
This sequence comes from Mesocentrotus franciscanus, assembly GCA_037976565.1. Lineage (NCBI taxonomy): Eukaryota > Metazoa > Echinodermata > Echinoidea > Camarodonta > Strongylocentrotidae > Mesocentrotus > Mesocentrotus franciscanus. Next base: position 25,048,112 of record CP137677.1, on the reverse strand, counting down.
GAATCCCCTTTGTCTCAGCAAGGTCAGTACATGCACAGTAAACGATTAACCATGTGGAGAGCTGTCAACAAGTTACACATAATGCAAACTTATGCCAAGTTGCACTAACAACTCTGAACTTTTTGCCTTGCAGTTTACTACAGTAAATCCCTTTCCTGAAGGAATATAATAATTTCTGAGATATTATGTAACATTCACGATAGCCTCTCTTGTGGATATATTGTGCATACATGTAAATAATTCATCAAGTATTAGGAATATCACTGGAAAGTAACTAATTTGGTGAGTTAAAAGAGAAATGTGCATGCTTTTGATACTTTGCGAGAAAGACAATAAAACCTGCTGTGATCAACTAAATTTTTTTTGTTAAGTGCTTGATTTACTGGACAAATGCCATGAGCACTGTCCAAAATGTTCCTGCAGTGGAATGACCGTGTGGAATCAATTTGTAGTCAGTATTTCTCAGTACTTGGTATCAAATGTTTTATAACTACGCCAAAAGATATCAAACTAGAAATTCCAGTAACCTGTATGTTCCTTTTTATTATTATAATATCTCAAGGACCACTGTGAAATACATTGGACCTAAGCTTTGGAATTCCCTTTCTGTTGAACTTAAATCTTGCCCATCACTTAACTCTTTAAAAAGAAAACATAGAAAATATATCATTAGCTTGTACTGTCATGACTATTGATCAACTTATTCTTTTTTATAATGTTTGTTGCACATATGGTGTTTGTTTATATTTTGTTTGACTTTACTTTGTTAGTTTGTTAAGTTTTATTCTGTGCTTGTAGTACATTTTGTCCACTTTATATATTTGTTAGGGTTCTGCCTCGAAAGGCTAATGGCCTATGCGGTTCCCTTGCACATTTTCGTTTACTGTAATGTATTGTTTATATACATATGTTATTATTGTTATTATTATTTATGTTTTTAATGGAATGTGAAAATAAACTTGAACTTGAACTTGAAATTAAATTCCCAAACATCCTGAACTTGCCCTCAGACACAGTGAAAAGTTGTAGGGTAGTGGAGGAGATATAAGAATGAGTTAAAAAAAGTGACGTACCGAATCGGCTTTCTTGGCTTTGCGTTCTCCAGTGAATGCTTCAATCTCCTTCATATGATAGAGCTGTCTGGTCAAGGAGAGAGCGCAGGACACCGATGCCGTCTTCTTGTTTGAACCTTGCTCTCGAGCATGGATTGCTGGAAGAAATGAAATATGAACATGTTAAAATCCGTGCAGAAGTAAGGGCAAAGGTCACAGACATAATCAAATAGTGCATTTACATTCAATTTACAAAACTTTAAAAATACATTTAATCAATTGGAATTGAAGAAAATTTGATTGAAAGTCTTTAATAGAGGTGCCGCATCTAGTGGATACATCGACAGACTGTGAATCACATGCTTTTTGTTGCGGTTCAAGGCCCACCCGAGGCACTAATGTCCTCTGGCAAGACATTTATACATGGGTGTAGTTAATGGGTACCCGATAGGAACTTACTCCTTGAATGGTTTGAGCACTGCTAAAGGCAGCCGGCTAAAGCAAGGGTAATAATAGTACTTTGTAGGCACCTTGAGTATACCCTGGGATGGATATGTGCACAATATAAACGTAGCCATTATTATGTAGTATTATATTATCATTTAACTTTTAAGCTTACAAACTCATGCAAAAAAAATGCAACATCCTACTCAAATACTAAGTTTTTTTTGATAAATAGCAGAAATAGTGACTCAATCAATGAAACAGTGAGCTTTCAGACAAATGCTACATTTTAATTTGGTACTTACTCTGGCGTTTCGATGCAAGATAGATGGACATTTCCGCATAAAAAGACCTACGACAACAATCAGGAATACAAGGTATTAGATACGGCTCTGCAAAGTTTTATTTCACAGATCAAACTGGAAGAAGACTTTAAAGTCGGTTTCTTTGTAGAACATCAACAATCTCAGTGATGCATGATATACCAAAAGAACTGACAAGTTTTATTTTGATTATGGTGAGCACATTTGATATTAGGCACATGTTAACGAGATGAAATGTAACTCAACACTAGAAAATAGAATATCCACCAGACCAATAAATTCATTTGAATCAAATCTAATAGGAAATTGATACTAGTAATGAGGAGTAAGGCTCAACATTAATGTATGCTACAAACAGCAACTTATCTTATCATTCAGGCCATAATTTAATCAAATAATACATTGTAACATCAAATAATTTCAAATTTTCTTCTAATATTTTCTAACATATAACATATGACAATGGTGGTTGCAGGGTAGAAATACAGATTATTGTAATGAAAATATTATCATTGGCCTAGGAAACTTCAAATTCCGAAATGGAGATGGGTCAACAATTTAGAAAAGGCAACCAAACCATAAAAATCACTGGGCTTCATTTGGTAAATCTTAAAGATCAATTGGAATGAAGAAAATTGCTGGTTCTTTAATTTGTAATTTTTTCTTCTTTTGCCATGAAGAAAAAAATCAGTAAAGGCTCTAAAGTGTACATGTAGTACATGTAGAAAACTGGGCCACGTCTTACAAAGAGTTGATATCAATTGCAACTTATTTGCGATTGATATTAATCGCAACTATGTACATAAGAGATAGGAGACTGCAAACTTGCGATTGATTGGAGGACTTGCGATTGATTTGGATCAATCACAACTCTTTGTAAGACAGGGCCCTGGCATTTTGGTTTCTCTATCTGAACATAGGGAAACTCATTCTTGATTAAAATACCGGTAGTAATTGGAAATATGAACGTTTGTTACGTCACTTTGTAGAACATTAAAAAAATGAACAACAGAAAGAAAGCATTTTTTGCCAATTCTCATATTGTTGGCGCATTAACTAATACCTTCTTTAGGGTAAACATACCCTTGCCAAAAATGTAATAATAAGTAAAATTCAGTCAGTTTCTTTTTTTGAATATTCATGTTTCAAGACAGCATCACCAATCTGTAACTTTTCATGTCAGGCTCTTTCTTCATTATGCATACAGTATCCCTGCAACCACCATTGCCACATGTATGTTTCTTGTTGAATACTGTTTTTGAAAGGGGACCAGTCACTTAAAAAACTAGATGGAACTTCAACTGCGCGCAGTCGAAAATGATGCCTCCGCCATAGAGCAATTTTACAAACCAAAATGGAAGCTATTTTGAGATATATAATGAGCCCTGTGACCTTTGACCTCGTGACCCCCAAATCTAATCAGTTCATTGACTCTGCAAGATACATACATGACCCAAGTTTTGCGGTAATCCATCAATCGGTTCTTGAGATAACGTGATCACAAGCTATTTTGCATACATAATGAGCCCTGTGACCTTAGACCTTTGACCTTGTGACCCCAAAATCTAATCAGTTCATTGACTTTGCAAGATACATACATGGCCCAAGTTTGGCGGTAATCCATCAATCGGTTCTTGAGATAAAGTGATCACGAGCTATTTTTGCATACATAATGAGCCCTGTGACCTTTGACCTCGTGACCCCAAAATCTAATCAGTTCATTAGCTCTGCAAGATACATACATGACCCAGGTTTGGCGGTAATCCATCAATCATTTCTTGAGATAACGTGATCACGAGTTATTTATGCATACATAATGAACCCTGTGACCTTTGACCTTGGACCTTGTGACCCCAAAATCTAATCACTTCATAAGCTCTGCAAGATACATACATGACTCGAGTTTGGCGGTAATCCATCGATTGGTTCTTGAGATAACGCGATCACAAGAACGGGACGTACGTACAGACGTACGTACGTACGGACGGACGGACAACCAGAAAACTTAATGCCTCCGGCTACGTTGTAGCGGAGGCATAAAAAAACTAGATGGAACTTCAACTGCGCGCAGTCGATGATGCCTCCGCCATAGAGCAATTTTACAAACCAAAATGGAAGCAATTTTTAAAATTCAAGTTTGATTGTAATCCATCTGTTGGTTCTAATGATAACGCGATCACGAGCTATTTTAGGATACATAATGAGCCCTGTGACCTTTGACCTCGTGACCCCAAATCTAATCAGTTCATTGGCTCTGCAAGATACATACATGACCCAAGTTTGGCGGTAATCCATCAATCGGTTCTTGAGATAATGTGATCACAAGCTATTTTGCATACATAACGAGCCCTGTGACCTTTGACCTCGTGACCCCAAAGTCTAACCAGTTGATTAGCTCTGCAAGATACATACATAACCCAAGTTTGGCGGTAATCCATCAATCGGTTCTTGAGATAACGCGATCACGAGCTATTTTTGCATACATAATGAGCCCTGTGACCTTTGACCTCGTGACCCCAAAATCTAATCAGTTCATTAGCTCTGCAAGATACATACATGACCCAAGTTTGGCGGTAATCCATCAATCGGTTCTTGAGATAACGCGATCACAAGCTATTTTTGCATACACAATGAGCCCTGTGACCTTTGACCTTTGACCTCGTGACCCCAAAATCTAATCAGTTCATTAGCTCTGCAAGATACATACATGACCCAAGTTTGGCGGTAATCCATCAATCGGTTCTTGAGATAACGCGATCACGAGCTATTTTTGCATACATAATGAGCCTTGTGACCTTTGACCTTGGACCTCGTGACCCCAAAATCTAATCACTTCATTAGCTCTGCAAGATACATACATGACCCGAGTTTGGCGGTAATCCATCAATTGGTTCTTGAGATAACGCGATCACGAGAACGGGACGTACGTACGGACGGACGGACAACCAGAAAACATAATGCCTCCGGCTACGTTGTAGCGGAGGCATAAAAATTGCACATCTAGAATTGACAAAATTCAACCTCAAGATACTTTACTCCACATTCCATGGGTGAACAATTATAAAGGTACTATGTCCCATTTGCAGGCCAAAAAAATGAAAAGGTTAAATTCCGACATTTGAAAGATAATACTAATTTAGAACTTTCCTCAAAATGAAAGGGCTTGAAAATGTCTTTTTGTGTGAAAATAACGACAGTTAGTTGTCGAATCGACTTTAAGGATTGCAGTCAGTAAGTAATAGTCTGATTTTCAGACCATTGTACCGAATGGTCGTACGTTTTATGCTGCGCAAAGATTCAATCAGTTTAATTTCGGCCATTACAAGAAGTGGGTTATTGATGTAGACAAATGCTCATGTACCCTTTACAGCTCATTTTATGTATGTTATTACCAAAGAAAAAGAAGTCAGTCAGTCACTCAATAGTGTCTGACAGTGAAGTCTAGAAAGTAAACAGGTTTCCTTGCATAATTTGAATACTAGGACACTGCTAACGTTTAAATTTCACAGATAGGACTTACGTGACATATTCATAATTCCTGCAAAGTTCTACAGAATTTGATGTTGGCTGCAAATGGGACATAGTACCTTTAAGTATCATTATACCAAACAGTACAAGTGGTACTAACCATTTTCCTCAAGACTGCTTATAATTGCTTTAAATCATGGTCCTCTATGGTCCGGATCAGACAACATCTTAGGCCCCTCCACCTCAATCCACTCATAAAGCCACCAGAAGAAAAGCGACCAGCCCATTCTTGATGCGTCCCTTTAAACCACTGTGGAGGGTTCAGTGAGCAACCAGACTAGATGAGTTAGAGTACTATCAAGTGGCATTCTGGGTAATGTGGCATATCACCTCAATTTCTGACCTTATCATAAATGGGGATTTCCCCATTGGCTTGATGAATCTAGTGTCTCTATAATCACAGGCTTCATATGACAGCACAAATCTCAAATCCTCCAATACCATGAAAATCAACCTATTCTAATATTAAGTTAAATTCATGTTTTACAAGCATATTAAAGTCCCTAAAATTGGATGTACCGGTAAGTGTTCCTCCAAAGAGGCCCTTAAACAAAACTTTATCCCTTTTCACTTGAGAAAAAAAAAAAAGGAATAGTATTTGTTCAACCTGAATCTCATTCTTGTCAGTATTGATCATATCAAATACATTTCCCATTTTAAAAATAAAATACCAAAATCTTTCTTTACTATATTCATTTCCATATTATTCCATTCTGTATTGTTGTCATAATCCCTCCCTTTTCTATCTAAAAAACCTGAAAAGCAAATCCTCTATCATTAACCCTCTAAAGCACCAAGCTGTCAAAATCCTATGACTACAGTGACCCACTCTGCCCTGTAAAAGGTGATACACCCCATTAAGCCACTGCTTTTTTCACAAAATGTGTGGTTCCTCGCTGACCCCTCCAGGGCGGTTGAAAGAACAGCCATCACAAACCATTCATGAGCCCTGTGGCATACAACTTGCATTCAACTAGTTTCCTGCAATCATCTACCAATTCTTGCAATCACATCTTAGAAATCTTGCAGTCAAGTTTTTTGCAGTTTTTGTTTTGCAATCAAATAATTTGCAGTCTGCAATTCTTGCAATCACATAATCTGCAGCTACTTGCAGTTAAATCATCTGCAGTTTTTGTTTGCAATCAAATAATCTGCAGTTTAATGTTATCACCTCAGAAGTCTCCTACAAACTGCTCATGACCATGCATTGGGAAAATTCTTGGAAAATGGGATAACAGCATGCACTGTATATTGACAACTAGTATATAAATTGTGATTGGTTGTTCAGACTGCGACTGGATGGAAGGAAATTGTAGTCAACTTTCAAGTTTCTGTAATCAAATCTCAGGTCCTATTTTTATAACCCTGTGAGGATTATGCTTGTAGCATGACGCTAGAAAATCCTACGTGAGATTGGTAGTTAAGAGACTTGAACTTAACAAAAACTTTATTTTTTAATTTACTGCAGTTCCATCATTATTTCTTACAGCCAGGACCGAGCTTTCTAGAATGACAGCATTCAAGCTTAATGACTATTGTTGAATGTCAAGAAACTTGGACCTAAACACCATTACAGTAATTTTGGTTTGTATTCCGATGAAACAAATTTTCACGGCAAATCTTCACATTAGATCAAGTTTTTGTAAGAAGAACACAGCTAAAAGCCTAAATCAGCTTTTATATCTAATTGATTCCTCTTGATTAAAATTGATTGCAAGTTGCATGCTTCGGGGCTCCTCGCATATGATATATGTGGATCCTGGCTAACTCTGACTTGCGGACAACACACCCCTGACCGTAAAATAGCGTCAGGTAAAGCCAGGAGGGTTTATTTACTTGACCTTTTTGGTCATTCCTTGGTTTCTGCTAACTATGTATATAAATCCTATACCTATTGAACAGGTGGTGAATCTATCATTTGACACCTGATATGGGCAAAGATTAAACATTTCCTAGATTTTGTATTGTTATGGATTTATTAAACTCTTTACATTCTTTTAAAGATTTCAGTGGTAGTATTTCAACCTCTCCTGGCTGAGCTCGACCCTGATTTCCTTTGGAGGTTGTCTTGTCCACGAATCCTACTTAGCCAGGACCCATGCATTGAAAACATCTGTTCTGTATTTGCTAACTTCCCTTACATGAAGATCAAGGGATTACAGATCATGTGATCCAGATTTTAGCACCTGATTACATGATGAGTATCACATGACTTATCTTCATTTCTTGTATTTCTTTACCAAATGATAGTAGAGGAAAAATAGCATTCTGGGATATCATTGGATAAATCAAAGTACCTGTAGTCCCAAGAAATCTTCAGTAACTTCAGAAAACAACACAAAACTTCAAACCAATACCATCCCACAAAACATCAATTTATAGTGATGTTTCCGATTAAATATTGGGAAAATGAAATATAATTCATGCATGGACTCGAAGTCCAATATTTTCCCCACATATTCATTCAAATTGTTTTCATTAAATTTTGATATGCTATGTAATAATTATTTTTTTATACCCTCATGTTTATAATCTGTCATACTCTTTCGAATCTTTAGCATATTTCCCAGAATGCAGTAATCCCTTTTGTGGCCGAGAAGATCTTTTGTGATCGTTAACCATGTCATCCAGACGTTTTATCCTACAACATGGTAGACATCACAATCACATATAGCTGGTTCTTCCTTTTTCCCCCTTCTTCTAGATACCATGGACGACATTCACAAGTCACATTAAAGCACAAGAAATGTCATGTGATCAAAGACCATGTGATCCAGGCTCTATCACCTGACCATATGGTCAATATCACATGACATATCTTCTATTCATACACTGGCTGTTGCTTTTCTTCTGGTTTTGTGGCTCTCAAACATTAACTTCCAATGCAAGATTCTTTAACAATCAGAGCAGCATACTTCTAAAACTATAGCATAAAACAGGTCACTATTGCTTAGGAGCTACACATAAGAAATGCCATGTGATCACAAACAATATCATCTAGGTTCTGTCACCTGATCATATTGTTAGTATCACATGACATATCTTCATTCTACATTGGCTGTCGCTTTTCCTCTGGTTTGGTAGCATTTATATCTATTCCCATCCCCTGGTATACCACATTCTCTCTCTATCAGGCTATCATTAAAACCACATCATCAAGTTGACTTTGACTTCTCAAACATTTATAATTTTGGTTCTCCGCTGTCTGAATTATTGTAAATATTAATTTATGGACAACCTAAGATTTAACAGCTGTTCAGCATCACTATTTAAAATAATTATGGCTACATACAACTTCAACAAGATGTGGCATGTGATACCATTCAAGTCATGTGATCAAGGCTATATTACCTGATCACCTGACCAGCATCACATGACACATCTTATCATTAAAGTCATTTATGCTATTCATCCATGGAATCTTCTATCCTCCTGCAAATGAAAACATCATGTTAAAAGGAAATGAAAAAAGGCGAAAAGAAGAAAAAAATTGGAAATGCATTTAAACAAATATCAATAACAATTCTGTCACCTATAGGTGCCAAAAAGTTAACTTCCTTTTGTTTGAGAAGGTGTACCACTGCTGTGTTTGGTCTCATTTTTCCAAAGCATGCTGATAATGTTCCTGTAAAATACTTCATGTCAGAATATTTGAAAATAAATGAACACTTAAACTGCAGATGGGTACAGCTAAGTATAGTAATCTGCAGTTATAAACCCTTTCATCTCATCTCACTACACCAAGATAAAGTGAAACCTGCACAATTTGAGCAGTCTGGGATGCTAGAAAGTATTCTAACCACCTTAATGCAAAATTATGCTCAGGTGTGTACTAATCGGGGGTGTTTCACAAAGATCCTAAGTCGAACTTAACTCTAAGTTGGACTTAAACATTTGTAGCCATTTGTAACCATTTGTAGCCTTAAAATAAAATATATTCAAAAGCAAAAATTCAAGTATTTTTAATAGACTTTTCATAAATTCCACGATTCCAAGAACATAAAATCTTGTTGATAATAGAAAATATGAATGATTTGAATCAACATTTTATGCCTTTTAAAATAACTTTTACAAAATATTTTCAAAGATGCTACAGCTTTCCATAATTGTTAAGTCCAACTTAGAGATAAGTTCAACTTAGAGATAAGTTCAACTTAGGATCTTTGAGAAACACCCCCCAGGTGCGTTAAGAAACCATGTTCTAGACTACGGTTCCATGTGTACTTCAAAGCAATTTAATGGAGTCCATGGATGTAATTACTTCTGCAAAGAGGTCACTCCTTAAAGATATATTCTCACGGTGAATAAATCCATTACCTGTTGTGATCCTGACCAACAGGTGTATACTTATAATCAGCCTGTATGCGATTGGTCTGCAGGTACTGGTGGAGGCGGGACTTGGCATTGCTGATGGTCCAGTTACCATGGATAGCGGCATTCATGTCTGCTCCTTCAGCCTTGATGACGGCAGAGGAATAAGGAGATTATGTGAGTGGTCAATGGGGTAGTCTCAAAAGGAACAGGAGGAAAAGAGAATAACATCCACTGTTTTTTTGTATTTCTTCTTTTGTTGTTACTTGTTTGCTTGCTTTTGAAACAGGCATACCCTAAACCAGGGGTTCTCAAACTTTTTCCTTGGATGTCCTGATGTGATTTTCATGAAAGCTAATAGGTCCCAAACAACGGGCAAATTTAGTTACTTGAACAATTATTTTCATACATATAAGTTTGTGATATCATACATACGTGCATTTACAAGTACCTTAATTTCAAGAGTTAAAACAGTCAAAACGTGGAAGTTTTGGAATGTATGTACATGCAGGGTATATCCGTAGGAAAAGTGAAACGGTGTCCTGGCAATATGCTGCTTAAAGGTATAGACCAGTTTTGGAAACGCCCCCCTCCCCCCTCTCAAAAAATGAAATGGAAGCTCTTATTACCAATCATGTGAAAGAATATGTTTTTACTAATACGTGATGGGAAACCGCCTATTAATTGATATATTAGGTTAATTATCATATCTATCCGGACTGGATAGATATAGGGTAGTCCCATATACATCTTTCTGTGTACAGTGCTTGTAACTTTACCAAGACTGGGCCAAATTTCTTATCATTTTGATGATTCCAGAACCTTGCAGTACACACCAATACTTAAATGCTAGATGATCAACCTTTTCTGATCAATTCCACAACGTTTCTTTCACAATGCAATCGCATGACCAGAACTGGCCTATACCTTTAAACCAGTATACATTGGCACAAAAGGAGTGATTTGAAGACAAAGGCATTAATGCAAATGTTCAGACAATCTACTCCTAAAATTAACAGTAATAGCGCTTGTATACTGAAGAAAATAAGGCTTGTTTTTAAACTTTTAGGTCTATATCTGCTCTAAGGGGAATCGTCTTTTGACGCTACGCAGTACCCATGGTACCCCTGGGTCGGGCAGTCCGGATTGACAAGCCACGCGGACCGCGATTTAGACTTTGAGAAGTCCTGCCCTAAACAGATGTATAAGGGAAACCCTGTTTCAGCCTCTCGAGTAAGCGACTATCAGTATTTTCTTGAGCTCTTGCTCTGAACCGCTTATTATCGTATTGATAGATACGCTTGGTCAATTGAACCTAATTTCCTTTTTTAATATATTAAATATAAAATACTGAGTTGATTTAGAAACATCTCACATTGGAAGGAAATCATTTAATCCAGTAAGCATTATAAAAAACAACTCCCATAATTAATTTTCAGTATACTTGGGTCTTCATTAGCAATAGCATTTCAGTCACCACAGCAGAAACCCTCTTTCTCGGATGTCTTCATGAGAATTCTAGAGCATACCCCCTCCCCTATAACTACACTGCCAATAAGTCCCTAGGATACCTTCCCCCAGGCAATAACATCTGCTCATCCCTCCCTCCCCCTCCCCCTCCTGGAAATCCATTAATTTCCCCTAGGACAATGAATACCTTATCATTAAACTAATTTGTCTGCTATTAAATATATGATGTCATTTAAAAAAAGGAACAAAACCAACAAGTAAATTACCTCTTCCAGTTGTCGCTTGTCACCCTGTCTGTCAAAGAAAGTCCTCTGATATGAAGGCATACTCCCATCATAGCTGTCTGCAAATTACAGACATAGATAGTGACACTGTCAGCTGGACAGGTGAATGAATGATCAAATTTTATAAAAGAGTGAGTTTTGATAAAGGTGAAAAATAATTTGTAAGTGTCGTCAATAATACTTGTTTCTGACAAAACGGTTTACCAGTTACAACCAACCAAAGGACTTAGTTATTCTTGTGCTCTTTGTTCCAATGCGAAGATTATCACAGAAACAATGATACCTGAAAAATATTACTCTTCAAATACCCCTATATTCCAACTTGAGCAGAAATACCTTAAAAATTCAGAACAAATCTCGATACATGTAAATGTAAATGTAGTTCCGTATACCCATATCTGAGTGCAGTGTTTTTCATTGCTTGGATATTTTAGCAAAATTGTATTTGAAAGATGTTAGGTCATTTAAAAAAAAATAGATCTTACCTCTTCCGCCCTGTTCCCCTCTGCCGCCATGTTCCCCTCCGCCTCCTCCCATGTCCCCTGGGCCTGGGCCCATCCCTAGAGCCTGATGAGGCGCCGACATCCCTGGTGGCAGCGATGAAGGTCCTTCATTGGAGCTTGATGCAACAGGGGCCTAGAAAGAGATATAGAGAGAAAGACGGGTGATGGCAGGGTGTATTGGTGTACTTATTTTAAAATTCTCTATTGATGTTTTCTCTGATGTACAAAGGAAGTAAAAAGAAAAATCCACTAAATGAGTTCATTTGGTAAAGGTAAAGACCAGTTTTGGAAACGCCCCTCTCTCAAAAAATGAAATGGAAGCTCTCATTACCAATCATGTGAAAGAATATGTTTTGACTAATACGTGATGATACAAATTTTGCCGGGAAACCGCCTACTAATTGATATATTTGGTAAATTATTATATCTATTGGGACCAAATAGATATCGCGCACGTGGTCGCGTAGTCCCATATACATCTTTCTGTGTACAGTGCTTGTAACTTTACCAAGACTGCTGGGCCAAATTTCTTATCATTTTGATGATTCCAGAACCTTGCAGTACACACCAATACTTGTATGCTAGATGATCAACCTTTTCTGATTGATTCCACAACGTTTCTTTCACAATGCAATCGCATGACCAGAAATGGCCTTTATCTTTAATACCCTAACAATTTGTAATGATTACTAAGCCAGTGTACACTATTGCCCAAGCCCCTAGAGAGAGCAAAAACCCATGATACATGGATAAAAGGGAGTGTACATTTTATGCAATGAAAAGCTATGTAAGTTGATTTATCAAAGTGGATGGTCACAATCTTCATAATACAATATGGACAAATGAGTTTAAAAGAATATTGAGGCAGGGTATTGACAATGGTTTTCTTGTAGTCACCTAAAGAAAGGTTCCACCCAAACTTTTTTTTTTCAGGGGGCCTAGATTGAAAATTTGGAGGTTCTGGAGATAGAATCTGGGCTCCCAAGTGATTCGGGAAATTTAAAGTCCCTAGTCCTGCTCAATGACTAAATAACAAACTACTATATATACTCACATCCATGGCTGGGATGTCTTTCTGGTTCAGTTCTCCACTGCGGACCAGAAACATCAGAAAGTCTTTAGCAGCATTGGACTGGGAGTCCTTCTTGCTGGTGGAGTTACCGACGCCCACATAAGAATAGGTAGGAACACGAACCTGATTCAGGCAGATAAGAAGGGCATAAATGCTGATGTTCACAATAGTAATAATCACAAAACAATACATACCTTAACATTTAATTCTCAAATCCTACAAAGCCGGAATAAAAATATCATGCTTCTCAGCATGACTCCATCAGACTGCCAGACTGCATTGCATTGCAAAAAATATGTGGCATGCTAGATAGCCTAGATTTGAATAAAATATCAACTCCATGTCCATCAGCGACCCCCCTCCCAACAACACATCCGCAAACATTTAAAAACCAAATTAATATGAGGGTGGACTTCCCCTTCAAATCTACTCTCCCTTCCTTCTGAAACATTTCAGAAGGAAGGTTGCTATCGATCATCATTTACTACCACAATAGTGTACTACATGTACTTACTTCACAGAGAAATCTCTGACGGTGTTTTGGACCGGAGTTGCGGATATCGTAATCGGGGGTTAACTTCCTCTTCCCCAAGAGGCTGTACAAAAATGATTTCAGCTCACTCATGGTGCCATGTATGCTTCACCTACAAAAAAAATCAAACAGAAAGAAAAAAATATTGTTCTTAGAATATCCTACCCATTCATCCGACCCCAATTCCCTGTTCATACTTCCACCAGAAAAAAAAGAAAAAAGAAGCGAAATACACAGTTAGTAAGACATTGTGGCACAAGAACAAAACATGATTTCAGCTCACTCATGGTGCCATGTATGCTTCACCTACAAAAAAAAAAATTAAAATAGAAGGAAAAAAAATTGTTCTTAGAATATCCTACTCATTTGTCTGACCCCCATTCCATTTTCATACTTCCACCAACAACAAAAAAGAAGAATAAAAACTAACTTTACTTACTTTACTTTAATCCAGCGATGCTATAGGACTATGCCTGTTCATCGATCGTAGATGTCTTCTTCAGTGGTTATACATTATCCTTGTCATTTCAAATTAAATAATAATTAAGTTGGAAACGACAAAAATTTGTGCAAACTTGCAATATCAGCTTACACAGCTTATACAGGCTCATAGACCAGATCATGGTTTTTAGACCAGTAGTTGTCTAGTCTATTCTTAAAACAGTTTACAGAAGTTGCTGAGATAACATATTCAGGAAGACTGTTCCACAATTCCACAACTCTGTTGCTAAAAAACTGCTTCCTCATATCAAGCCGAGAGTACTGTTCGTCTAGTTTCATTTTGTAACCTCTTTACCTCCTCTGTGCCAAATTAAAAAAATTATGTTGTGTATCATATACTCCTGTTAAATACTTAAAAACATCAATCATCACCTCTCCTTCACCTATGAGCAAGAGTTGGTAATTTGAGTTTAGTGAGGCATTCCCGATAGGACATATTTCTAAATCCTGGAATCATTTTTGTTGCCCGCCTCTGCTCACCTATTTTATATGGCGACCATGCTGCCTAACCATATTCTAAAATTGTGGTACTGTGCCACTGTGGTACAACAATGCCCCCTCCTCTACTTCTTGTGTACTATCAAGTTTATTTTCTTTCACCACACTTGGACACGAATAAAAACATGGTCAAATTTCTTTGCTCTGACCCTCAAAACATTAAATATTTATATCAACCACCCATACTAGTCATTGTTCTTAACTCAGAGATTAAAGGGTTTATTATTTATTTTATGAGTTTTGCATAGAGTGAACAGAAGATTGAGTTTAATCCTATGAGTTCTTTCTTGGATATTTGGGGCCCTGAAAAGGGCCGTTGGTGTAAAATTGGGCTAGATTCTAGAAGCCCTCAAATTCGTCATCCACAATCTCTTCTTTGAAGACCATTCTCAGCACAGCCATAGTCTCCTCAAGGTCTTCTGGTACATGTAGGAGGTCGGCATTGAGGTTTGAGGTCGAGATCCCATGTCGACCCATGAAACGTGTAGCCCAGGATGCACTGGCTGGAAAGTATTCGATGCCTGCACTGTCGGCAATCTCCTTCGCCTTGCGTCGAAGACCACTGTTCGAGACACTGCATCCTTGCTGTAGTTCCTCTGCGATCCAGACGATAAGCTGCTCTTCCAACTCTGGCCACTTTGCAGCTGATCCTCTCTGTGCTTTCTTGTTAGCTGGAATTTCCTGTAGTTTTGCCCTATGTGCCTTCCACCTCCGAATGTTGGACTCGCATATGCCAAACTGCCGGCCCGCTGCCCGATTGCCCTTCTTTTCAGCCACCTCACATACTGACAGCTTAAACGAAGCAGTGAAAGCTTTGCGGGTCTGACGAGGCATCTTGCTGATAAGCCAGTCAAGAGAGGTTGATGGACGACTGTGGCCGTACAGAATCTATGATGAGAATTTTCCGTATTTCTATGCTGTATTAAACTTATAGGGCAATCCAACCCTTCTAATAAATTCATTTGAATGAAAGCATGAAAATCAGAGAAACAGAATGGCGAAAGTTTGAAATAAATCGGACCAATATTAAGAAAGTTATGAGTGTTTGAAATATGAGATCACTACAGCTGAGCGAATCTCAAATCTGCAATATATCACTTATCACTTACTTCTGTTTTTCTTCCAAGTGCCTTCACCCTCGGGCACTACTCAAAATATATCATGGAGAGTACATTATTACAGGTCCTCTAAAAAGAACAGACCATCCCGAGTCATACATTTATGAAAAGTTGAAATTTTAGTCTTTTGTGTATTGGAGCAAATGGGAAAGTTGTCCGCCACTACATCACATAGACATTATCAATTCAGCCAATTTGAAGAGCCCATACCTACATGTACAGTGATTGCAACTTTCAAAAATTTGTAACTTTCTTATTTGTTGTCCGATTTAATTCAAACTTTCATCAGTATGCTTCTCTGATTTTTCTGCTTTATTCTAGACAAGTTTGCTATCAAGGTAGGATTTTCCTTTAAAGATGTTGATCGAGTTTCAAACTTGCAAACTCTGTGATATTGCAAAACTTTTGGGTTGTGATTTTAATGACTCTTGATAGTTTTTTTAAGGAGCCTAATGTACATGTAAATTGTAATGAACTGATAATAATTAGACATTAGTGGACTAGATCTAGATCTAAAGTAGTAGTAGTGGTAGATAGATTACAAAACAATGCTGTGACTGAAGGAAAAAAAAAGTATTCAAATGTATTGGGCCTTGGGCATGATAAGTTAAGAATAAGAATAAGAATAGAACTTCAAATTCAATAGACAATAGTCAAGACAATAGGAATAGCCCGAACAAAGTGGTGGCGACTTGCAAAACCGCAAGGGCGCAATTTTTTTTGTTGACCAACACAAAAATATCTGAGGGAAATAGTGACAAAAAGCAAGAGTATGCCTAGTAAGGTTTGGAGATATGGCGCTAGTTCAGAATCATATCCAGACTTTGACCTTAAGTCAGTCCGCGTGAAGATACCAAAAATCAACTAAATCTTCATCAATTGTTCAAATAATGGTCATGATTTAAAAGTTGTTATAGACTCTACATGTACATGTATATGACGATGATGATCATCATTACCAGTAGGGGGGCTGGTCCGAGAATGAGGATCGTCCACATAAGCAAGGATATCCTCATAAACGCGGACAAATCGCGTCCTAAAGAATAAGTCCTTATCTTCCACGTTTTCGCAGACTTTCTTTTTCTCCGGCGCTTTGCGGGTATACAGTTCCTGATCCGCGCGCTGGCAATGCGAAAAAACGGATTCCGTGTAATAAAATACCCCCAGTTCACCGTCTTTTACGGTTGTCCGTCTTCCCGAGGATTTATCGTTCATAACGTGAAAGTCTCTGAGCAAAGTAAGTGTGAAATGCATTTTCCGTTTTTCCCATCGCCAACGCGCAGATCGGAAATAAGAATCGTTCGCGAAAATGCGGATGATCCTTTTTCTCGGACCAGCGCCCCTACTGATTATTGTTGCGCCCGCACCCCATCGTCGGTACGGTATGCAATTTTATTCTGCAGCGGTTTGCCGTGAAACCTGTGAGAAAGTGTATATTATAAATTATATACCTCATACATAGATTCTTATTCACTGATTGGTCAAAACTATATCACATGACAAGGAGCATCTTGATCTATCATTGTGATAGTACTCCAAAACCCTCTGAAAATCGACACAAAACAGGTAAGAAACATAATAACGACTTTTAAATCATGATGACCATTAATATTTGAACAATTGTCATTTAGATCTACTCTAGTACTAGACAGAAATAACCGTCTGGTATGGGTCATTCTTTAATAAAACTGACATTTGTTGACATTCCCCATACACAGACGGTACCCTGTACGCCTCGCACCACGGGGAGAGATTGAGCCGATTGTGGCCCGCTTTGGTCCCGAAAACTTTCTCCCACGATTTTCTTTATTTAGATCTAATTTTCTGATTTATAAATCGGATACAAAAATACTATGTCTATTTTTCTCCTACAGCTGTATGTACAGTTATCAATTTTTTTATGACTAATTTCTAAATGCAAAATTTACAGACTTACATAGTCTATATGAGTTATCCAATTTTTATCTCAGAACCAAGGAAACAGTACGTTCATGCATTCGAACTGGTAATCTATGACATGACCCGCCCGATATATTTCCGGGTCAACCGACCAAAACAAGCCCAATGGCCAATCAGAGCACATGTTTGATATTGGGCTTATGAATATTCAAACATCACCGGCTCAAGCCGGGCTGACTCATACGTAGCTAAAAGTATTGGACGTTCGAAAAGAAAAAATGAATATTCATCAACTTAAACCAAGATGGCTGACAACAAATCTTGTTGACTACAAGACTTTCTCGGATTAATCATTAATATAGGATCTAAATGAGCAAGCTATCGTAAGTCAAAGTAGATATTTCTGTGTTATTTTTAATTTTTAATAAAATTCAGTGTAAAATTGCAGCCAAAGTGGATATATGAAGACGTAAAGAGTGAAAAACTCGTTGCATATCTCATTCATCGCGGTCCGGCCAAACTGAACCATTCGTTCCCCACACTACTCCATTGACGTACTTCAGTCTATGTATTATAGAGGCGGTCAGAGGAGCCAGATGCAATCTCAGCGGAACAACCCTCAATATCAGAGACTGAAGCTTTCGGTCTACTCTAGAGTCTAGTACTAGTAGGGTGTCTGAACGATTTTTCAATTTTCCCTTTTGGATCGTTTTTCACCATTTTGGTTGGATAATTGAAAAAATTATTTACTCAGAATAATACATTTCAAATTTCAAGACTCACCGATGTTTCTATCAAAAGTTACAGCCCCTTCAATTCCCTACAATATTCATCCATTTTTTGTAAGAATCGACGAAAAGACGTACACGCAGAGTTATGTTGTTTTGCTAAATTTAGCACAACAGCTGAATTGCGCAATATGCAAGCGTACACATACGCGTGCAAGCGCACGCGTGTTGCTTAACTGATGCGCGATCGGCAATCCATTGTCTTCAATGGGTACCCACTTCCGGTTTGTAGACACGGCCCGATGCATATTCATGTGCAGATTTTACGCGCTATCACCATGGGTTCGGCCGGCGCGGAGCTCACGCCTCCCTACTTAGCTGATCCGAAAAATGGGGAAGGGTATTTTCAAACTGTAATTGTTTGTGATCCCTGGGGGCTAGCGAAAAAATAAGCGTAGGGATATTTTCCTTGCGACTGGGACTACATATCGCCAGGGGCGTCATATCTCATAAGTGGCAAATTTCGGAGTTAGCCAGGAAACAATGTTTAAATAGACCTAGCTGTTTTGACCAAGATATTTTTAGAATTTCGAGATGACGCCCCTCTGGAAATATTGGAATTAATCTGCTCTTTCATATGACACCTCATTTATTGAGTATCACCTTCAGGATCACAAAGAATAAAGGTTTGAACTTCAAAAAAAAAAAAACTTTGACCAATTTTGCATGATCGCGTAATGCACATAGACTGCATAGGGCTGCGTGCAATCTCTATGGGAAGGATTTTAGCACACAACATCGGGTGCGCGATATCTCAGCTCAACGACGGAGTGATGGGTCAAAGTCTGGATATGATTCTGAACTAGCGCGCGCCGGTGATATCAATATTATATTTCATAAATCACCAAGCGCAGCCCGCGAGGCTTGCTTGATTGAACTTGAAGTAGAATGGACAGCACTGCCTCGAGCGGGGCCGGGGCCCCGCGAACGAACATGCCCCAGGTCAGGGCTCGAGTTGAAGCGTCATTCGCTGTGCCCTCGAGCTCCAGCTCCAGCCTCGCACGCGCATATCACGCAAGCAAGGCGACGGCTCAAGCTGTCATGAACAGTAGATAGATCTATTCTATCCAAATTCATTAAGAATCTATAGTAGAACATAAACACTTACCAACAGTTTAGAAGAGGTGTTTTGTTCTTGGGAATGTTTACCTGAACAAAATCATAGGCTTTTTCTCAGCGGCGTCAACGCAGATCGCGTGCTTACACTCGCTCGTCGAAAGATGGCGCTATATCTGATTTTTTGTTTTCTTCTTCTTCTTCACATGCACAGTACATTCTAGAGGAGAAAGAAGAAGAAGATGAACAACACAGATCGAGGCGGCGGCGGAGCCAAGGGGGGGGGGGGGCACAGTGCCCCTCACTTGTTCAAGTACCCCTAAAGTGCCCCTTTTTACATAGGAAAAGTGCCCCCTTTTACTTCAGATAAGTGCCCCTTGTTTATTTTTAATAGGTGCCCGTTCGACATTCTTAGAAGTGCCCCTTACCACCTTTGATAAATGCCCCCTTCACCAACGAAAATTGCCCAAATCTGAGAGGTACCCTTTTACTTTAACAAGTGCCGTTTTCTATTGAATAAGTTCCCTTTTTAATCTGTGATAAGTGCCCCTTTTTACTTCTGATAAGTTCCTCATTTCATATTGACACGTGTGTGTATTGGGTTTTTACAGACGTGTATCAATCAGAAATGATTATTTACGTCTGATGGGTCAAAGTCTGGATATGATTCTGAACTAGCGCGCCGGTGATATCAATATTATATATCTTAAATCACCAAGCGCAGCCCGCGAGGCTTGCTTGATTGAACTTGAAGTAGAATGGACAGCAGTACAGCACTGCCTCGAGCGGGGCCGGGGTCCCCCTTTTTCTTTCTAATAAAGTGCCTTTTTTCCTTCTGATAAATGCCTCTTTTTTAAATAAATAAGAGCCCATTCCCTTTTTATTAATGCGCCACTTCCCAAATTTCTGATAAAATGCCTCTATTAAAATCTGATAGGTGCCCTTTTCCTTCGTCAAGTGACCATTTTTCTTTGTAATAAGTGCCTCTTTCCGTTCTCACAAGTGCCTCTATTCATCTCAGGTGAGTGCCCCTTTGCAGATACAAGAAGTGCCCCTTATATCACCTCTGATAAGTGCCCCTTCATTTAGCTTTTATAATTGCCTCTTTTCAAATCTGAGAGGTGCCCCTTATATTTTGACAAGTGCCTCTTTTCCTTTGTATGCCCCCTTTTCATTCTTATAAGTGCCCTTTTCATCTCCGGTAAGTACCCTTATTCAAATTCTTTATCTTCATAAATCGTAATAAGGCCCCTTTTTATATCTGATAAGTGTTCCTTATATTTTGTCACGTGCCCCATTATCCTAATTTCTTATAAGTGCCATTTTATTTCTGATAACTGCCCCTGTTCCTTTGTAATAAGTGCCCCTTTTCCGTTCTCATAAGTGCCCTTTTTCATCTCTGCATGGCAAGTGCCCCTTATCAAGGTGTGAGAAGTGCCCCATTTTCACCTCAGATAATTCGGTAAAAGGGTCTGAAAATCAGACTACTACTTAAGTGATTTCAATCACTTAAGTCGATTCGACAACTAATGGTCGTTATTTTCCCACTAAAGCCCTTTCGTTTTGAAGGAAGTTCTAACTTAGTATTGTCTTTCAAATGCCGTTGGAATTTAACCTTTTCATTTTTGGCCTGCAAATGGGACATAGTACCTTTAAGGTATTGTGTTTCTTATAAAAGGTCTTTTCATTCTTTCATGATTAGATTGTGCTTAAAACCCCATCAGGATTGTATTTTCCCTCTTTATTAGATGCAGTTTTTCGCACTGCGACCTCACAAATCGCTTCGCTCGCTTGCAAATGAACAGACCATCACACCCAACTGCAAAGTATGATAGTATCTTGGAACATGTAAAGAGAATTAAACAAATATTGAAATCATCCCTGATAATGTAATCACAATGTAGGGTATATCCCAACTCAGTGGCGTAATGAGCAAAAATGTTTGGGGGCTGGCAGACAAAAAATCCGCATCACCCCACTCTTACATGCAGGCCCCGCTGAACGTTTTTCAAAGTGGGTGGGGGGAGGCTAAATTATTTACGATCAGGTAGAGCGTAGTGTAAATTGGCGTGGGGTCTAGGGGCAAAGCCCCGGCAAGGGTCAAGGGGCAGAGTCCCCGGAAGCTCAGGGGGTATGGGCATTTAATTACTATCAGATGAGCATATTTTGATACCTTATTCATGACACTGGCTGGTCACTAATTGCCGTGGGGTCCAGGGGGCTGAGACCCCTGAAACTCAGGGATTTGAGGCATTTTATAACGGTCATTGAGCATTCAGGGGCCTGCCATAGGCCCCCTGGTGGGGTCGAGGGGGCGGAGCCCCCGGAAGCTCAGGGGTTTTAGGCATTTAATCACGGCCAGATGAGCATATTTTGATAACCTATTTGTAACACTGGCAGGTCACTAATTGGCGTGGGGTCCAGGAGCGTAGCCCCAGAAGCTCAGGGTTTTAGGCAATACATTACGGTCAGATGAGTACGTGTCCACGGGCCCGCCTTTAGGGCCATTGGTTGGGTCCAGGGGCAGCAGGGGCGGATCTAGCTTTTGCCAAGGGGAGGTTGACCAAAGGACGATGCAGAGCGGCGAGGCGATTTTTTTTTTTGGGGCTAATTTGAACCCCGTAAGTGATGTTTTCCTGGCATCTACCAACACAATGGAGACCATAAAAAGAAGTGCATAAAAACGTCTTTTTAAATCAAGTTACAGTTTAAACAGTTTGACCCAATGTGATGCGGAGCATCGTCCACGAGCCGCAAAGCGGCGAGGCGATTTTTTTTTTTTTTTTGGGGGGCTATTTTGAACCGTCATAAGTGATGTTTTCCTGGCATCCACTAACACAATGGAGACCATAAGAAGCAGTGCATTAAAACGTCTTTTTAAACCAAGTAACAGTTTAAACAGTTTGACCCAATGACGATGCGGAGCATCGACCACGAGCCGCGTAGCGACGAGGCGATTTTTTTGTGTGGCTATTTTGAACCCCCGTAAGTGATGCTTTCCTGGCATCTACTAACACAATGGAGACCATAAAAAGCAGTGCATAAAAACGTCCTTTTTTAAGGCATTTAATTACGGTCAGATATTGATTGAGCATATTATTGAGAATATTGATACCTTATTTGGGACACTGGCAGGACACTAATTGGCATGGGCTCCAGTTGCGGAGCCCCCAGAAGCTTGGGGGTTTTAGGCATTAAATTACCGTTAGATGAGCATCCAGGGGCCCGCCTTAGGGCCTAGGTGGAATCCAGGGACAGAGCCCCGGAAGCTCAGGGTTTTAGGCATTTAATCACGGTCAGATGAGCATATTTTGACACCTCATTATTTTGTGACACTGGCAGGTCACTATTCCTTCTTTCTTTCTCTCTTTTTTCTATTTCTCTTTAGTATACTTTTTCCAAAAATGGGGGCGGAGCTCGAGGCCCCGGAGCCTATAATTTACTAAAAAGTGAGGAAAAATCTCGGAAAATTATGTCATTTCAGCAACATTTGTAAATCACCGGTATCGAGTTAGAAATGAACCACGTTGGAATTTTATTGTGACACTGGCAGGACACTAATTGGCTCCACCCCCCATCAGTGCGCCAGTGACCCCCCCCCCACTGATCTACACCTTGTTGGCGGGAAAAATCGCAACTGATCTCCCCTACCTATCTTCTTTCTTTTCTTACCTTTCCCTCCCCCTTCCCTTTCCCTTCCTTCACTCTCTTTTAGGTTTGCTAGGGGAGGCAAGGTCTTTCGGCCCCCGATCCACACGATGTTGGCGGGATTAATCGCAACTGATCTCCCCTTCTTTTCACCCTTTTCTTTTCTTCTTCCTCTTTTTATTTTGGCAGGGGCGGGGGGGGGGAAGAGGCAAGGGCCTTATGCCCCCGATTCACAACTTGTTGGCTGGAAAATTGCAACTGATATCCCCCTTCTTTTATTTTCTTCTTCCTCTTTTTTCCTTCCCTTTATCTCCTCTTTTCCTTTTTTCCTTTCCCTTTCCTTCCTTCTCTCTTATTTTTGATGAGGGGGAACAGCCTGCATGGGAGGCAAGGCCCTTTCGGCCCCCCCCAATCACCTTCTTTTTCCCCCCATTTTCTGTTCTTTTTCCTTTTCTTTCTTTCCCTTTCTCTCCTCTTTCACTTTCCCTTCTTTTCCTACTCTCTCTCTCTCTCTCTCTCTCTCTTTTCTTTGCGGGGCAAGGCCCGCTCGCCCCTGGATCCGCGCCTGTGGAACATTCCCTCCGAAAATGACCCTCCTCGCCACATCCAAAACATACCCTGGGCGCAGGCGATTGCGCATTCCCCCGCGTACTCTAAGCTCTTCTCTAGGCCGGACATACGGGTAACCAGACTTTTCGCTTAACTGGATATACGGTTATCTACTAGTGTTACTGTTATTGGCCACTAAGGCCCATTAGTGACTATAAAAAAAACATAGGCCTATGCTCTTCCTGGCTATTTGGGAATGTGTCAGTTTGCATCAGAAATGGAGAAACGCGCATTTTGTTGAAAATCATGTGATATCACGAACATTTATAAATCACTTGTATGGCCTTGAAAATAAGTCATGGTTTAATTTTATTTGGGGGCTAGCGCCCCCAAGCCCCACCAGTACGCCAGTGTCCCAACTAATGTCTAGAAATGGTATATTTTCACTATGAGGTTTCCCTTTGTAGGTTCCCCCTTTTTTCTCCAGAAACTTTTTTGTTGGTGCCCCCACTTTGAAAGACGCTCCGCCGCCCCTGCAACAACAACAACAGCATTAACAACAACAACAGCAATGACAACAAGCAGAATTAAGAAGAAGAAGAAATATAGAAGAAAAAGAAGAAAAAGAAGAAGAAGAGGAAAAAAGAAGAAGCAATATATAGAAGAAGAAGAAGAAGAAGAAGAAGAAGAAGAAGAAGAAGAAGAAGAAGAAGAAGAAGAAGAAGAAGAAGAAGAAGAAGAAGAAGAAGAAGAGAAGAAGAAGAAGAAGAAGAAGAAGAAGAAGAAGAAGAAGAAGAAGAAGAAGAAGAAGAAGAAGAAGAAGAAGAAGAAGAAGAAGAAGAAGAAGAAGAAGAAGAAGAAGAGAAGAAAAGAAGAAAAGATAAGGAGAAGAAAAAGAAGAAGAAGGGTCTATGCGAATTGAAAATTGGCGAATTGGTCATTGGATGGTGACGTATTCGTGGACAACTCTCCCGTTTGTCGTGTCAATAAAGAAATTTGTAAAACAGTATTTTCTCCTGAACGATTTTTTTCTGCCAATATGCAGGCTCTAGCCGACGGGGCAGGGGTCCCGGCAGAGGTACGTGCCTCGATCAAACCCTCCCTCCCTGCTACAACCACTGGTTGATAATAATTTTATCGGATTATATTAAGAAAATTTGATCCTTACTTATCTCTAGGAAATATTCAGGTCCCCTACCGTTACGGTAGTAAATAAATTAGATGAAGACTTAGAAATCAGAGAATTTTCGGTAGGCATACCAAAAATGTATGACCGATCGAATCGCTTTAAATTTTGCGCCCTCTATCAAGCTATGATGACCATGTATGCAGCTAGGGCATGCTGAATTAGAACTAGAAATAGATCTACCGCTTTTTAATTATTTTCCTCCTGCCTGGGTACTTCAAAATGTCTCGCCGAATTCTGAGAGGCCAGCAAGTGCCGGTAAGAAAGCATGGAGTCGGAAGATGAAATAATCTGTGAGAAATTAACTTCATTCTGTGACTCTCATTTTTCTGATATGCCCCACCTGTTCATTTTCGTGTTGTTTATCTAGATCTAGGCCTAATCTACATAATTTAATTTTTATGCAAGAACCCAAGGTCAAGGACCGGTTTTTTTTTTGGGGGGGGGAATATGAACAAATTTGACCTATATTCGGCCAAAAGATCAACGAGTCATTTGTGTACCTCTCACACAGACGACGAACGTTGGAGTGCACTAGAGCGTAACACCAGGGTACAGGACTCTTCGATTTTTATAAAATAGGGGTTTATCGTAGAATACTGGTGAGAGTGTGAATGTCTCTCTCTCTCTCCCCCTTTTTCTGCCAAAAAGGACGGAAAAATCATGAAATTACATATGAAAGTCTAATAGATGCAAATGCACATCACCATGCATAAGTCCATTGTCATCCCTCCGTATAAGATGGGCGGGATCACCCTGCAATATGAATACGCGATTCCTTCACAAGCAGATCGATCCGTGAAGATTTAGATCTGCTCATGCAGCGAGTTTAGAGTGCCATTAATTTGCTAAATTTCAGGAAAACTAAAGAATCCAGTGTCTCGTGAGAGATATAATCTAATCCCTACACATTTTTGTCGTAAAATATCGTCCATAATGTTTATATTCCCTTCAGTAAATTGCTAAAAATTAACGTAAAATGCGTCTTCTCCGTCGCCAGAGCTGAGTCAAATTTGGTGGTCGATATACGCACGTCTGCGAGCACGGTGTGTAAGCCTCATTGTCCGCTGTGTAACAATTTGGCTTACGCACTTGCATAAATTATAGAGGTCATGCGTAAATTTACAAAAGCTGCTTTTTATTGGATTGAAATTTGCCCTAATTTCCGACAACCAATCAAATTATGTGTTACATCAGACGGCAGGGAATTATATACCCTATGTTTTGGCGGCCGAGACCACCCAATAACAAGTCGTAGTTACGAGCATTACCCCTTGAAGTACACAACCTCCAGTGAAAAGACAAATTTTCCTGTGACCTCCATAGAGAAATCACAAATTGAATGATTGTTGTCCACTTTTGAAGACGAAAAGGCCCTATTTTCCAGTCTACCAATCACTTCGAAATTGGTATCAGTGGAAAGAACAGTATTTGAATATGTGATTTCCACCCGAGAAGGTGTGTAATCATAGTTTGTGTTTCTTGTAGGAGCATTTCTTTACACACTTAGCGCATTTTCAAAGACGATTTCACGTGTTGTAGACCGCGGAGCGAGACCGCGTGAGCAGATGCCCGAAATTTGTTCATATGGAGGGCAGGAAAATATCGTCTACATTTTAAATCTATTTTGGAACTGAAAAATACCTTTGTGTATTTTGAGAATGGAAATAAAATTTAAAAGAATCAACATTACAACAATTTGTTTTGTTGATTCTTTTTAATATTCTTGAGTTAAGAATATGAAGTTATTTTCATTTGAGAGTCTATTCACTCTTAGACAATAGACTATTGTCATTGAAAATGTCTAGTATTTATGAACTAATTTGCACTCGTACTCGTAGGAGCATTACTTAAGACATTAAGTAGATCTAGACCTTTTTGTGTAGGAAAAAATGTTAAAGATACTACTACTACAGACAGAAATAACCGTCTGGTATGGGTCTAGACCGAAGATTTCTGTCTCTTTCGTTCGTTAGCCTCTGATTTGGTAGGGTCGGCTCCTCTCTTTAGAGACAGAACCCGACCATAGCGATTGCATTGCAAACTACCACCTCCGTCCGAGTGATAAACTTATGCCCAAAATACTACATTTTACCCGATGCATATCCGATGCATTTATTATTGTTAATTAGGCCTAGGCTAAACTACATCGGTTCCACTTACCAGATTGACTGTATGATGCGTTTAAGGGTCTTTTTTCCGGATTTTCATCGCAGAAAATGAGCTCCATGTTGAAATTCTTGCAGCCGTATTTTAAACTGTTACTGCGCATGAAGGAAGATGACGTCATCCATCCATTTTTAGTACGCAAAACGCAAGTCGGGACAAGATTATTCTGCATCGCGGTGTGCGCAAAATGATGTGCGTCCTAGGTCCGTCATTTTCATGAAATGGTGCGTCACAATTTTGACTCAAATATGCGTCCATGTTTCCTAATGGTGAGTCAATTTTTCTGTCTGAGGGTGCGTCATGGTGCATAAAAGGGTGACGCACCTTTCCTGAAAGTTCCCGGAAGTTTTTTAGGGAAGTTCTAAATTAGTATTATCTTTCAAATGCCGTTGGAATTTAACCTTTTCATTTTTTTGGCCTGCAAATGGGACATAGTACCTTTAAGACACCCTCTACTCTAGATACTGATTCTCAAATTTTTTAAAACACCACTGTATAGAAGTGTTTGAAAAAAAGAGTGTTTAATATTCAAAATTGTAATAATGTAAATATTGCTATCTCCTAAAAATGACATGGAAAAACAAACAGCAAAATTCAGTAACAAACTTGTGGGGAAAAAGGACCCCCTCTGAAAAAAAGAGGTTCACATGAAAATACAAAGTTGTATATTTCTATTAAAACAGATCTACATTCGGCTGACACAAGTGAATCAATACATTACATGCCACCTGTGTGGAGGCTACCTGATCGATGCTACAACTTTAACAGAGTGCCTTCATACATGTAAGTATCAAAAGGGTTGCTCAGTGATTCTCCCTCCAACCTTTATTCTAGTTTGGGACATTTCTGTAGACCTGAAGCCCATTAGACCAACAGGCCATGAGACCGACAGCCCATGACACCGACAGCCCATGACACTGACCACACACAAGACAGGAAGCACATGAGGCTAGTGGTCTATGAGACCGGCATTAGCTCTTTCTTGTAGGCTGTTGGGCTCGTGGACCCTCAGGTAACCTATCAAAAGGCTTTAAAAAATGGAAATAGTCAGTCTCATGGGCTGTCGGTCTAGTGGACTGTAGGTCTCATGAGTCCAAGGTATCATGGGCTGTCAGCCACCTGGGCTGTATTAAGATTTAGACTCCTAGTTATCCCAAGAAATTCTATCATTCCGTTTTCGAGATGACACTAGCTATCGGAAAGGTAGGAACTAGGGTGCAGGGCTTACATGTAGGGTCAAGGGAATGTGTACATATTGAATCTCCTACAAATATATATTTATGTACATATATATACATATATTACAGATATATATATTTTATAGCATTATGATATTTACAGTATAATCCTTTTATTTTCATTGTAAATTGAATCTATTCTACATTAAAAAAAGTGAGTTAAAATTCCTTTTGAAATTGGATTATTAGTTATTATGTACATGTACATTCTCTTGTATTCCCATTTCAGTTTGTAAGAGGTGCCTTGTTATGTATATCAAGAAAAATGAACTTTGTCCAACTTGTGATGTTCTTATTCATCCTTCAAATCCAATCCTAAGCATGAAGTAAGTGGAAATATCCTTTTCTTATTATCTCCATGTCTTTTTTCTGTTGGTGTGTAGTATTTTTTAGTCTCAGGGTGTGCATGAGGGCACATGTTTTAACCTGTAGTTTTTAAGATTATAGACTGTTTTTTTTACTTTTCATTTTAAATGAGGTTTGATCACTTTGATGTACCAGTAACTGTTAGTGGATAATAGATTTTAAAAGATCATGGAAAGCTAGATTTGTGTCTTTTGTGAATTAGATTAACTTTTCTAAGAATTTTCGTAATTAATTTCTGTCTGTACATGCATGTCATGGAAATTGTAACATACATTTACAGATAGCTAAAATGACAAGTATTAAACAAATCCCTGAAGAATGGTTTTTAACGAAGACTTTCAAAAGCTTTTCATCTTGCACTCACCGAACATGAGAGCAAGAATGAGAAGAAATGTTGCCCCTAGAATTTGCTCAGATATAGAGGTTCAGTGGAAATCTGTTTTTATACCATATGCATATGAATATGGGTCTTTATGAGGCAATTTAGTTTTAATGTTTTGTTGTCTATTTCTGCACCATAGGCTAGACCGAACGATACAGGAAATTGTCTACAAACTACTGCCCTATATCCAGGAAGGTGAGCGTTGTCTTGAAATTTATTTAAATGTTTTTGAAAACAAAACTGTTTAAACTATATATGCATATCGTGTTAATGTTAGTTATGCCTACAAGTGCAAAGTATGACTTTGTGCTAAGATGAAGTCCAATCCTTTACAATTTATGATCATTAATAAGTAAGCCACATTTCAAACATGTAGCTATGATAAGGTCTTTAGAGATACAGCTTGAATCATATTCAAGCAAATTTATTAGTTAGTGAAATGATGTAACCAACATTGAACTGCACAGCAATGGAACCTTTCTTACAAGTTATGCATTTCAGTTGTGAAATTACATCATGGCAGTTACATCACTAGTTGTTGCCTGGTATTTGCATGTGCCATCAATAGTGAAAGAAATTTTCATCATTTTGAATACAATTGAAGCCATATTTTTTGTCTTCCATTTTGCAGATGAGAAAGCCAGGGAGGCGAGATTCTGGAAAGAGAGAAATCTTGAGCAGCCACAGAAAGGTAAACATTGTCCTATGTGTAGTCCCCCTGTTAACCCTTCAGTAGCTTACTTAAACCCAATACAGTTTTTCTCTTTGTACTTCAGTAATTAATAAAAAGCGATCAAGAGCAGATAATATTAACCTATTAAATACAAAACCTGATCAATATTACTCGGGCTCTAATTCTATGGAAACTATTGCGAGTTATACCAAACTTAATAGTTTGTCCAAACTTCCAAAGACTCTTAAAGATGCAAAGTAGTGGGCTCTCATTGGGAATTCAACACTATTACCCAATGACAGGTATTGTCAATCACCAGGATTAGCCTTCAGTTTTATGACCAACAGGCCTTATGTAATGCTCTGCATTTTCCACCCATTTCCCCATATGATAAAGTTATTATCTTACATTTCCCTCACCCAAAGACTCTCTGAGAGACTAGGGGGTATTTCCTGTTGGGACTACGGGTTTGCTGTGTATGAGACCTGTACACCCATTTATGGTATTTCCACGATGTCTGGTATCAGCGAATTATGACCTTCTGCACATGGAAACTGACCACCATCTCCCCCTTTAACATTATGATGATTTTTGTTTTACAGAACTGCCATCTCCAGAGCCTGTGGTAGCGCCAAGAAATACTGAGCTCCATGTTGCAGTTCTCCTGGAGTATGCAGGGTAAGTCTGTGACTTGTACATACATGTAGTTACATCATTTGTTATGACATCATCATCATCTTCATCATCATCCCGTGGGTCCCCTCTACAGAGGGGTCAGGTATCGTCATTACCTCTCTCCATCTCGTCCTGTTTGTAGCCATTTCCAAGTCAATTTCTCTATTGTCTTCCTTAATACGATCTATCCACCTCTTCCTGGGTCTTCCTTTCTTTCGCCTTCCTTCCTTCTTTCTCTCTGCTGCTGCATATTTTTTCATAATTGAACATACAAGAAGGTACCGAGTCTTATGCTCATGACATTTTCGGGGTAGATATTTGTCTTGTACTTTCCTATAGTATTGCATAATATACTATTTTGGTATAACTTTTTCAACTTGTGTACATAGAAGATTTTTTTTTCTTTTCGTGTATTGTGCTTCAGTTACATTATGTAGATTTATTTTTTGAAATTCAGTTTCCCTTCTGTTTAATGTAGAAGATTTATTTAGCTATTAAATGAAATTGTGAGCTTGACATTTATGGATTCACAAAATTGCATCACAATATAATGAAAGATAAAAGAAGGCAGTCAGTTATGTGTTAACAAAGAATTGTTGTATATCAGAAATTATAATCCTTTTGGAAGGTCATGTATTGGTGGTGACACATTTATTGCAATATTGTTATTTATTCCTGTTTGTTGTTATGACAAATTTGTTGTTATTTATTCCTGTTTACAGGGCATCGGTTGGCTGTCCAACTTTCAAGGTATGTCTACTTTGGAGAAAAAAATTGTCATATGATGTTCACTCTTGAAATGAGCAAGAGAATCTAATCAAGCAGTTGAATTTATTTTATAAACAAAGAATTTAAGTTTAATCTCAAAATTAAATCATACTGCAGCGTGTGAAAGTTTTAATAAGTTGTTTTGATGTGAAGGATGCATGATACCTGTACATACAGATAACATGCACTCCCCTGTTATTTTTTGCATGCTATTTCCCCTTCTCTCCCTTTCTCTTTGAAGCTTTGCCTTACACCCTCTTAAACTCCTCCTTTCCTGTCCTGTTCCTCTCTTTTTATTTCTTCCCCTCTCTTTCAGTGTTGATCTCTCATTTGTCAATCCCCTCTGTCTTATTTTCTCCACAGCCGCTGGAAAAGAAGTTTATTCTTGTACCAAACCGTGTCACAGTGAGTCAAATACAGAGGTTCATTACTCACAAGTTGGACATTCAAAGCCCTCTTGAGGTAAGAGGTGTAACTTGAGATACAATTTGCCCTTGTTTTACATGTTCCCATAGGCAGCAGAGTTTTTTTAAAATTTTAGCGGGGGGTGTGTTTGTTTTCCTTTTTATGGTCATAAGCATGTATAGTCCCTGGGATTCATGGTAGTGTATTTCTTGAAAATTAAGGTTTAAAAAAAAAATGTTTTGAGCAGGCCACCCTTGCTCTCATGCTGAAATCAGACTTGAAAAGATGGAATAGGATATGAAATGTCACATACATGTAAATGACAAACAATTTCACTTCCTAAACTATAGGGCCATACATTTTCAAGCCTTTCTTTTCTTCACAAAATAATCCATGCATGTAAAGTTAAGCATACTACAGAAGTACCGTAGGGTGAAGTCTCTCTGTATTTAAAGTGCAAGCTCTCATCACTAACCACTGATATATTCTGTCTTGATATGATAGGTGGACGTTCTCTGTGAGGAGGACATCTTAGAACCAGACGTTACTTTGAAACAGATATGGTCTCAAAGCACAGAAGAACAGGTAAATAAATGACTTTTTATTGTTTAAATGTGGTTAATAAATTCTGCACAGATTGTTCCAAAATACTCACTTGCATTGAACAAGTGGTAATGCAACATTTGAAATGCATAAATTTGTCATAAAAATATGCAAGAGACAGACCCAAGACTTGAAGGTAATGAGTCAAATTATAACAGACTTGGCTTTACCAAGAACTCTCGAGTGATTGGATGACACAAGCTCCGGCAAAAATTGCTCCTCTGTCAGCTTGGTATGCGAGTCGAATTCCTAATTTCAACCATGGACCCAGTACTATACCTAACTCTAACCTTAACCTTAAATATAACCTAAACCCAATTGCAACTTTAGCTAACTTCCACACCTTTGACAAAATATAGCCTAAAGCAAATTTTGCTGTAGATCACCCTTGGAATAAAAGTCAGGTAGACCTCCCTATGTAGAGCCTTCCATAACCAAACTTACAGGACTAATTGACCCCTCTGTATACAGTATTTATCAAGTATTCTAATATCTCTGTTTTCTTTGATTTTGTTACAGATGGAAGACGGGATGCTGTGCCTGTATTATAGCATATCGAACACTCAGGAAGAACCCAGCTGATATAAAGTAACCAACATCTTCAATTTATTTTATATGATCTCACTCACTGCTCATTTGTCTGGAGCTGAAGATAGTCGGGTGACCATGAAGGAAATGTCATGTGACCTTGAAGGAAATGTCATGTGGTCCTTACATTACAGTTCAGTACTTGTGTGCTTGTCTGAGACGATCTTTAATACCTAAAGCTTCATTGTGTAGGTGTAGGGTCAGCACAAAACAAACTTCCCCTCACTTAGACTTCAATTATGTATGCACAAGAGCAGCAAATGTTTTCAAAATTGCTACTCTCATAATTGATCCAAGAGAGTTGTAATTGACCATCGTGAAATTTGCAATACACATCAAGCAACTTTAATACCAAAAGTGACTGTGTAAGGTGTATTTTATCAAAATTTTGTTATCTTCATGCTTTAGCTGTTATTTATTTGGCATTCTTCTATAAATTGTGTCGTTAATTAATATTACAAAAGGTCAAAATTATGATTATTTTTCCTGGTAGGATGTTATCAAGATCTAAACAAACTTCCAAGTTATCTGACCAGGATTCGGAAATGAAAGATGCACAAAAGATAGGTGAACCATGTAGTTATGGTCATAACAGATGTTTCATTTGTGTTTGTGAATCCACATGGTCCATAAATGCCTCAGGATCATCTCTATGAATATTCATTATGTGCCAGTATGAATATGTTCTGGTGTTCTGATTTCCCCCCAATTTTTTTTTGTAAATTTGTTATTAATTGTCAGGTCAGTATCAAAGAGATTTCTTCAGGCCTGATAATTTCCTGATTTTTTTTCCCCCCGATTTTTGTTGTTGATTTTGTTATTAATTTTTTTTTATCATGATTTTTTTTCTCAAAAAATGGGTAGTCCCTGAGATCAATCTAAATTTGGTTTAACATTAGGGGGGTGAGGTGCCGTTTTTTCACGACTTGCTTGAACGCCTCGCGCAAGCGTTTCCTCGGCACCTCGCTCGATTTCTAAAACCTTTTTTTTTAAAACTCTATCACCCCCGTTTCTTCAAGAAGGTCAAGATTCAAATTCTTAACTCTATAACGTACAGAATGTTAGCCTTCTGTTTCTGTCTAGATGTTTCTATTGTGTTCATAATTTTGTTTTTCTTCATTTTTATGTATTGTATTTGTCTCCTTCGTTATTTTGATAAATGAATTCTGAAGAAGAAAAAAAAATGTCATGAGGAATAAAAACTGTATATTTTATATCTATTTTTCTAATAAAATGTCCATATTATGGAACAGTAATAATGTGTCTTAATCCGTTTGTGTCTTATCATACATATTATATGATTTATATGTCTATAAACAGATTATTGATGTACATCGATGAAGTTTAATAAATACAATACAATACAATACATGTACATGCAAAGTACACAATATAATTACAAGATCTTAGGTGACCCAACAGCTAAAAACCACACTCCAGATGACAGAGCTGTTTTAGGAAAGCAGTTTCTTTGAATAGATGTCATTGATACATGTAACTGAATGTATAATATTATATCTGTAATTCAGTGGGTTCTCTACTGGAGTAAACACCCAAGGTCCGTATTCTACTAATTCACTTAAACCCGAGAAGGAAAGGGGTGGAGGATGGAGAGACTTGGTGATAAAAATGGGAGGAAAAGAATTGAAGTGAGAAGAAAGCAAGCCTGAGAAAGATAGTGGGAAAGACGGGGAGCGAGAGGGAGAGAGAGAAAGGGGAAGAGATGGAGAGGAGGAGACGAGAGAGGGATAAAGAGGTAGAGAGAGGAAGAGAGAAAGAAACATAGAGCGAGAGAAGGGGAGAGAATGGATGAAAAAACAAAATATTGTTTCTAACCCCTAACAAACAAGGTTCATGTAACCCTCACAGAAAACAACAACACACTTAATACAAATACCTGAAAAATATGCATTTATTGCACAAACAAATATGTCATCAAAATCACAGTTGAAAGACAATACATTTTAAAGGCATATGTGTAAATAAACAATGTTTCAGTGAAACTATTAAATATATCATATGCATCATTAACTATACTATAAACACTATAAAATAACAAACATGAACTGCAAACAAGAGATAAAAGAAAAACGTTTAACTTCCTAAAATTACAAGAACTATTTATCATATTAACACTGTACTAATTTATTATGATTGCCAATGACAGAAGATAAAACAGAATTCAAATTTCCATGGATCACCTAGGTTGTGATATTATCAAACTTGAATAACATTTACTGTAAACGTTCAGAAAATATTCTTAGAAAACAAATTTGGAAGCTCCTTTGTAAATTTAATAAGCTTACCTGCATTGTTTAACCCTAATTTCCATATCGGTACCGTATGTACTGTTTTGCCATAAAACACATGGTTAAATAATAAGAATCTCAACAAGAATAGTTCATAACATTTGATCACTGGATATTTCTAAGAATGTTTACTTCAGAAATGCAATTTAATTTGGGTAATTACAAAACTTAACAAAATATTTATCAAAAAATAAAAATAGACTAGAACATACCCCATGCATATTTTTGTTTGTATAAAAAAGGGTATACACGCTGTATCATCATTCTACACATACAAAATATCACTTAAGATTTCAAATTTGGTTTCAACAACTTATATTGTAAATATACATGTGGAGTATCAGCTCTACAATCCCCAAAGGTATAAATAGAATAAGAAATAATTTTAAATTCATCACACATCCAATAAATATAAATTTTCACAAGTGGAAGCAGCAGGATCAAAATTCGGAAAATACCTATCTAAAAAAAGAAAAAATTAATGGATCTTTGAAAGTTGAGATCCCTATCGTTATGGATATCTCCAATTGGCAATGCGGTATGTCATATAGAATGAAGCCTCTGATGAACATGACCACAAACCACTTTCCTCCATTTCTTAAGTGCTGGTCAGACCTCGTCAGTAACGAGAATAACAATAAATTGTTCCCTCATTGTTCTCCTCTTGTAAAAGACATTGAATATCAATATCATACATTTAGGTCAGATCTCAACAATTATGCTAATGAATCTCCCTCAATGATTCTTTCATCTTTGTGGGATCACTGGGCAAGCGATTTCGGTAGGACAGACCTCAACGATGATATATGTAAGCCAATAATTTCACTCTTCCGATGTGACGTCAGTTCGTCATATGGGTTGTGTCCATTGTACATGTATTTGATTGACAGAAATCCACAGATTTTATTATTCAGGTGTGACCATGTTATCATTATCCTTATCATCGCTTCATATATACAGTTAACCACTAAATTATTCATAACCCCTTGTAAATTTGATGGTTTTTGTATTTTTCGTAGCTCAAGAATGAAAGGTGGACTGGTTGAATTAGGGCCTTTGTTGAATACTTTTAGATGTAAGCTTTAATATGTTGCATTCTCAAGAAACATAAATTGGGACATAACTCAAGAATGAAAGGTGGACTGGTTGAATTAGGGCCTTTGTTGAATACTTTTAGATGTAAGCTTTAATATGTTGCATTCTCAAGAAACATAAATTGGGACATAACTCAAGAATGAAAGGTGGACTTGTTGAATTAGGGCCTTTGTTGAATACTTTTAGATGTAAGGTTTAATATGTTGCATTCTCAAGAAACGTAAATTGGGACATAACTCAAGAATGAAAGGTGGACTTGTTGAATTAGGGCCTTTGTTGAATACTTTTAGATGTAAGCTTTAATATGTTGCATTCTCAAGAAACATAAATTGGGACATAACTCAAGAATGAAAGGTGGACTTGTTGAATTAGGGCCTTTGTTGAATACTTTTAGATGTAAGGTTTAAATATGTTGCATTCTCAAGAAACGTAAATTGGGACATAACTCAAGAATGAAAGGTGGACTTGTTGAATTAGGGCCTTTGTTGAATACTTTTAGATGTAAGCTTTAATATGTCGCATTCTCAAGAAACATAAATTGGGAAAAATCAATATTGACATACCCTGTACTTAATAAATGACAAAACTTGGTAAGGATATGAATAATTTAGTTGTTAACTGTACATTACATTCAGATTATAAATCATTGTGGTCTGACCGAGCCCTTATTATAGAGTAGAGAATTGTTGTCATTATATCATACTTACACATACATGTATATGTATAAGTGAAGGGTAACAGGCCCTCATACAAACATGCCTTTGTTGAATTTATTCTATTTTACTCGGGCCAACTCTTTTATTAAGGGTTAGTTCTCTAACATCTAATTTATAAATAACTCAAAGGCATGTCACACAGAATGATTGATTGTACATGTCATAAAATCACTGCTCTTGAAAATCACTTCATGTAATTACAAATAAAGCATACTTCTGAAAGCATGTATAGCTTTTGATAGTACAGTAAAAAATCACTAATAATCTTAAATACAATAACTACATATAAAATATGCTTTTGCCTGCAGCTTACTACATGAATTTGTGCTACTATAAGCTGTCAAGTTCATTTTATTTTAACCTGAAGTTAAAGGGAAATCCAACCTTGACAGACGTCTACTCTAAAAGAAAGCAGAAAAATCAAAGAAGCAGACTAGTGAAAGTTTGAATTAAATTGGACAAACAATAAGAACTTTATGAATTTTTGAAAGTCGTAATCACTATACGTATGGGCACTTCAAATTGGCTGAATCGGTAATGTCACTGTGGCGAAGAGCCGGACTACTTCCCCATTTGTTTCAACACACAAAATGATTAGAAAGTCTGTTTTTTTTTAATGTTTCATTTGGGAAGGTCTATTCATTTTAAATAACCTGTGATACTAAGCTATCCATAATATATTTTGAATAGTGTCCCAAAGGAGAAGGCACTTAATATGAGGAAAAGAGAATTAATGATATTTTTGTACACGACAAACGGGACAGTCGTCCCATGACTACGTCACAACCCTCTGACCAAATTACCAATTTGAAATTCGCATGGCTTTAATGATCTCATATTTCAAACATTTGTAACTTCCTTATTACTGGCCTGATTTATTTCAAACTTTCGCCATTCTGTTTCTCTAATTTGTTTGCTTCCATACAAATGAAGTTATTGCAAGGGTTTAAGTGTGAAATAAGAACATTTGCTTATATGAACTTATGATATATTATGAATGCAAATACCATGTACCATGTATTAACCTCTAAAATTCCATGCCTACATAGTGTTTGGTTCTGCACTAAAATCCTCTGAATTATGATGCACTCGAGATAGAAAGAAAAAGTTTTGAAATATACTTATTAAATCCTTATTTCTTCTCTATTGAAAGAAAGCCACAATGTCGTTCTTGGTGGTGTGACTGATGTATATTAAAGGTACATACATATTGTATCCTTGGCAGTACTGACTTTAACCCTTTAGCAACTAAACCGCCCGAAACCGCCCCTCCTTTTACTCACTGAACCGCCCGAAACCGCCCGTCCGTTTTCAACGCGCTATAGTATCCGTTCTAGGGTCTACCATGATAATGTTATACGTGTGTAATCCTTAATATGTCTACAGTAGGATTCTGCATAGAAAAATAGCGCATGTTTCATATTATTCAGAACAATGTCAAAATGAGAGCAATATTGCAACACCGTCCAGTGAGTAATATGCCATTTTAACAAAGTCTCTAGTTGCTAATGGGTTAACTTCTTTTTATCAAAAGGTTTCTTGAAGCTGAGATATATAAAATAAAAAAATTAATATGCATGGCTTATAAATTTCATTTCAGTGTATATGTTCATGTATTAAAGTGAAACTCAAGGGAAGGAACATGTACATGTATTCTGTCCTAGAGGTGAGTGAATAAATATTAAATACTGAATATTACTTTCCACTTGATTTATTTAAAAGAAAACCCATGGAACACAAATATTATACTAGACAAAATATACTACATGTTGTAAATGAAGTGTGACGTATATAAAATGGAATGTACTGTATTATTTCGCTTTACTTATGTAATTACAACACAAAAGAAAATAGACATTAATTCTTTGTTGACATCCTATACACAGGGCTTGACACTATTAAAGGGAACCAAAACCTTCATCCTAAGTTACCTTTATTGTAAAGTTTAAATGATTTGAATAAGATTAGTGAAAAATTGGACAAAATCAGGAAAGGTATAAGGAAGTTAAAGCTAAAGAAATAACTTGTCACCAGATGGCAGAGGCGATATTTA
The DNA here is from genome assembly GCA_037976565.1 of Mesocentrotus franciscanus. Classification (NCBI taxonomy): domain Eukaryota; kingdom Metazoa; phylum Echinodermata; class Echinoidea; order Camarodonta; family Strongylocentrotidae; genus Mesocentrotus; species Mesocentrotus franciscanus. The sequence continues at coordinate 25,009,310 of CP137677.1, read as the reverse complement.
ATTTGATGGCGTCATTTGTGGACAACTCTCCATGCCTTCTGATCATGGAATTTCATGCTTTTCCTTCTTTCTTGTGATTGAGATAATCTACTCCCTGAAAACAAGATATAGAATGCAGAATGAAATTCTACTTCACATTCTATGAAGTCGGATATTGAACACAAATGAATACGAAGAAAATGAAAGAATAGTGAAATTCCATGATCAGAAGGCATGGAGAGTTGTCCACAAATGATGCCATCAAATTAAATATCGCCCTCTGGTGACAAATTATTTCTTTAGCTTTAACTTCCTTATACCTTGCCTGATTTTGTTCAATTTTTCACTAATCTTATTCAAATCGTCTAAACTTTACAATAAAGGTAACTTAGGATGAAGGTTTTGTTCCCTTTAACAGGCGCCCGGGACACATGGGTGCCAAAAATGTCAGAATTTCTACAGATGGCTCAATGCAAGTAGGCCTCAAAAGAATTCAAGTCTGGGCCCTGTTTCACAAAGCTTGTTATCAATAACAAATGATAAATTTCTATGACAAATTTGCTCTCAGCCAATCAGATGCCAGGATTTCAGTAGCTTATAACAGTTATTGTAACTTGTTATTGATAGTAAGTTTTATGAAACAGGGCCCTGGACCTTCAACGTGTGGAGCCCTGCTATACGCATTCAATATTTCTTCCATACAAAACTATTTAAATCTTACTCTTTCAATATTTACATATTTTAAATATCAAAGGTAATAATTATTAGTCAATAATTTAGATATGTACATAGAATCATTTGGTCCAAACCATGGTATAATTATTTTTTTGGTACTAATTCAAGTAATGATTTTATTCATGAAATGGTCCGTTAGTAGCATCATTCACTGCAAATGTGACCCTTCTGTGCCACTTATTAGAACATGCAATGAGACAGGTTAGTCAAATTTATAATGAATAAAAAACAGTTAAGTTAGGCAAAACAGTTAAGTTAGGCAAAACAGTTAAGTTAGGCAAAACAAAAAAAACATTAAAAAATGTTTAGCATCCTGCCTTTTTGAAAAAAAGGCAGAAGGCCCTTTTTATTTCTTCTTCAAAATGGTCATCACTTGGACTCAGGAAATGACATGGGGTTTGTATAGGAAAGATGCAACATAAAATGAGGCCAAAATTATGATTTTTATTTTATTTTTATGTTTTTCCGAAAATGATTTTTTAGCAGTATGTTTTTGTGTTTTTTTCATTAAAAAAACACAAAAACAGGAGGCCTCAAAAAGGAAGCGGACAGGAATACTAAACATAATTTTTCGTTTCCGCCTTAGACTCCAAAAAAGGCTCCATTGTGTATAAAATGCAAATGTGATAAAATAAATTGACTTAAATTTATTTTATAACCTATTCTTAAGTTTGGTTCTATGCCCCATTGCTTCTATGTCCCATTGGTCCTAGATGTATGTCCCATTGATGTCTGACTGGTCCTATGCCCCAATGGTCCTGGGTCTATCCAGAGGTATTATCACCAATGGACAACTTTAAGTTCCATATTTAAGTGATCTTTACAAATACCAATCACAGCAGCAGAGAAAATCCACACATTAAACATTTTACGACCAACCATACACCAACCAAAATGCTACTCCCAGATTTTTAAACTCCGAGTGCACATGAATGTATGAATGGGTATAATGTATAAATTTCATCAAGCGCATGAAAAAACAGAAAATAGATCTGCACATCAAAGCAATCGTATAATTCTTTCTTCAATTCTAGCTATGGTGATTATAAAAAAAAAGGGGCAGTCTCCTACCTAAGAGTCTAAAAATTCTACTTTCATAAAAACTCTTTGTTTTTATCACCATCATTATGTAGAAACATTCAAATAAAAAGGCAATATAATTACCTTACTGCGCTATCTTATGATAGTTTTTGAGCTTTTGGATACACCAATAGAATCCATGAATTAAGAAAGTGAAAATTAGTCAGTAAGTAAAATGTAAATGTGGTTTAGAGAGGCTGAAGTACTGGCTATTGATCTAGAATGTGAAATAGGTTAATATTTGATTTGATTTGAGTAGGGGTGAAAAGTCCCACAATTGTGCTAACATAGAAAAAGGAATAGATTTAGGGAAACAGGAAAATGAAAAAGATTGATCAAATTAATCAGATTACTACCCCCTGTCGACTGCAAAATATGATAAAGGAAGAACAAACGATAACAATTGTTAAGAATAAATAAATTGATTATGAAAATATGTAAAATACTTGAATGTGTGAGATATATTTTGGGATAGATACCTTAATCATTATTTATAGCACCAAATAGTAAAAAATTGAAACTGGACATTATATCCTGCATCAAAAATGTATTGGTTTTTGATTGGTTGAGAGCTTGTCACGTGACCAGAAATATTTCAACTATTTTAATGTTGCTCTGAAAAAGTACTATTTGGGGGTTGAAATTTTTTTTCAATTTTTTTAATCTAATAATTGTTATTCTCTTTTATTCTTTTATTAATAAAAATTGTAATTTTTCTAATTTTTCCCAAAATTGTAATTTTTTTTTTAAAGATAAGTTTTTGATGCAGGATATATAACAAATATACCACGCCTTCTTTTGAGGTACTGGTTAAAACTATGGGCCTCGGTGACTCCAAAAGTACCATTTGCGCATAGTTTTAACCAGAACCTCTCAAGACAGTGTATATTTGTATACTAAGCAGTTTAGATGATACATGCAGGATTGCATTGTCATGTTACAGGGTACATGTACATGCCACTCTGAATGTTGAGCATGCTTGAAGTTTAAATGTATTGCATGCGTATTCCATTAAAAATCTTCTTCATTTTAAAATTTTTTTAAAAAACTGTTGCATTTCTCTCTTGCATATAATTTTATGTATATAATTATAGGCAATACATTTCAACAGAAACCAAATGTCAAATGGTACAAAGTGGATCCTTGTGTCTACAGGGCTGCACTCTCGGGGGAGTGGGATGCGGAAATAGTTCAGGCAGTGGACTAATCTAATTAATTAAACCCTGAAAATTTAATATTGATTTCCTTTGTTATATTTTACAAGATGCCATAGAATACTTTTATAATGTTCTTTTTATTAATCATGTCACAAATCTGTACTATACTAGTATTATATCATATTATATTGTTTTGAGTACCAAATAAAATATCATTTGAAAAACACCAAAAAATGGTACACTCCAAGATGCTAGGCAGCTAGTAATAAGTTTGATCAATTTTATCAATGACCTGGGGGGTGTTTCACAAAGACTAAGATCGACTTTAAGTTGGACTTAACTATGGCAGGCCGTTCATGCCACTGGTTGCTCTTACGGGTCTCTCAATTATGATCTTTAGATAACATTTTTTCCTTCAATAATGAACTATCAAAAAAGGTAAATTCTGTAGATTTGTGACCACGATTTGTACGTCCCTTGAGAAACCAATGTCAGGAACGGTTAGAGGAACTAGTGGCATGAACGGCCTGCCATAGTTAAGTCTAACTTAAAGTCGATCTTAGTCTTTGTGAAACACCCCCAGGTATATTGTTATGGTTGAGGTTTTGTAGAATTATTATCATCGGGAGCAAATGCAACAAAGCATGCTACATCAATACCAACAGTGATTGGTCTAACTGGTGTGATGGATTGATTAAATTTTTAATATTAATGTTGAAAACTTTTAGAGGAGAAGACGGCAGAGCTTTTCTAGACGAGTGAGCTGCGATAAATACCTGTATAAAAAGACCACCTGTCCAAAAGACCACATTTTTGTTTTCCTTGAAACAATGTTTCTCATTATAATGTGTCTAATTAAACCTGTCTGCAAAGGCCACCAGCCTATGAAAACCAGTTTTTCTATCTCCTTGGTTGTGGGATTTTGATAATGTGTCCCCTAGAAGGTGATAAGCACCACTTTTTTTAGTTAAAATACTACTGTACTACAATTAAACCTGTATACTTCTAAATGGAGGCAGGGAAAGTGGTCTTTAGGTACAGTTTCCTTTAGTGCATGTTTCAAATAGAAACAATATTCATGCAAAACAAATAAATGTGATCTTAAAGAGTTTTCCAGTGCTAAATTGCTTACTACTCTTGTGTATTTTTTCTCTAACTTTGAATCCTTTTTATCATTACTATTTTCATTTATGTGACACAGCAGTATTTTTACATTACCCGTGTCATTCAGGTGGGGGATTCAAAGGGGTACATCTAAGAGATGATCTAAAAATTATCCAGATCTGAAAATAAAATAAATACGCTTTCCATGTTTGACCTTATGCTTGTTATCTCTTGAGAATTGCTACCACATGTGATTACATGTATGGGGTAAATTGTTAATTTGGTGTGGCCTAGTGGACAACTTGTCGGACTGTGGATCACAGGGTCCGCTAGTTTGAGTCCCGCCGCGGCACTAATGTCCTTTTGCAAGACATTAATCTACACTTGCCACTCTCCACCCAGGTGTTAAATGGGTACCGGTAGGAAAAGAATTCCTTGAATGCTGTGAGCGCCGAAATCGGCAGCCTAGCATAGCCGGGTAATATTGGAGCGCCTTGAGCACCTTGCAAGGTGGATACGTGCGCTATATAAGAATCCAATATTATTATTATTATCATTATACTGGATATTCAATTTGATCCGAGCTCTAGTAGGGCTATCAACTAAATTCCATCATCTGGAGTCTTTTTAATTTACAGGGTTATGGATGATACAAAATAGCTTGTACTAATCGACTTGGACTTGCCCTCAAATATAACTCTCTATATATACAAATATCTGAAGTTTAATGTTGACCTCTAACTGACACTACAATCCACATAATTTCTCAATAGTCACTCTCATTTTCTAAAAAGTATAATGAATAGGATATTAAACATCAGCGTAAGTCTATGTGGCTGACCTAGATACAATTACTAGGAATGCTTACATGCTATTCGGCAGGAGACTGACGATGACTATGAAGCCCATGAAGAGAGTGAAGAGTAATACCGGTGTTAGGAATCCATACACAGGCCATAGAGCTATGTTGATACTGAGGAGTGAAAGAGAGGAAGAGAGAGAGAGAGAGAGAGAGAAGGGGGTGATAGAATAAGAGAAGGGGAAGAGTGAAAGAGAGAAGGGGGAGAGAGGGAGAGAAAGAGAGAAGGGCAGGGGGGAGAAGGGCGGGGACATATAAAGAGAAGTTTTACTGATTATTGATGAGTCCAAAACAAAGACATAGCAATGACATAGCTCATTTTTTCCTTCATTCTACTTTCTTGTTTTCCATCATGCCATTTTAAATACATAGCTGTAAAGCTATTAAAAATGGGGAAAAAAAGGAAAACAAATCTTTTTGGAGCAATATCAACCACAAAATAAAGATGAGAAAGAATTGATCCATATCCCTAATCCCTTGCAAGAAGAATATGCCTACAAATATTTTCCACAAAAATTATTTAATCAGTTCATTTCCTAAATATACAAAGAATTCCAATCAAGTGCTGTCTTTCTTCCAATATTTTTTACATCTGAAGAGACTTTTGAAATAAAAATAAAACGAAATCACAAAGATTCATTACAAGACCTTACCATAGAGTCCCAGAGACAAAGGCACATGTTGCAATCGGGACGGCACTTGGAGAATGTTTTTCCCAATCCGTGATCTTTCTTATCCAAGAACATACTATGATCAGGTAGAGGGCGATAGCCATGTTGATGCCGATAAAACCCCCACCAACGTATAACCATGTCCTGAAAGAAGAGCGATAAGACTTCAAGATAGCGTTGACAAAACAAAAGGAAGGGTAACATCTTGAGAAGTTGTGTCATGAGATCAATTGATAGTGGTCCACGAACTGACTTCATGTACACTTTTACTGTGGCATAACCTTTGTAGACTCTTAATATATTAACAAACTAGTTTGGCCAGGAGGGATTAGAGGGATTAGCGTGGTCACTGACAGGTGGTTATCTCATCAACTCAGCTCTCAATTAACATAAGAAAAAGAGGATCATGGGGGACCAACATACACCGCTTAGGCATTGTTTTCTATATAGAGGGAGCAAGTACCTACAAGTAGTACAGTGGGGCTTTCATACTTGAATAGCAAATTAAATAGATTTCTCTTATCATGGCAACTTTTGCCCTACTGGAATGGATACCAATCCATTTCAATTCAATGTATTTTCAATCAGTATTTTTTCTCATTTATTTAGTATTCAAGTATTCAATTTGAGGTTAATTGAAATTTTGCTTTAAAATACTTAACTACATCAATGTTGGACTTGTCTGTTAATCTACATTTAAACATTATCATTGGGTATTGATCAATGAAGCAGAAAAAGTAGACTTTACTTGGTATTGTGGGTACAAGGCTAGTCTGGACAAAGTTCTATGACTGGTCAATGAAAGCTCCATGCAATTCTGAACATTGTTCATAAATACTACCCACTGCACAATTGCACATGCAGATTTCAATACAGAAACTTAAATATTAACAATAGATATAATTTAATAAAACCCACTTTTTCACAGCTGAATCGTAAAACATGGCAGGAACAAAGTCAGTCAGTTTGAAGATGGCGATGGAAGCTAGAATCCAGAAGACTGTCTGAAAGTTGTAAGGGGAGCTGGCCTTCGCCTCGGCTTCCTCACGTTTCTTCTGCATCTCCTCAAGCTTCTCCGGGTCAATCTTGCGATATTTCAGGATGTCTGGTATGATGGAAAAGAGAAAATACTATAAAGTAAGGTGAATTAAATAAAGTCAACACTCACAGCTTGATGATGCCATGACTCAAGATGAAGTTGAAATTCCTACATAAACATTTTGTGCGCAAGCGGTAAATAAATGATTTTCTTGGCAGCTGGATGTCTTGTAGGTTACACTAACAAGAGCGGCTGTTTTGGGGGCAGTATAACTAACATGTTAAAACAGAAAGACTAGTATAGTAGTAGGAAGGAGTCAGTAACCTTTCTTTTTATGTGGATGAACATTTTGACCACTCATAGCAGCATTCCTATACTCTTTTGCCTCTGAGATTTGAGGGCTTGTGTCCCCTAGCACTGTGAACAAGAAATGCACGCAATGAATACATAGCAGCTGTTTGCCAGGATTGTCAAAAGATTTTCCACATTTATTTGTAAAACTTTAATCTTTATCAAAGTATTTTTTTCAACATCTGTGAGTTGAATAGATTGTATTTTCCTCCTATTTAGGTGTCGCAATTGTCACGAAAGTGCTGATATTTAGTCAATTCTGGTGAGTTTTGTCCAGTGGTGTTCAAGACTTTTGGGAATCAATAGAGGGTGTCTATTTTTTGGTTGGATCTCACACAAAAAAGTAGAGGCTAGAGGAATGCCGCTTTGCTAGACCCCCTAGAGTATGAGTGGTTGGAAGTAGACATTGTGCTAGACCGAAAGCTTCAGTCTCTGATATCGACGGTTGTTCCGCTGAGATTGCAGCTGGCTCCTCTGACCGCCTCTAGACATAGACTGAAGTACGGCTATGCGGTAGTGTGCAGAACGAATGGTTCGGTGTACGGTAGCCGGACCGAGATGAATGCGATATGCAACGAGATTTTTCACTCATTACGTCTTCACATATTCACTTTGGCTGCAATATTACCCTGAATATTATTTAAGATAAAAAATAACACAGAAATATCTACTTTGACTTACGATAGCTTGCTCATTTAGATCCTAAATTAATGATTAATCCGAGAAAATCTTGTAGTCAACATGATTTGTTGTCAGCCATCTTGGTTTGAGTTGATGAATATTCATTTTTTCTTTTCGAACGTCCAATAGCTACGTGTGTGTGTGTGTGTATTTGGTTTTTACAGACTTGTATCAATCAGATATGATTATTTACGCCTGGGGACCGACCTTTAAACGTCACCATCCGAAAGACGTGACTCAGTTTCGAACCTGCGTCCTCGGCTGAATCAGTTTGTAACCTCCACTGTTAGCTGGATTACAGGCGCACGCCACAACGCCTAGTGGCGTACGAGTCGACCCGGCTTAACCCAGTGATATTTGAATATTCATAAACCCAATATCAAACAGAGTGTTCTGATTAGCCATTAGCATTGTTTTTGGTAAGTTGACCCGGAAATATATGCGGCTGGGTCATGTCATAGATTACCAGTTCGAATCATGAACGTACTGTTTCATTGGTTCTGAGTTTAGCTTTAAATGTTACCAGGGATGGGCTATTAACAATAGAAGAAGGAAGGTTGTTCCAGTCCCTAACAGTATTTACAAAGAAGGAGTCTTGGAATACTCTGGCCCTATGCCTGATCTGGAGAAACTTCTGGTCATTCCCTCTTGTAGCTCTTGGGTTACGTTGAATGAAATCATCCAAATGGATATTAACTAGTCCATTCTTCATCTTATATAACATGGCAAGTCTCTGATTCTTCCTTCGTGTCTCAAGGGATTCCCAGCCAAGAGATGACTGCTTTGTCTCTCAGATAAACCTTTCTCTTGATTGGCCGTTTCCTGATAGGAGCAATCCGCAAGTCGACTACCACCGAGTTGTGATCAGCGATACCATCGATGACTGAAATCTTATCCACTACTTCTGGATTATTGGTGAAAACCAAGTCAAGCATATTTTCGGTCTCACCCTGTTTCCTAATGGGTTTGTTTACATGTTGATATAAACCCATTTCCCCAACCAATGATAAAAGTTTATCAGCAGCTCTGTTACTACCGCTCTTTCCAGGTGTAATACAATAGTTATCCCAAGAGATGTTAGGTAGATTGAAGTCCCCCGTGAGAACTACGATGTGGGAATTAATTTTATTTCCCAAGTCCAGAAATGATTGACCAAGTTTATCACTAGTATCACCACTGACGTCGCTAGGTGGGCGGTAGAAGACCCCAACGATGAGAGGTTTACACCCCTTCACTCACTCCAGCAAAGCATAGAGAGTCAATACTGCGTATGGACCTCTAGCGCTGTACCATGTGCTAATAGGCAGCAATTTCACACGTGAATAGTCAATAGACTTACAACACACAAATGCACACAATCATGCCGATAAAACTGTAAGCAAGTTTGACAGTGGACTTACGATTTTTATTTTTAAATTATTCTTCTTAACATTGGTGAGTTGAAAAAATTGTATTTTACTGCTATTTAGGTGTCATCAATTGTCACTAAAGTACCGATTTTTAGTGAAATCAGTTTAATTTTGTACAGTGGTGTTTGAAATGTTGAGATCAATAAAACGGGTTTTAATACACAGCCAGGATAGCGATGCAGCTATGTGTGCCTTCACTTTAGTTTCGGTCCATACAATTTATTGCTCTTGCTATGACAATATATTCTTGTATCACACGAAAACAAAGCCATACATTATCTAGATCTATATCAGGCTGACTAGCAAAATAATCAAGCAATATTCATATTGTATCGACAGTTGAATTGAAGTTCCTGGATGACATTGACACAAAATGACAGATCAATACGAAAACAATATCGTCGATCTGTCATCCGGCATTCCGGGTACTGCGCTAAAGATATTAAATAGGCCTAGAGTCTACACTGATTTATTGTACCACTTGGAAGCCTTATAAAGATAATAATACCTGTGATGTTGCGTAGTTCCTATAAAATAAAGTAAAATTCAATTATTCTTCAGATCAGGGATATTGTGTAATTTATTTAGTTAACAAAATATAAGTTGGTTTTATGACCTAAGACAGTCATTAAATCAAAATATTCTAAATAATCAATATTATATGTCAATTTACTGACCAATAAGAATTTTTTTGTTCAGGCGGTGAAAAACAAATTTTATAATATCTTTGAATTTTTTAAAACCCATTTATCCAACCTCCACCACCCCCCCCCCCCTATTCTCTCCATCAAACTAATAATACTATTCAAACTTTGAAATGAATATTGCTTATTATTAAAAAATGAATATTGCTTATTATTAAGAAATAATGGAACATTTATATACAATATTTCAAACATTATTAAGTTTGCTTTTGGAATGTACAGAGATACCGGGTATAATATAAATTGATCTACATGTACTTACACACAGGTATGTTTCCTTTTGACTCTCACCAAACTCCACAAACTTGATTGCTGCATCCAAAGAAGTTTTGGTGATTTCCCTTGGTGGGAGGGTAAGGTCATCCTTGTTCAGAAGACTACTTAAAACATGTGACAGCACATGAATTACAGGAGCAACACGCACAACTAGGTCCAATTTCTTGGTTTGAGGTGGGGGCACTCCATCCCTTACTGCTCTGTTGATTTGATCAATGTATGCCTCATTTAGATTGTCCACCACTTCTTCGGCTGAATCTTCGAACACATAATCCTGTCCATTTACATGAAGCTGGGAAATGTTCTCCAAAACTTGTGTCAGTGTCGGTTGGTTCACTAAGGCCTCTCTGGCAGACTTTGTTGCCCTTGGTGTAGGCCTCAAGCAGTCTGGAAAGTTGATGATTAGTCGTTCGATGAAACCATTTCCACAATCTAAGCTGGTAAGCAAGGCGGCTAGTGGTGCTGGCTGAATAGCACCAAGAATACAGAATGCTCTGTCGTTGGGGATTTCTCTTGCTTTCTGTGTTGCAAAATTGACTGAAACCTTCTCTCCGGAGAACACTTGTGACAAAAGACTAATGTCTCCAGAAGCTGTGTCTCCATCATTTTTCACCATCTTATTCAAGACATCGTAGATTTCTCCGGACACGATTATTTGAGCCCCTTCGCTAAGCTTTTGTGTCAATCCTGCAGATGTCGATTTTCCGATGACCACCGGCAATCCGTCTCTCGACGCCACAACACTGTTCAAAGGTTCTAGACAAGCAGTGTTAATTGCTTGACTTTTTCCAGTCGAAGGAGGTCCAACAAACATCACGTAAAGGTTTGTCTTGTTTGGCAAGCCATTATAAATTACATGCGACTTCTCAGCAAGAATAAAGGCAGTGGAAGCGAGTAGGTTGTCAAATAAATATCCCTGACAGGAGCTAATACTCGTTGCCTGATTGTTGAGATATTGTCCGATAGGCTCGGGGAAAAGCTTGTCGTAACGGAAAGGCGTCGCTCTTAACCTGCAGTGGAGATTGGACCAGGTCCTAGAGTTCTGTTTTTTGACGGTGGTCAACCGTGACATGATAAAGAATAAGATGAACGATGATGCAAACGAAAATGATGTGGAATGATGAATAATGAAGAGAACAATGAGATACAGACAACAATGATGAACAAGGGCTTCTTAAACTATCCAAAATAGTGCTATAAAACACTCGAAAACTGTAACTAACGAAATTGCTGAAAAAAAGTTTGTCTTCTTGTATCAATACGCAAATACACACTGAAACAATAGTGCATTAGAGTGAAACCTTTATAGGTCAGCGCGCGCCATGAATAAAGAGTACGTACCGGGTGTGTGTATGCGGTGTGTATGTTAATGTGTGCGGCCTCTGTGTTAGAGCTACAATGCATGGACACTAGTGATTACCAATGTCAAAGTTAATTGGGTTATAACTTTAGTTTCCAAGAATCCAAGCTCCAAATCTTGCCATGAAGAAGATCAAGAGCGTGAGAACGTTCAGAATTCCACCATCAACAACTTGGAAACTCATAACAAAATTCTAAGATATTGAAGACTGGCTTGAAATTATATGAATGTGAAATTACATGAATGTACACGAAAGTCAATATATTACCCTAAAAAATCCCACCTTTAACAATGTATCTGTCATATATCTAATGGAGTAGGCCTGATGTGATTAGCGCTAACAAATAAGAGTAGGATCTTTGTTAATAATGACATCGGTTTCGTTAAAATGATTTAATATATATTTCTGTATTCACCCTAGTCATATATACACATTGACAATTTACATAATTCAGTTATGCATATTATCGGAAAAAAATGGGGCTATTCTGTAATTTTTTTTTCCTCAGCAAAGATATTTTTGTACGTTCGCGGCTTGTCCGGAGCTGTATGGAATGATCATGAGTTGTATCGTTGAGAGGGAACACGTTCCAGTATCTATATAATTATATGGGGACGAATACGCATGTTTCGGAAAACTCATTTGTACAGATCAAAATCATGGGTTATTTCTTTTAATGTTTATATTGAAATTTCTTTTACGGTGGTTATGATTGTAAGTTTAGCTCCAAAGCTCAATCGTCATCGGTGTCTTTCTTTGTTACTTTTCGGAGAACTAGTATAGGCTGCTTTGTGAAAGTTTAAGATTTGAGACAAATTTTGCGGTTGCCTTTGATTGTGGGTTCCACAATTAAAACCTCAATAAAAATTATGAATATGTTCTAATAATATCGACTTGAGTTATTTCTTTGCGGTTGGCTTTGGTTATTTTCTATCTCCCCCCCCCCCTAACCTAACATGTAATGATATATCTTTCTATAAGAAGAAAAAAACGCTTCTTTCGACATTGAACAAAAATAAAAGTATACACTGGATCAACACAATAAATTTTTAAAAATTGGAATGTGTGAGTATATAGTAATTGTGTAACCTTTCCAGTGTATAAGATAGAGTGTAGAAGATGAAGTGTGAAGCTTTGACTTTGCCTTTATAAGCCTAGTTCGAAGATAGGCAACAAGGGATTAATGCTGGCAAGATAATTGTGTTTAGTTGGTAGCTCCAAATCTTGGTTTGAACAAAATCAGGAGCATCAGAACGTTTACAAATCCACCCTCTTGATTTTAACGAATTCATGAAGGAATTCCCAAAATATCAAGACTGCCTTGAAATTACATTTATGTAACGAAACCGGTGATATTACAAACACGTATTTATCCCACTATGAATAATGCACCTGTAATATAACTTATTGAGTAGTCCAGATGTGATGAATAAATCAATATCTTTCAAAATTTTAGTGAATAGAAAAAAATACCTCATTCAATAGGGGAAAAATATAGTATACACATTCAGGATCAACACATTAAATTTTATTTTAATTGGAATGTGTGTAGTATATACTAATTATGTTATTTGCATTGTACAAGATCGAGTATAGAAGATGAAACTAGCGTAAGGCTATGTCTTTGCTGGATTAGGCTAGTTCGTTCATATAGACACAAAGGATTAATGCTGCCAAAGATAATTGGGTTAAGTGCCACGCTCCAAATCTTGGACTGAAAAAAATCAAGAGCGTGAGAATGTTTAAAAATCCACCATCATGAACTTGGCGAATTCATGAAGCAATTCCAAGAAATTCAAGACTGCCTTGAAATAACATGAATGTACACTGACCGGTGATATTACAAACCCGTATTTATGTCACTATGAATAATGTACCTGTAATATACGTTATTGAGTAGTGCAGATGTGGTGAATTAATCAATATTTTTCAATAAGTCAAAAGAAAAAATGCCTCATCCATAGCAAAAAAATTAGTAAACATTGGATCAACACAATAAATTGTAAAAAATTTGAATGTGAGTAGTATACATGTATATTAATTGTGTAATTTGAATTGTGCAAGATCGAGTGTACAAGATGAAGACAGTGTGAAGCTTTGTCTTGGCCGTTGTAAGGCTAGTTCGAAGACAGGCAACAAGGGATTAATGCTGGCAAGATAATTATGTTTAGTTGGTAGCTCGAAATCTTGGTTTTAAAAAAATCAAGAGCTTGAGAACGTTTACAAATCCACCATCATGAATTTGGCGAATTCATGAAGGAATTCCCCAAAAATCAAGACTGCCTTGAAATTACATTTATGTAACGAAACCGGTGATATTACAAACACGTATTTATCCCACTATGAATAATGCACGTGTAATATAACTTATTGAGTAGTCCAGATGTGAAGAATAAATCAAAATCTTTCAATAATTTAGTGAATAGAAAAAAATGTCTCATTCAATAGGGGAAAAATATAGTAAACATATGCAGGATCAACACATTAAATTTTATTTTAATTGGAATGTGTGTAGTATATAGTAATTATGTTATTTGCATTGTGCAAGATCGAGTATAGAAGATGAAGACTAACGTAGGGCTATGTCTTTGCCGGATTAGGCTAGTTCGTTCATATAGACACAAAGGATTAATGCTGCCAAAGATAATTGGGTTAAGTGCCACGCTCCAAATCTTGGACTGAAAAAAATCAAGAGCGTGAGAACGTTTAAAAATCCACCATCATGAACTTGGCGAATTCATGAAGCAATTCCAAGAAATTCAAGACTGCCTTGAAATAACATGAATGTACACGGACCGGTGATATTACAAACCCGTATTTATGTCACTATGAATAATGTACCTGTAATATACGTTATTGAGTAGTGCAGATGTGGTGAATTAATCAATATCTTTCAATAAGTCAAAAGAAAAAATGCCTCATTCCATAGCAAAAAAATTAGTAAACATTGGATCAACACAATAAATTGTAAAAAATTTGAATGTGAGTAGTATATATTAATTGTGTAATTGAATTGTGCAAGATCGAGTGTACAAGATGAAGTGTGAAGCTTTGTCTTGGCCGTTGTAAGGCTAGTTCGAAGATAGGCAACAAGGGATTAATGCTGGCAAGATAATTGTGTTTAGTTGGTAGCTCCAAATCTTGGTTTGAACAAAATCAAGAGCTTGAGAACATTTACAAATCCACCATCATCAATTTGGCGAATTCATGAAGGAATTCCCAACAATCAAGACTGCCTTGAAATTACATTTATGTAACGAATCCGGTGATATTACAAACACGTATTTATCCCACTATGAATAATGCACCTGTAATATAACTTATTGAGTAGTCCAGATGTGATGAATAAATCAAAATCTTTCAATAATTTAGTGAATAGAAAAAAATGCCTCCACACTTTGTATAGTTTCTCAAAAATAGCAAATTGTTTCCATGACAGGGAAAATGCTGATAAGCTTGCGAGTTCATATGCGATATTTTATTTAGTTTAAAAAAATAATATCCTAGGTAGTATATTCATGTATTGAAATTGGCGGAAGGCTGCCAACCGTCGGAGGAATATCAGCTGTGAGTCTACATGATCTATTTAAATGCTTGTACCATAAAGCGTGAACAATAATGAAAAAATAACAACAAGAAGAAAGACAACAACATGATAATGCTAAGACATATCTTTATTACTCAATTAAAAATTGAAAATAACAACAAGAAGAAGAAAATGAAATACATATTATATGTTGTATAATGCATAGACATATTTCTTTATTTGACAATTAGAGGACACCACAGGAAGACAATTGTAAATCGCCATCGATCGTGACAACGTTCAAAGATGAAGCCTAAAAAACTAAAACAAGTTGTAATTCCCTTTAGGTGCCAAACATGGGTCGGTTGGACAGATATCTTTTTAATATTTTCCCTTTTTTGAGAGTGCCCTCAAAATGTGTCATGAATAAAGCGTTGTGAGCCTTTCAATAGAAAACTTTAACATCGACCTTTTTTTCTAAAAATTCACAACCGGGAACGTCGCCCAAATATCCCTGGATTTAGGTGGTGCAGTGAGGTGATGATATATACACGTACACGATGAGGCTGGGGTCTATTTGCATGTTTACACTAGCAGATTTTGAAATTAGGGTAGCCTTATGGTACTTTGCAGGCACAAACCCTGGTCAGTCGTAAAAGAGAGTCTGCACTATAAGACTACAATAGACCATGTATGTAGTATAGCTGCTCCTGACACATATTGATACAACCAGAAGGTAGCTGTGTCAAGCTTGTCTCAGGGCACAATGATTTTATGATAAATTGTCAAATTAGGGTCTGTGCTATAATGATACAACCAGTAGGTAGCTGGGCTAGGCCTGTCTCAGGGCACAATGATTTTTTGATGAAGTGTCAAGTTAGGGTCTGTGCTTGCAGACTAGTCTTATGGCAAGTATACTAATCGCCTTATGGATACTGATCTCGGAGCGGGCGTCAGCCCGAGCGCCTATCATCACTGGTGAACTCAATTTTCATATATGTTTTTCGTATGTGTGACGAGTGTATTCTCATGCATGATTCATAAGACTAGCCTTATTTGGAGACCGGTCCCTTCTTTGAAACCAATCATGAGTTCATGACGTCATGGTCTCATCGCTCATTGGCCTATTTTTGTCAATGTACATGAATATTAATGAAAGAGCTTTGCAGTGGGTTCGTAGATTTTTTTTTACGAACGAAACAGGGTACATAAAAGAAAAAAAATTTAAAAAAAAACTAGGCGTTGTGGCGTGTGCCTGTAATCCAGATAACAGTGGAAGTCACAAACTGATTCAGCCGAGGACGCAGGTTCGAAACTGAGTCACGTCTTTCGGATGGTGACGTTAAAGGTCGGTCCCCAGACGTAAATAATCATATGTGATTGATACACGTCTGTAAATACCCAATACACACACACCCATCAACCAGTGATGATAGGCGCTCGGGCTGACGCCCGCGCCGATGTCAGTCTCCATAAGGCGATTAGTATACTTGCCATAAAGCCCGACGACTATCGGATAGGCTAAAATTAGGGCAGAAGACGAGTGAGAATTTTGGAATAATTTGATGATTTTATGCATTTATATCCCATTGAAACAAACAAAATACATACTTTTTAGTTTCATTGAAAGAAAAAAAAAATTTAATGAAATCGGTGATTTTGTTTTTTTTAAAGCCGACCGTAGATATTCAGATTTTTGTGTCGGTCGCAAGGGCAATACAACTTTTTTTTTTATTATATGCCTAAGTTGTGAAGTCTTGAATGTAAATCTTCATCGTGCCAACGTGCCAACGTTCAAATAATGAAATCATAAGTTAAACGTGATATCACAATTATTTCATATATTTAAAATATCTCCCGGCCCCTCATGTAGTAAATAAAAAAGACAAGGAAAAATCGCCAACGTGCCCAGGCGCCAACGTGCCGAGATAGACAAATGTAAATTAATTGTATGTGCCTTACATACGTGCCAACGCGCCAACGTGCCGAAACAGACAAATGTAAATTAATTGTATGTGCCTTACATCGTGCCAACGCGCCAACGTGACGAGGTAGACAGACGAATTAATTGTATATTAATAATTTTGCCAATGGTGGACGGGCCAACCATGCCAACGCACCAACGCACCAACGCCCCTTGCTATATAATGCATTTAGAGGACACCATAAGTTCTCAATCCAACGTTGTTGGCCATCTAGAGGAAACCATAAATTCCGGGCCAACGTGCCAACGCACCTTCCTATATATCTTTTTTGGTCATCATAATATCCTCTCAACCCAACGTTGATGCCATCTATAGGGCACCATAAATTCCGGACCAACCCAACGTTGAGGACATCTTGAGGACACCATAAGTTCAGGGCCAACGTCCCAACGCTCCTTCCTATATATATTTTTATTTGCCAATAAGAGGACACCATTATTTCCCGGGCCAACGTGCCAACGCGCCAATGCTCCTTCCTAGATATTTTTACGCTCCTTGCTATATATCATGCATTTAGAGGACACACCATAAGTTCTCAAACCAACGTTGTTGGCCGTCTAGAGGAAACCATAAATTCAGGGCCAACGTGCCAACCCGCCAACGCACCTTCCTGTATATATATATCATGCATTTGAAGAAACACCATAAGTTCTCAAACCAACGTTGTTGGCCATCTAGAGGAAACCATAAATTCAGGGCCAACGTGCCAACCCGCCAACGCACCTTCCTGTATATCTTTATTGGTCAATTACAGGACACCATAATTTCCTCTCAACCCAACGTTGAGGCCATCTTGAGGACACCATCAGTTCCGGGCCTACGTGCCAACGTGCGAACGCTCCTTCCTAGATATTTTTATTTGCCAATAAGAGGACAACATTATTTCCCGGGCAAACGTGCCAACGCGCCAACGCTCCTTCCTATATATTTTTATTTGTCAATAAGAGGACACCATTATTTCCCGACCAAACTTTATTTGGTATTTAGAGGCGCCATAAAATCTCAACTCAACGTAGTTTGCCATCTAAAGGACACCATAAGTTCCGGGCCAACCTGCCAACGCTCCTTCCTTCATATCTTATTTGCCAAGTAGAGGACACCATAATTTCCCGACCCAACTTTATTTGCCATCTAGAGGACACCATATATTCACAAACCAACGTTCTTTGCCATCTCGAGGACACCATAAGTTCCCGATCTAGATTTTCTTTACTTCCCGACAGTAATTACATTGATTTCAGACGATTTTCAACCGATTTTCAACCAATATCAAGGATAAATCATTAAAACTAACATGTGTACATATTTAACACATTATAAATAAGATACTTGGATGTGTAAGAAACCAGAGCAAGTAGTGAAAGCATAAAAAATAACCACATTAGCATTCTCGAGTCGATGCGTTGGCAATTGCAGAAACTGGTCACGAATACTAAAGGACGGGACTACACTAATTGTTACGTTGGCGCGTTGGCGGACCAACGGACATACTACGTTATGGTGGGGTATTCTAAAGTTAAGCCCAAATATGCATGACTATGAGTATGACTATGAGTATGACTATTAGTATGAGTATGACGTTGTGATTTGCGTTCACGACTGTTTAATTTTAAATTGGCATCGTCATCATCACCACACACACATAAATACAAATGCTCGGGGCTGCACTATAAAAATTGCGACAACTTACCACCTCCATACGCCTCCATGAAAACCTTTGCAATACGTCTCCTCCTGAGTTCATATTCATTGTCAGTTGAATTGACATTTTGTGCTGGTGTTTCAGTCGGTCTTAGCGGTTCAGATACGTGCTCTTCCATGTTAAAATCTTGTGTTTGAAGGCGGAAATATGGCAGAGTCCTGCTTGTTTGTTTAGGCTGAAAAGGCGAATTCAAGGCTATGGTGTTGCCAAGCGCCATGAAACAAAGACAAAAGGGAAAACAGGAAAAAAACAGAAAGAAAGAATTAAGGAAGAAAGAAAAAAGAAATCATCAAGAAAGGAAGGAAAAAAGAAAGGAAGAGGCAATAATAATAGGGAGGTGTGGAATTAAGTCTAAGTATCAGAACTAAAATATATTCCGTCTATTATCATACCATCATCTCACTGTGATTCATGTCTAAATTTAATCATAGATATCATGCATTACATTAGGCCCATCTCTGTCTTCATCATCATCATCATCATCAGTATCATCATCATCATCGGTATCATCATCATCATCATCATCATCATCATCATCATCATCATCATCATCATCAGTATCATCAATAATGTGGGTGATTTATAACCACAAAATTTCGTGACTGGTTCAGATTCGCGAAAGCCTCAATAAATGAATCACAACCGACAACACCGAATTTTAGAAAATTAAAGAAGAAAGTGCTTGCTGCCAAAATTGCTGATGCTTACAATTTGCGATAGTTTCGTGTCACAAATGCTTATGATTTTACAGTAGTTTCCCACTATCCCGTCACATCACTATCAAATGAAATGTTTGCAATATCAGTATAAAAGCATCATGACCATGATCACCAACAATATCATCATTTTTTAAATCATTACAACCATTTTTGGCATCATCAGTAAAACAAGCTTCAAACCTCGTACTGATGAGGAAAAAGAGAAGAAGCAGCCATGACAACACATATCATTTCGGAGAGTCTTTATTCTCATGACAAGTATCATCATAAATATATGCTCTGAAGTTTTACAATTAATAATCTTACATCCCATACATGATTTTTCCCCGTAACCAGGGTAAAAGTTTAAGATGTCACACTAGGCTCCTGGGCAAAAATTTAAATAGATAAATTCAATATACATACATATCATTTACACTGTATTCTAGAAGAATTTTGTGTGCACGATCATAGCATAATTAGATCATTGCTGTTTAAAAGAGCGTTTTTAAAAAAAATGGCTTCAAATTAATTGCCCAAAGAACAAAGACTAAAGAAACAGGAATACATAGACATTTTGACTATCAAAACACAAGGAATATGTTTTACAAAGTTTGTTAAAGAGAATGGATCTGCTTTAAAAATATCAACACTTGAAACACATGGTAACATCGTTTAAGCATGTACAGATATGAAACGGTGAAATGGCAAACCGATGGGTTTAATTTTTTTATGATGATGATGTAAGTCTCCCTGTCTAATCGTGCTAAGCCCTGAAAATCTACTCTGTGTTCAGATATCTTTCACCCATTTCACATAA
The DNA here is from genome assembly GCA_037976565.1 of Mesocentrotus franciscanus. Lineage (NCBI taxonomy): Eukaryota > Metazoa > Echinodermata > Echinoidea > Camarodonta > Strongylocentrotidae > Mesocentrotus > Mesocentrotus franciscanus. Next base: position 24,989,173 of record CP137677.1, on the reverse strand, counting down.
ATCAAAAGCAATACAGATATTGTGCAAGTGTCCTTTTCTTTCTGAATACCGGTATTGCATTTTCTGTCAACTTCAAAATACTCACAAAATAAAACCCCACAATTTAATTAAAAAAAGAAGTATTTAACAAACAAGTATCAACAAAGAGTCTTTGAAAGGGGTTGCTCATTATACCAAGGATTAAGGGTTAAAATGGTTTTAAAAAACGTTTATCTAATAAAAGAAAATCCTTTTTTAGAATCAACCTCTTAACAAAAACGCTCCCCACTTCACTACAATATAAACTGAACTCAGCACAACAATAGAAGAGAAAACACTTGCCAAAATAAGAAATAAATACAATGGGTGGTATTCTCAAAAGCAGACCAACTTTTAATAGTCCATGGTTTAATCCTCCGATTAAGTATGGAATGCCAAGTGTCCATATGAATATGTTATTGAATAATTTAATCTGTCACTAAATTAAAATAAAATGTAATAACATAATTAATACACAACACTATAACTATGAAATAATAATGTTATCATGGTAATTTAGGGACATATTAAATTATTCAAAAATATATTCATATAGACACTTGGCATTCCATACTTAGTCGGAGGATTAAACCATGGACTAAAGTTAGTCCGCTTTCGAGAATACCACCCCATGTCCACAACGACTGAAAGCATAATGTTATGATGCAACGATGTAATTCAAACCACAGTTGACTCTTATAAATTCATGCCCGAACAAACATGTGCCTTATTTAATAAGATTTATAATAATAAATTTTCCCTGTTAACAATATTGTATTTCAAAAAGCATCATATGAGGAGTATCATTACAAGTAAAAGCAATAAAGATCTTTGGAAAACATCCTATCAAGTAGTATCAAATAGCTTTAACTCAGCAATGTTTGACGAGAATACTTGTTTCTATTGAATTGTGGACATCCTTTTCCTGAGATTTCAGAAATATGTCTTGTGCCACTCCCTTTGTAATTGTTCATAAATTAAAATCCATGCCACCATCACTGTAAAAATTAAAGATATCAAGCAATAACACAGAATACAATTAAAATCCACTCCAACGAATGAAGGAGAATCAAAATGGGTGGACGTTTTCTAGTTGCAGGATTGCTAGTTCTACAATTTAATTTTTTTTTGTGTACCCTGTCAATGAAGTCCTAATGGCGTTATGTAATAATAATACTGTAATATAACAATAATACATGTAATTTTTGTTTACCCAGGAAAGCTTCAGCAGTATCAATGCTGTTCTTCCTGAGGACCCTGCTATTATTATTATCCAGCAATTGCCAGGTACCCATTTACACCCGAGTGGAGAGTGGCAAATGTGGATTAATGTCTTGCCAGAGGACATTACTACCAGGCTGGGATTTGAACCCTCAACCCTTGGATTGAGAGTCAAGTGAATGAACCCCTAAACCTTGACATGGATAATGCGTGCTGTTCCAAAATTGAAGCATACTTCACAGGTAAATTCTACAAAACAAGATCTTTCCACTCCTGCAATATTCACGAGAAGTGACTCTTCTATTTATATTAAATAGTGTACACATTAAAAACAGCAAATACATTCAAATTGAATTTTCACACACTTTGAAGTACATCATAACCACAAACCAATGAACAAGTATAAGTAAATGTTGTACAGCAGCTGGGCAGTGATACTTTCCTTTTACTAAGAGCATCAGTCAACCAGCGACTCAATTTGTCTTGAAAACAAGGTTGTTTTCTGGGGATGTGTAGGGAGTATATGTGCTCCTAATTCATAGCACACACCCTCAACCCCCCCCCCCAAACCATTTGATGAATGAAAAAGAAAAAGATAATGGAAAAATGGTAGTGCTCAAGAAGCACTCATAATTCATAATTTGTTTGTAATGTCAGGATATTTGGGGGGAGGGGGAGTGCTAAAAAAAATGGAGTACCAACTATTATTTTTATTTTGTATTCTTAAAAAAACAAAAAATGCGTTGACCTGTAGGCGTCCCTCTAATATAGCCCCCACCCCCATGTCAATAAGTTATGTTCATTTGTTCATTGACAACAAAACCACAATGGCAAGATATAAGAGTGTAACATCACTGCAAGGTGGTAACAATTTTTCTTTTTTACATTACACACATAAATATATGTCATAATAAAATGCTTCTCCAGTATGCCCCCAGACTGTAAGAGAATACCTTGTTGAAACTTTTTAATACTGGAGAAACTTTAGCAGCCTTCAGGGTATTTTTGTTAGAAGCTGTTTTTGACATCTTGTTAACCATTGATTTCTTTCCAAGCATTTAAACAGTAAACATGACAAGTTGTTGTAACGACATTCAAGGAAAAAAATAGCATGAAATGTTGTACTCTGAGACCTTGATGTACTACATGCTTCAATGAGAGTCACTTTTATATAGTTCGTACAGGATTTAGCAGCACGTGTGGTGAATGTGTATCTTATGCATCCCTGCAGTCTTTTGCACAAGCTAAAAAGACAGCATGTAACAAGCAAAACTATAAGACAGCTACTAACAGCCTGCATGTCCATTTCAGTTGATCCAAGAATACGCACATGTATGTTATCACGCAGGGCACAAATATCATATCTAATGAATCACTCAGATACAATAAAAGACTTTCAGTTGAATAGAATCTGCAGCATTTGAACAATATACACCAGAAGTATAAGCCTATACCTACTGCGTTTCACAAGGTGAGAATTACAGAGCATTTACATTACCGATGCATTCTAAAACACCCATTTTCTTTTCTCTTTTTGCCATTAGGTTTCTAATGCAAGTTTCAATTCTACGCACCATCATCAACAGAAACTTTTTGGGCTATTCTGTTAAATATGTCGTTTATTTATTTATTCAACCAAAAATTAAAATAGTTTGATACATCCATTGTTTAATGGTTATTTGATTTCCCGTATCCACAAATCAATAGTTATTCAAAGAGATTCTTCAGTTTGGGGTGAAATAAATAAATAAAAAGATACGTCGTACAGGACACAGTGAAAGGAAGCGCTTTTCTACCGTTCTAATTATTAAAAAATGACCAATACACGTATTTCGCAATTCTATAATACTGTAGCTGCTTTTTTTAGTGAATAGGGAAAGGATGATTATTGCATACTGAGGAAGAAGTTTATGGCATGTATTCAAAATTATTTAGAATCAATACACTGGTTGCTTACATATCACACCAATCGTTAAAATATATTAATGTAAGGGCCCTGTCTTATAAAGAGTTGCAACTAATTTATTGGCATTAATTATAAAACCTTCAAATATCAGGGAAAAGATACAGGGGGGCGGTGAGCGATGTTTTGGTTCTCGAAAGCTACTAAATGGCTCTGGTAAATTGAAAAAGGGCTCTCATAAAAAAACAATAAAATACTTTAAAATCACTGTGAGACAATCGCACTTGTACAACACCTAATCCTAATACAGCTCCCGCGAACAGAAAATTATTTGTTACACTGCCTCCTCTACAATCCACTCACAATCTTCTCCCTCTGTTGTATGAAGTTGTGGTCATTTCAAATCAATTACAACTCTTTATTCGAGGGGCCCGGGTATATTCACCATCCATTACAATAATAAATTTAAATAGCGGCACAGATAGGGGCACATATGACCAACCTATCACCGTTTCTATAATCTCGCACATCAGAACAAGCACCTGCAGTGAAAAAAAGAACCAGTGTAGACTAGCATCGAATTGATATCTTCACCCTGCATATGGTTGTAAATTGGCAACGCCAAGTCTGGTTACAGTCCCTTGTTGAAGTAGACCCTGTCTATACCTCCACCTCGCTTCTGTATCCCTGTCTGTATATCCTCTTCTAGACTACTCACGGGCAAAGAGCTGGATTCAGTCAAAAGAAGAGTAAGAGAGGAACATTTAAATTAATGTTTTGGTAAAGAGAACATGCATACTTTAAGTGTTTCTCACCAACTCTCCCCTTTCCCGTGCCTAAATCCCCAGTGAATTTTCACTTGGATATCTTTAGATTTAAAGATCATCTTAAGTATTGCTTGGAAATCATCTGAAGTGTAGCTTTGAAATAATCTGAATTATTGCTTTTAAATTATCAGAATTATTGCTTTTAAATCATCTGAATTATTGCTTTTAAATAAGCTGAATTATTGATTTTAAATCATCTGAATAATTGCTTTTAAATAATCTGAATTATTGATTTCAATCATCTGAATTATTGCTTTTAAATCACCTGAATTATTGCTTTTAAATCATCTGAAATATTGCTTTTAAATTATCTGAATTATTGCTTTTAAATCATCTGAATGATTGCCTTCAAATAATCTGAATTATTTCTTTTAAATCATCCGAATTATTGATTTCAAATCATCTGAATTTTTGCTTTCAAATCATCCGAATTATTGATTTTAAGTCATCTGAATTATTGCTTTTAAATCATCTGAATTATTGCTTTTAAATCACCTCACTTATTGCTTTTTAATCGTATTAAGTATTGCTTTTTAATTATCTCAATTATTGCTTTTTAATCATCTGACTTATTGGTTTTAAAGTCGAGGAAATTTATACCTTTTTTGTGGGAACAAGGCGCAGCACAGTGGTGTAGCAAACAAAAGCCTGTAGATACAAAAACAAACATATAGACCAAAAATCACATTTTTATAGAAAGAACCTTTTCATTATCATTCAATAACAATTCAGAAACAACATAATGAATACAAGTGAGTTACATCATTTCCTAAAATGATTTTGTCACTTTACATAAATCTCCCAATTTTGCTGTATTCATGAAGGTGTGACAACTTAGTGGTAGAAAAGTGGCCTTGTAGCCTGGAGGTCCAGGTTCAAAACCAAGTCGATGTGCTAGTGCCCTTTGGAAAGGCATTTATCCTCATTACCAAGTCCCTCAGAGAGGACTTAAAGCCATTGGTCCACTGGTTGCTTACTTAAAAGCATATACATGCTTTCTCAGCAGACAATAAAACAAACAACCATCTAACACACATAGTATATTTTTTGTAGTTTACAACCAAAGGCCCAGATATTATGCAACTACTCTGAATTCCTAAAACCAAACTGCAAGTACATGTAAGAGTTTACTTGTATTTTTTTCTTTTACAAGGGTCTGAATTACATAATCCAGTATCCAATGTCTAACTCGAGACAATCCTCGCACTACTATTGAATATGAAGTACCACTTACATGAGGCCGACCATCGATACTTGTATAGGAGCGCCGAGGTATGGGTAGCGCTTGAGCAGTGGTCCCTTGTCAAGTTTGTTCATTACGAAGGCAGGTAGTACTGCAAGAAAAAATAAAAAATAAAAATGTATAAAGGATATCAATGTACATGATCTGTCAGGCAAAAGTCACGCATCCAGGAAATATATCACTTTCATTCTCAATGCAGATTTGTCATTAAAAAAATGGAGTTAAAGGTATAGACCAGTTTTGGAAACGCCCCCCTCTCAAAAAATGAAACGGAAGCTCTTATTATTAATCATGTGAAAGAATATGTTTTGACTAATACGTGATGATACAAATTTTGCCGGGAAACCGCCTACTAACTGATATATTTGGTAAATTATCATATCAATCCGGACTGGATAGATATCGCGATCGCGTATATAGTCCCATATACATCTTTCTGTGTACAGTGCTTGTAACTTTACCAACACTGGGCCAAATTTCTTATCATTTTGATGATTCCAGAACCTTGCAGTACACACCAATACTTTAATATATGCTAGATGATCAACCTATTCTGATCGATGCAATCGCATGACCAGAACTGGTCTATACCTTTAAAATAAGACCAGTATAATAAATATAGACTCTCAAGTTGTTTATAGGGCAAAATCTGCCAAAGGGCACAATGAAATGACCATTTGGATATTTTCTTCATCACATTGTAAAGTATATATTTCATCATACATTGGATTCCAGGTTGTTCTTGTCTTTTAAAAAATTTTTTTATTTGTAGTAATTATTCAAAAACGAGCACACATGCCCAAGAAAAAGCCCTTATCTCATGAACAAACAAAGAAACAAACAAATAAAACAACGACCTTATGTCACAGTTAAAACAGTAAAGTGGGTTGTTTTGTATTTGTTGTCATATATAAAAGATATTTTGCAATACTTATAATTGAATATTAAAAACAAATATACCAATTAACTAGAATATTACATTTGTTGTAAATTGTAGGTAAAGATTGCAGTGTTACACCATGTAATTCTTTCAAAGGAATAAAAGAGCCCTGAAACGACATGACAATGTGTCTAAAATAAAACTGCACCAACAAATTATAATGACAGAGGCATAGTGCGATGCTCTATTTCTATATCTTTAAAAAAAATGTGGACAGGCCAGTAAGAAAGCTTAGGAGTCTTTTTTTGTGCGCAAACAATGCTAATACCATTTTTTTAAAACTCTCACTTGCCATTCATAAAGTGATTGTTACTATTAAAGCTGAGGCACTTTTTTTTTTTTCTCTATTAGAGTTGTTTACCATGGTATGTAAGAACAAGGATTGATGGGCGATTCAAATTATTTCTTTTCCCACGCAACTTACACATTCCTGGCATGGCCATGAAGATTCTTGATATCACAACCTGAGTGATGGCACTCTTCGCCGCTTTCTTGGAGTTCCCGACCCGATTACCGTTCTCATCAAAGACGGGAATACCATTGGCAAGTTCCGCGCTCCTCATCATGGGTATATTGATGCAGTTGGCTGCGCACACAGCGGCGAACGGTACCATCCTACCGATGATGGCTGGTGCTGACTGGAACGTAATAAAACATTCAGATAGATTTTAAACCAGGGGCACAAATAGATTATGCGAGTGTAACTATTTGCTTACTGGAATAAACTGTAAATTCAATGTTTATATGGTTTTATAAAACAAACACAAATATTCCCATGGTAACAGTGTTTCCAATAGAGAAGCGAACAAGAGAGACCCTTATTATACAAGTACATATAACCAACAATATATCATGCTGCTGTGACTGAATACAGTATACCCTGACAACAATTGGGCCATGGTGAAATTTCTATCACTAGTTGAATTTCTAATATCAACCCTGTACTTATCACAATACCGCTCCACTAACCACTGACTTTCAACAAAACTCAATTGCAGAAGGCAACACACCTGGGGGGTGTTTCATAAAGCTGTTCGTAAAGTTACGCATGACTTTACGAACGACTTGAATATGAAGTGCCAGATAGGATGCCCAAAGTTTTTCCTGATGTAATTAACAAAGTGTGACTATATTTCCAATAACCTCAATTAAATTATGGAAAACAATGTACTTTGCATTAAAAATGTTTTTTATAACAAGAATGTTAATCTACACCTGCACAGTTCAACTTTAGTTGATGCAGTTAAAAATGATTGAGCATCCCATTTGGCTTTTCATATATAAGTCATTCGTAAAGTCATGCGTAACTTTACAAACAGCTTTATGAAACACGCCCCTGGTCTTTGACAAAATAAAGCTGAAGCTAGTGTCGGATCACAGCATTGGCACGTGAAAGTACGAGCGCAATTTGACATTCAGAATACTAGCTTGAGATCGAATACCCTGCATCAATGTTAAATACTACCCCTACTTTCTATTTTTATCTACATGTACATTGATAGATATCAAAACCAATAATAAACTGGAAAATCCCAAAAGTAAACACTGTACTCAAAGAAGAAATAGAATCGTTGACAACACAGTTTGTTTAGGTCCTCTTACAGCTTTGAATGCTCTTTGACTATTTGATGATTGGTCTTACACCACTCAGATGATGATAATAATAATATTGGATATTTTAATAGCCCACATATCCACCATGCAAGGTGCTCAAGGCGCTCCAATTTTACCCTGGCTCTGCTAGTCTACTGTTTTCGGTGCTCACACTCACAGCATTCAAGAAATTCCTTCCTACCAGTACCCATTTAATACCCGGGTGGAGGGTGGCAAATGTAGATTAATGTCTTGAAAAAGGACACTAGACCACCATCGAGAATTTCCACCATGCAGCAAATCCCTGACCTTGGCCAATACAGTGTGCTTACCTTAACTAAACTGTTGAGGCCAATAGCTGATCCTACAGCCCCCACAGTGGCTAATGCATATGACTTCCCTAGTTGCCTAAAACAGAGCAAGAACAAAATGGCAAATAACTGACATTAGTGAGATTAATCAATCAGTGGACATACTGCCTGTTTCACGACTATTACTAGTAAGACAATTTTCAATTTGCATTTTCTACCAAAAATATTACAATTTATTCTATTCATTTATCTACTAGTCATGTATTTATTTATTTGTTTATTTTATTCACTTATTTATTTATTATTTTATTCACTTATTTATTATTCTATTCACTTATTTATTATTCTATTCACTTATTTATTTATTTATTATTTTATTCACTTATTTATTATTTTATTCACTTATTTATTATTTTATTATTTTATTCACTTATTTATTATTTTATTCACTTATTTATTTATTTATTATTTTATTCACTTATTTATTATTTTATTTATTTATTTATTATTTTATTCACTTATTTATTATTCTATTCACTTATTTATTATTTATTATTTTATTCACTTATTTATTATTTTATTCACTTATTTATTATTTTATTCACTTATTTATTATTTTATTCACTTATTTATTATTCTATTCACTTATTTATTTATTTATTATTTTATTCACTTATTCATTCATTTCATTTCATCTTTTTTTTTCAGGGGAGGGGGTGATGAAACTTGCCACTCACATCTTACTTACAAAATCCTCACAAAAATTCAAGGAGATTCGTTTTTTTGAATTGAAATTGGTTTCTATCAAATATGACAGGTTCTCGACATTGTATCAATTGTTACTTTCCCTCAACTGCCAAAACATGTCTCCTTCCCATTATATTACTATCATCATTATCATCAAAACAAACAAATGTTTTGATTGAAAAATGAAACTGGATCAGAAAGAAATTTGGAGAGGCTGTTTGGATATCACTGCCATACAATTTCATATAATATGAATTGATACAACAAATGGTATGAATAAATCATTTCATGTAATACTAACTATAGATAATCCTACATATTTCACCACTGAGGGATATGGTCTAATTTTCTTGTTCAAACAACATATATGAGTGTCAATCCTCTATCAGCAAATTACTCATTCGGACTGGCCAAGAAAATATTTAACTTACGAGACAGGTATCGGTGAATCCCCACTTCTGTTTGTGTAGTTGACGACAGCGTTGAAGGACTGATTAAACCACTGCCAAAATAATACAGCTGGGGTGGTTCTAGAAAGAAAAAAAGTAATACCTTCGGTCAGACCAACAAATCTACGCCAAACTACATGTGCATAATTTGGGCCTTTTGGTGAAATATAATTTTTGTTTTGTCTTCCGTTGTTCTGCTTTTGGTCTCGTTAGTGTGACTTGCATGAAAATTGATAAAACTACAGTCAAATCTGCTTTAGCAGCCACTTATAGAAAGACCACCTGTCTATAAAGACCTCATTTTGCATTTCCCTTGGAATGTGTTTCTCATCAAACCTTGCATTGAATTGACCTGTACATAGAGACCACCTGCTCATAATGACCAGTTTTGTTGTCTCCCTTGAGTGGTCTTTAAATACAGGTTTTACTGCAGTAAATAGTAAGCTCAGATATCATAATTAAGCACTTTCTGTAACCAAGGTCTTTTAAATGATGATTTCAAAGAGCAGGTACCTGCAACATTACATATCATATTAACTACCGTATCTGCATATTAACAAATATATTTAAGTCACTCTAAAAATATGCACTTAATGTCTACCATATATGATCTGCTAATGTACCAGTATAAAACAAATAAACCAGAGTACTACACCAGATGTTGCTTCAGACATAGTGAGCTTTGTATTCTAAGACAAGTTTGAATAAGACTGGTGAACAGAGAAATGAAGTGAAAAGAGGAATTTGGGAGAAGAGGGAAAGTGAAAATAAGATGGAAAGAGGGAGAGACAGTGACAGAAGGCAGAGAGTAGAAGAGAAAGAGAGAAAGAGAAAGAGAGAAAGAGATAGAGAGAGAAGATAGGGAGAGAGAGAGAGAGAGACAGAGAGAGATAGGGAGAGAGAGATAGAGATAGAGAGATTGGAAATGGGGCGACACATATGGAGAGAGGGACCTGATAGAGACAGTGAGAATACACAATGGGGAGAGGGGTGGGGTGAAGGTGTTTTAATGATTCCTCCTTAAATCTCTTACCTCAATGGATTGAGAGGTGTGAGAGAGAGAAAGTGAGTCAATTGAGAGAGTGAGACAGAGGGAATGAATGGAGAGAGAATGAGAGAGGAAGATTAAAAGAGAGAGAGAATGAGAGAGAGGGATAGAGGAGGGATATTCAGAGTTGTCCCTGTCTCTTTTAAACTCCTTACCTGTAGAAGGTCATCATGCAGCCTGTGATGCACATGTTCATGGGAACCTGGGCGGACATTCGACCAATCAGCATCATCTTCTCCTTAGTGTCCGGATGGAATGCAGAGTCGTAGCGATACTTCGCCGTCCAGACTTCATCGTTACTGTTCCCACTGGCTCTTTCCCATCCCTATCCAAACAAATACACAGAAAGTGTCAACCATCAAAACGTTTTTCTTTCCTAGGCAGGTCTCCAAAATGTCAAACAAATTTGTCAGAAAGAGTGAAAGTACATGACCGAAAGAATGAAATTACAGAACAGGAGCTAGCTGGAGGGCTTTTCTTTTTTTAATTGGGGTGGGGGATAGTATTTCAGTAAGTCAGGGGACAAAGGCCCTTTTTCAACCAATTCACATTTCCTTCTTGATTTACGAAAACCACACAAAACATCAAATTTACAAGGGGAATTAATAATTTAGTCGTTTACTGTATATGACTGAACCCTTGTATCCCACTTCAGGCCATTCAATAAGTTAAACTTCCACAATATACCTGTATAACTGGACTAGTTTCTTTGCCTCGTCTAACTGTGCATTGGAGAGAAGTACGTTGAGAGGATTGGTGACCATGAGAAAGTGTTTGGCTCTACCCATATATATATTCTGATCAAACATCGGTTCATCAAGGTTCAGCCGAGGTATGGCAGGCTCCGACGTCGTCAAGGATTCCCTCATCATTCCTGGGTCAGCCATCTTTAAGTTTCTGATGATTTACTGTATTGTCGAATATGGTAATGGATGAAACTGATTTGGGGAAATGAATGAAGAGAAGGTATAGTTTTAGCTTGTCATCTTAAAAAAGGGTACTTTTGTCACAAATGTCAAATTCTCTATATAATAGAGCTTTTCTTTTCAACAACACATGATTCTATTTGAACGTGTAGCTCATTTTCAGCAATAATCTTTAATTTTCTCCCATTCATTTTGTACATGTGCAGGATGTGTGTGAGAAAGATTGCACTCTTTATAGTGCTAAATTGGTATGAGGTCAATACCGTTAACAGTTAGACCTCTTTCAATATTTGAAGAGTGGTCTACTTATCAGGCATGGTGACTAAATTTTTAAAAAGTGCCCTTCTCTGGAATTAAACAAAATATATATTAAAATAAAATAATATGATAATATCTCTACCTGGGCCCGTATTTCAATTCAATTCTTACCGGTAAGTACAAATTTTGGTATTCAATTCAAACTTTTGGCTCAGTATATTTTACCCTAAATTTAAGACAGCTCCCTACCAGACTTAAGCCAATTATTTGGAGGCCTTGATTGGCAGACATATGGTTTTCTTACGCAGTATCATAACCTGCACACAATTATATTAGCGCGCATTTAATGCGACGCGTTAATTGCCCATTACTTTTGATTGACCGTGTGATGTCACAATGCTTAATTATCAGTAGACTACTCTTAAGTATTTTACTTAGATTTTGTCTCAGGTAAGTAAAAGTCTAAAATGCGATTTGAATACAACTTACAAGATAGATCTAGATCTAAGTATTAAATAGGCCTGTTTTGAAAGCCCCTTTTTGGTAGTCGACTACACGGTGATTTTTTGGACGATTTATTGACTAGTCGGTAGGCTAATATAGGTGTAAGCTGATATAGACTATTATCAGCGTTATAGCTACGGTGGGCGACGGTGGGCGGCGCTGGGCTGGTCCGCCCAGCACGGGGGATTTTCGCCCACAATCCCTGATGAAAAACACTGCTTCCGCCCAGCACTAATTTCACATAAAACCTGCTTTAAATGTAACTATTTGGGAAGAAAAGAAGTACTTACATTCATATTTCCGTCTTTAATCGTGTTTTATTTGCAATTGTACAAGATTCCTGTTTTCAATTCGACAATAAATGATTGTTTTTAAAGATTTGTCGAGTGTTGTTTGTCAAAATATTTCGATTTCGATTCACGAAAACTGCCATTGAATTTACCGTACGTAGGCCTACAGTACCAATGTACATGTACATGTATGTATAACGGTCTGTGATAACGGTACGTATCATACGTGTATACTATATATGGGTAAATTCAATATGGCCGCCCAGGCTAGTTCGATTACTGTTCTTATAAATATTTATTTTTAATATGGTAAATAAAAAAGATCGTAATTTTCCAGAAAAAAATTAATTAAAATACTACTATAATATATATTTATTTCATTATTTCATTGTAAAATTTGTCCGAAATTGTTAATACACTTATGTATCATGTAGCCAACACACAAACGTACACACACACTCAAAATACGAAATACACTCAAATTCCCAAAGCCAACCACCAGACACATATTTAGAATCGACAAACATCCATCTTCACGATAGTCAAAATCATCAATCAACCAGAATATTACAATAATAATAGTTCAACAAATAAAATATTGCATATTTGTAGGTTCGTGACAAATTATCGCTAGAATTTTTTTTCTTCTTCTTCGTCACGTATTTCTTCATCTCACTACGGGCTCACTACATGAATTATCAGACGTGGGGCAATGCACATTTGTATACACTGCACGTACGTCAACAATTTGGTTTGAGCCAGCCCGCTAGTTGTTTGCTTCTAAGTTAAGGTTAGGTAGGAATTTGATTTATTTAAACTTCCTTGACAATGTCTTAGAAAGTAGAATTATTGTGACAGATTTCTATCCATTTAGACTCTTTTTAGGCGATGTTCTTGGGTTCCCAATGAGTCATCGAGTAGTCGGTTATCAAGTTCATTATTCGACTACTGGCTTTACCGGGCGGGTAGTCGATTAAACGATTACTTGAAACGGGCCTAGTATTAAAGTAGATCTAAACTTCTTAGCTTAGCCATTTACTTAGTAAATTTCTTACTTATTGCAAAGAATCCAAGTAGATCTAGACCTATTGAATTGAATACCGGCCCTGAAGTTCTGAACTTCTTTTCATCGTGATTAATGAGGTCAGCTGTCAATTTACTTTAAAGAGGTGTATACGATATCCTGTCAATATATGAAGTATGTGTGTTGCCGGTGTGGTCTCATGGCTCATGCGTGTCACATAATCAACAACGGTGGGTGTGTCATGGGTGTGCGCAATCGGGCACCTGCAGCAGCGCAATCAATCAATCGACGAAACTTATAGTTTACGACTAAACATCATAATGTACGTGTGGGACTAGGCACACAATAATGTCTAAAGAATCACAACGAAATCGGGTATAACATCTACAGTTATATCAGTTTACAACGCTTGTGATTACAGGCTAGTAGAATCTGTACACATACAAATTCACGGTCTAAATATCGGAATTCATGTACACATACGTACCTCCAGAATTAGTAACGAAGCTCTAAAATATATCGGTGCGTCGTTGACCTGTGTAGGCTGTACTGTACTGATCCTCGGATCGGAATACAATAAAAGTGCAGCGCACACGAAATGATTGATTCATGTAATGTTTAAAACAAGAGATGGCGCTAAACCTTTTTAAACTCCGCTTCAGTACTGCATCCGTCCAGCCAGCCATGGGGAAATTTTGGACGTCACAATTTTAGTTGTTCCTTCGTATGATCGAATCTCTTTGTTTAGAGAGATAGACAAATCCAGTGGCGTAGACAGGTTCGTACACCTGGGGGATGACTGGGCTGCCAACGCTAGTGAGGGCGCGAAGCGCCCGAGCGAGAGCGAAGCGACCGAGCGGGAGGGTGGGAGGGGTGACCCCCTCCCACGGTAGGGAGCTTTTGCAATTTTGAACTTGAAATCGTGCAATCTGATGCATACTTAATGAGGTAAAATAACACACACAAGCGTGCACACTCACACACACACACACACACACACACACACACACACACACACACACACACACACACACACACACACACACACATACTACGCCTTGAATGGACAGACATACATCGACAAGATCTACACACCGTGGCATACGAATACAGAATGGACTGACACATAGTATTGCATATTGAACCACACTACGTATTTATTTATCTCTGTGAATTTTGGTGTTACACCTCTTCAGAAAAAAACCCAATGTCAACTGTGTACACGCAGGTATAGTCTTTGTTGTCTTGATAGGGGTATGTGGTTATGAATGGAAACAGCCTCTGTGGCCATTTGTGAATAGAACACATAAACAACAAACAAATAACGATTAAACTTTGAACAATATGTCTGTTCATTATAAAGCATAATGAATACGTACATACTATGCTTTTTTACCTCAAAGAAACAGGCATAGTATCCATAGATGGATATTGGCTGGCGGCTCATTAACATACAGATACAAAAACATAAACAGTATCACTATGATCCATGGAGTAACAATACTGCTTTGTAAGTTTGTGAAGAAATCGGAACCATAACGGCATTGCATCGTTTCAAATTAGGGCATTATTTACTTCTATTTGATCTCAGTCTTATAATAGTAATAGTAATAATAACAATAATAATAATAATAATAATAATAATAATAATAATAATAATAATAATAATAATAATAATAATAAAACAGTGGTTATCTTGTGGTTTGCAATCTTAGAGGTATCTTGTGGTTATCTTGTGGTTTGCCCCATTTGAACACGCAAAACTCGTGGTTATCTTTTGGTTTCCACACCACGAGATTGCGCGCACTGCAAAATATGCGCGATTAATCTTGTGGTTATCTTGTGGTTTCCAAACCACAAGATAACCACAAAATATAAGGTTTTCTTTTTTACCGTCTGAATTGGCTTTCACCGTGTGAATGCGGCTAATAACAATAAACACAATTACAATAATGATGAGGATTATTATTATCATCATCATAATTATTATTATTATTAATATTATAATTGTTATCATTATTATTATTACTATTATTATCATCATTATGACTTATTAAGTAAGCAAATATCATTCCCCAAAACCTGGGGGATGATTGTACATGCCATCCCCCCACCTTGTGAGGTGGGGGGATGCAATGTACTGTTGCAGCCAAAAGGGGCGCAATCAAACTAACCCACTCAAAAATGACAGGCGTCAAAGCAGAAAGGAATAAAAAGTCAAGGGAAATGTTATGCTCACTCAAGAGTTAACGCCTATAATCCCCCAAATAAAACAAACATGCCCAGGCCATGTACGTATTCCTATCAAGGACAAGGATAGATTTGCTAAGTTTTTGTAACCCGGTTTTGACATTAGACGTACCCCCGATGCCGTATAAAAAGTAAGGATATATTCTTTAAAATTCCATAATTTCTTAATTAAAACCTTAACTAAGAGCCGATAGTCTGAATTAATCATCCTTATCTCTACCACCACCACCATCACCTTTGTTATCATCATCATCGTCGTCATGATCATTATCACCACCGTCATCATCATCATCACCATGACTACCATTATCAAATTTTTAAGGCCTATTGTGCAAGACTGCTTGTACTACGGCAAATAATCTTTCTGCTGCAGATCTATCATGAAATTCATGTCCAAACAGCTCTTACAACGCGAATTCATAAAGCTACTGGATCGATCTTGTGCGTAGATTACAATTCGAGTCCAAAGCATGCAGTACCGCCCAAAAGTCACAACCAGTCATAGCTAGCTCTCGACGAGTGGTCTACCGCCATCTCTTGTTTAAAACATTATAGTGACGGAAAAATTGTGTCTTTGTGGATTGTTCGCTGTAAAACAAGTCGTCTAGCGCCATCTCTTGTTAGAACATTACAATGAGATAGAGAGCAGTTTGAGTTCAGGTTCATTTTACCAGGGACGTGCTAGAGAAGGACTGGAATCAAGCCGCTCTCCTTTGACCCCATGCTTCACGCCGCCGAAAAGTTATGCGCTTATCTGCAACTGTTGACCAGGTGGTAAGATAAAAGAGCGCATGAAATTCAGGATTTAGAATTCCTACATCAGAAAATGGTATCGCAGCAACTGTTCGCTGTCCCTTTCAATGATTTCTCATCCATTGTTGAATGTGTAAAGAGTAGAACAAGCGAACACAAACTTGTGTAATTTCATCCTTTTTTAACTTCAAAAATATAAAAAACACGCGAAAACACGCATTAGCAAACTTAATGTTATTAAAGATTGTAAATCATGGATTAAATAACGGGACATTTAAACATGCACAAATTAGCGCATTATCCTAAAATATTGAGTTTTTGTCAGGATGTAATTTTTCTTTTACCAACTCTGGCACACAAATTATAGGAAGGACGGAGTACTAAATTTGAAAATTTGTTTGATGCACTTTTCCCAAAACAATTCCCAAATAAAATTTTTGATTTACACTGAAATTTTGCCGGTAATTTAATATTTTGTAATAAATGTAAAACTGGTCCCTGGCTTCCGAAAGTCCCCGCAGTGGAAGCGCGGTTCGGAGCATGGAACTTCAAAGCCAAGTGGAATGTTACACATCCCATTGTTACGCTTTAGAACTCACGAATGAGATTGAATAAATTACAAGAGTTTCACCTCCTTTCTTTCACCTCCCTGATTTTACCATCCGATTTTGCTCGTTAGAAAAAGCATATTTAACTGATTATTCCATGTTCATATATTGGCAAAGTTTTTGAAGAGAACTGCGCTATCGCCTTACCTAATGACAATGACAAACAGAAGATAAAAACGATTTGTTTTATTAATCACGTCATTAAATCAATTTAATGTATATTAAAAAAACAGTTGAGAATTTATTTATATAGATTTAGGGAAGGGGTATAGATTTACGTAGTATAGAATACATGAATGTAAAATTAAATTTCTCGCTAGTCGGGCTATACAAAATGTAAATGAAATTTCCTTAACTTTCAGTTTCTGATCATAATAAAAAGTGGTTTAGCATTTTTATCTTTCATAAAGTTACAAGATGGATTTTGCATCGCACAATTAATCATTAAAATGCTGTATTCAATATCACAAAGAAGTGGAAGATCCTCTAAAGTTAAAACTTAATTGATATCTCTTTGAATGACGATTTATGGATCGCTTTCGGTTATGCACTGTAATTATAAAGAGGGAAACAAGAAATACGACTATGTAACCTAAAACATGTAAAATAACGAGTTTTCATAAAATATAATAATACAAAATTGACCCTTTTACCTCTACATTCTTGACGTTAAATGAAATGACTGGAATTTAAAGAATAGACGGTTTGAACAGACGTTTAAAGATGAACTTGTTTTTATCATTCCATGTATCTAATGGTTGTATTTTATTGTACATACATGTATTTTTATATACTTTACATTTCTTGTGGAATGACGTTGAAATTGAAATAGAAGTTACATCCCCCACAAAAGCAAAATGATAGACAACACAGTCGTGTGTATTCCCCCGACAACTACAACTCAGAAATACCCCCCCCCCAAAAAAAAAAATATTCATAGGGCAACCATCACCCTAGTATATTATAGTCCCCCGGACAAGTACTCCCGGACAACTACCCCAGGCCTACATTCGGACACCAAACTGAGGGGCATATTGTGTCGGAGGAAGGTTGTCCAAGGGTCTGAGTGTCGCGTCCGGTTTAGTTATCCGATGGATTTTGTCCGAGGCCCTAGGAGATATTGTCTAAGGGGACATTTTCTGGGATAGTTGTCCACGCATTATTGTCCGAGGGGATAGTTCTGGGATAGTTGTCCGAGGGTAGTTGCCCGGGAGGGTATCAATTGTCCTTGAAATCTCCTTCAATATTCTATTCTATATGCAGAAGAGAGATTCGGCGTTTGTTCGGAAATAGAATGAGCCTTCTATCGGGTTGATCTCAGCGTTGATACCCATTGACGGGCAGCCCTCATCACCGCACGAACTGCATCTACCCAGACGATAACTGGCAAAGAATAAGATGGGAAACCAATATCAATTTTTTTTTAATGAATAACGTATGTACAAGACTCCCAACTTGAACATATTAAAAAATTGCAAATAGTAAAACAGTTCATAACAGTTATTACAAATAAATGAAGCCATCAATGAGCTTTTCCTTTTGGAACCATTTCTAAAAACTTGTCCTTTCCGCATCCTTCATTTATTTTTTGGTTTCATTCTGACCTTTTCTCTCTCTCTCTCGCCTGCCTCCCCCTCTCTCTCTCTCTCTCTCTCTCTCTCGACATCTATATTCTCCTCTCTAACCGTCTCTCAATCTTTCTCTCTCTCTTTCCGTTCTCTCCCTAGCCTCCCTTCCCCTGTCTCTATATTCCTCTATTATTCTCTCTAACCATCTCTCCATCTCTCTCTCTCTCTTTCTTTCTCGCCTCTCTTCCCCTCCCTATCTATTTCTCTATTATTTTCTCTTTCCACCGTTTCTCTCTCTCTTTTTTCTCTTTCTCTCTCTCTTCCTCTCTCTTTGTCTTCTCTCTCTCTCTATCTCTCTCTCTCTGTCGCCTCTCTCTCTCTCTCTCCCCCCTCTCCCCTTCTCTCTATTTCTCTGTTCATCTCTCTAACCGTCTCTCCACCCCTCTCTCTCTCCCCCTCTCTCTCTCTCTCTTCCCCCTCTCTCTCCTCCCTCCCCCTCTCTCTCTCTCCCTCTCTTTATTCTTCTCTCTCTCTCTATTCTTCTCTTTAACCGTATCTCCACCCCACCTCTCTCTCTCTCTCTCTCTCTCAATTCTTCTCTCTGGATTAACCCCTTACCTATCCCAGTCCGAGCACGGATAGGATGTAAACTGACAGTCCTCGTTGATCAAGCTCTCTAGGAAGTAGTCTCTTCCTCTCATATGACTACATACAGAGACAATATCGAGGGCACACCCTTCCTGGTTCAGACCGCCATTGGGATAGAAATCCATGTGACCTAACTGAAAAAAAAAGAAGGAAAAAAAAAAATCGGCAACATCGGATTAAGATGATTAACTCCTTTCATAAAAAAGAAGACTCACAAATGAATAAAACCAATAAAAAAAATAACAAATAAAAAATGAAAATGGATCTCAATCTGAAGCAAAATTACAAAACAACTACAACAACAACAAAACAATATTGCGGCCATAAATACATTTCGCCAGTCTTCGACGATTATACGAAAAGCCTGGTGCCACAAAAAGCATGTCACGTTCCTCGTGTATGATAGAATACAGTAAATTCTTATGAATATGCTGACATGAAAATAATGTATAGAATGAATTGATGTTGTTTTGTGTATTGATGTGTATGATTCGTGTCCTATCTCAAATAGTACCTCAAATAGATATTTCAGCACCAACTTTTATAACTTTTCTAACCGAATCAGAAAAAACGTGTAGAAAACCATAACCCATAAAATAAATCAACATGTCTGTAAAAAAGATATCTTTGGATTCATTTGCTCACATTCTACCCGGGTTTCATTAAACATATGGGCGCTCAAGATATAAATCACATTAATGCCATAGTGTACTCGAAGCACGACCGCAAATTCCCCTTTAGCGCCATCTCAGGTCATCGAGTGGTATGTCTGCGACGCACTGTTCGCAAATTGACCATGAGATGGCCCTGTGCAATAAACGGTACGCTAGGGCAGAAATTTCATAAGTTTAGTATAACTTTGATATACATCAATATAACCATTAGATATTTCATACCGGTGTGAGTGTTCCATATCCAGCTGGTCTCCCATCGGTGTGTATCACATCTACCAAAATCGCATCACTTTTATCCAGTCTACATTCAGGGACGTCAGTGTTCTGGAAACCTGGCCCAGCCGGGTCTAGACCTATAATGAAGATAAGACATTTTTTATATCAAGTTATCATTATTATACCTTAAATTTTTAATATATTTGTTTAGTACTCATCTTAATCTTCGTCCAAGCAATACCATCTCTATTTCCCTCACGTAGCATTTGATTCTATATTTTTTTTTACTTCAGAATGATCATTGCGTGTATATCTTTTTAACTTACAGGGCAAGTCCGGTCCCTTTTGCAAGCGAATTGAATTAATCGAGAAAGGTTAAACAAACAAATCGATGAAAGTTTCATCAAAATCGGACGAAATATAAGAAAGTTATGGAATTTAAGCCGGACTTTCCCTGTAACAGTCTGTTAGAACGTAAACTTTACGATGTAACATTAGCACGTACTGCACTTTGTAACATATTTTTATTTTCAATTTTATGCAGGTCCATCATTCCGGTTATACGTGTTGCAAGTTCAGAAGAGAAAAAAAATCACCGCCAACAATTACGCATAACAGCTTTGATATGACCAGATTCGATGTCAAATTCAAACTGAAAAAATATAGTGTTTAATTTCATGGGAAGCAGGCGATGATATACTTTAAAAAAAAAAGATATGTCAATCTGTTTATAAAAAAGTATACTAAATTTAATGCCTTTAAAGGTACTTTAAAATGTCCCATTTGTAGGCCCCCAAAAATTAAAAGGTTAAATTCCAACGGCATTTGAAAGATAATATTAATTTATAACTTCCCTAAAGAAAGGGGATTGAAAATGTCTTTAAGTGGGAAAATAACGACTATTAGTTGTCGAATCGACTTAAGTGCTACCAAGTCAGTAAGTAATAGTCTGATTTTCAGACTATTGTACCGAATGGTCGTACGTTTTGTGCTGCGCAAAGATTTAATCAGTTTAATTTTGGCCATTACAATAAGTGGGTTATTGATGTAGACAAATGCTCATGTACCCTTTACAGCTCATTTTATGTATGCTATTACCAAAGAAGAAAAAAGCCAGTCAGTCACTCAATAGTGTCTGACAGTGAAGTCTAGCAAGTAAACGGTTTTCCTTGCATAATTTGAATATTAGGACACTGCTAACGTTTAAATTTCACAGATAGGACATACCCCGGCCCCCCACTTCGGGGTCGGAATGACCGCATGCGTGTTACCAAAATGTCAGGTAAAGGGGTACTTTTCACGCACCAAAGTCCGGCTCGTACATACACAAAATTGACTTTACACACCGGACTTAGGGGGTGTTTTCAAAATGAGGGAACACGCATAAGCGTACCCTAAATAACACTGAGTGGGGGGCCGGGGGACATACATGACATATTCATAATTCCTGCAAAGTTCTACAGAATTTGATGTTGGCTGCAAAAGGGACATACTATCTTTAAAATACCTTCGTCATGTTCGTTTATCATTTTATATTCGATTTTTCTATCATTATAAAAACGTTTTTGTTGTTGCTTTTGTTGTTGTTGAGGGTTATCATAAAGAGAACATATAAAATGAATGAATACTTACCAGTAATCCTCCCTAGACCAGGGATCTCTTGCCCGACGTATCCGGCGACGTGCCCGCCAAGGCTGTACCCCATGATGTGGAAGTCTCGGTAGTAGGCTCCGAACTCCCTGTTGAATGCCTGGATGAGGAGACTGAGCTGGCGACCAACCACCCGGGCGTTCTGCATGGCCCGTGGGTATAGGGTGACGGCCCCTTCCCGCCAGTCGAGAAGGATAAAATTCACATCTTCCTGATGGTGAAGAGAATGGTACAAGCCGAGTAAAGACTGTTTAATCTCATCTAAAGATGAAATAATAGGCCAATAAATTATGACGCATCACCTTAAGCCCGTTGCATACAAGTGATTACAATTTGAAGACTGCATATAATGTTTTTCAAATGTTCAAAATAATGTTCAAATAACTTTATTTCTCATGCAAAACATAATACAACAAATAAGTATATTACAAAAATGTTTTTATTAATAGGCAAATAGGCTTATTGCATTCACAGACTATATTATAGCGCCTGTAATAGCGTAATCGAAATGACGCCTCGTGCACTGTGCAATGGACTTAAGATGGTGAAATATCATACCCTTGCAATGAAGGCATCCTTGAACTCGGCGTAGATGGGCTCCGAATAGTTCCCAAGGAATCCATGCGTCAAAATCTTCGTCTTCTTCTTGGGGTCGAAGTTCGAGTTCCGAATGTTCTCGATGTCATTCCAGAATAGCTCGTAGGGCGTGTCGCGATTGCGACGCGTGTAGAGGTAGAAATGGAGGTCGATTTCTTCCAGAGTTTGTGGCGGGAAACGGTATTTGTGGCACTCGAGGTCGTCTGTAAAGCATCCTAAGCCGTCGTAACAGATCTCCTCTGCTTGAACTTAGGAGGGGGAGGGGGAGTGAGAGATAGTTCATCATTGACAAACCAAATTCCTTATAAACTATACAATTTCTGTGAGGGGGCTAAATAATTTGATATGAACAGATCTGGGACCAATGCAAAAGATCGAAATTTGTCAACTAGCTTGAATAAATGGAAAAGAAGAAAGACAGAGAGAAGGAGAAGATAACAAAGAGGAAGCGAAAGAAAAAGAAAAAGAAGAAAATGAAAAAGAAGAAAAAGGAGGATGAGAAGAAGAAAAAGAAGGAGACAAAGGAGGAGAAAGAGGAGAAGGAGAAAGAGGAGAAGAAGAAGAAGAAGAAAAAGAAGAAGAAAAAAAAAGGAGAAGAAAAAGAAGAAGAAGAAGAATAAAAAGGAGAAGAAGAAAAAGAAGAAGAAAAGAAGAAAAAGAAGAAAAAGAAGAAAAAGAAGAAAAAGAAGGAGAAGAAGCAAAAGAAGGAGGAGGATGAAAAAGAAGAAGACGAAAAAAAAAGACGGAGCTATTAATGTCTATTCTACGCACGCACCCATGTGTCATAAGCTACGAAATATGAATTTGTTATTTTTATTCCAGCAAAGGTTTTTTTGAAGAAAGTATACTTTAATATGGTTAAACAAATTGTCTCAGTTATCGATAAATTGTTAACTGATAATCTTCATAGGTCTATCATCATAATCATCACCAGCGAAAGGAACTAAATACAAACTTTCCCCGTAACAGTACACAAAATTCGAAACTCGAGTAGTTGTCTCGAAATATAGAATACTTCGTTCAAATAAAATGAGGGGAATAACTCACCAAGATAAACATGGAAGAAAGCGAAGAGTAGAACCAAGATTTTCATGATTGCCTTTAAATCATGCAGTATTTGCAGTGTCTTCTGGTTTCGTCCACGGCTTTATGAGCATGATGAATTTGTAAATTATATGGTCCGATCCACAACTGACCCAGTGGTTATTTTGCAACCGTTCTCGTGAGAAAAAGTGCATCTGCGACTTTATATTAGCCAAAAGAAGATTAGCATATCTTCGCTTCAAGAACATCTCATTATAAGTATAAATAATCTTCTTTCTTTGTATAGGGGGAAAACGCCCACACCGTTCCGTAATATTGTCACTTAAGTAAAGATAATAATATATGCCAACATTTTACTTAGTGGGAAATAGATAGTTTTCATACTATTGGCAGATCGATAGGTGTGAAACGCGTTTATAGTTTCTGAGATGCAACGACATTGTGCAGCATCTTATTAATAACAACATAGATTATAATAAAACAATAAAATCACAAATATATAATTATTTTCAAATACAGCGAAGAAGTCTTCTTATTTGGAAATTACAGAATTCTGGCAGGCATATGAGAACAAAGATCTATTCATGAAAACAATTAAAACCTGGATGAAGAGTGGCAAATATAGATAAATGTTTTGCCAAAGGACACTATAGTGCTGTACCGGGGCTCGAATCCGTATCAAGGGCGTATCGTCATGATCAATATAATCTTTAACTTCACAATCGTTATCTGTTATCCTCAACACCATCGCTATGAATACCCAAACACCAGCACCACCGCAGTCAACATCCTCACCCGATTTAAGTACCATTGCAATCAACACCAAGACCATCCTCCGCGGTAATGTATCATTTATTATTATTATTAGTAGTATTATCATTATGACGTATGTCGTTACCTGCGTTTGTCGCAAGCAGTCTTAAGGCTTGTCAGATTATGAAGCGGTAAACCACGGCTTTTTAAAAATATAAATCGTGTACATGAATGGCAACTGCGCTCAACAAAGGCCCCACACTTATTCACTTGGCTCTGTGTTATAAGAAACAGAAATGTGAAGCGAATAATAATGACGTCATTATGGAAAAAATACCGCCGCGGTTTACCGCGTCATATTTGAACAAGGCGGTGGATTTTAAACATATTTTGTACATTCCCCCGTTGAACCTAGTGTTATTTTATTTTCTTTACTGGAGGCCATATAAATATTTTTCTAACAAAGAATACAAATTTGTTGAATTGACTCTTGGGGCCCTGCAATTATCATTATACCCCAGCATTGGCCAGTTACCCATATACAACCGGGTGGAGAGTGGCAAATGTGGATTAATATCTTGCCGCAAGACGTTAGTGGCGGGCTGGGATTCGAACCCTCGGCCCTTGGATTTTGAAGTAAACGACCTACTATGTTACCAATATTATCTCATATCTGCGATTTATTCTACAAACAATTCTTTATCGTCCAGTTTACATTTTGCAAATTTCTGCATCTGCATGTGACGAACAATATCTGTTCATTTTTATCTTTAAAATTTCCAGTACATATCTTGTCAGTCTTGAAAGCAATACGGCGACCTCGAATTGGTCTGCAGGTAAAATTTACCGGTGACCGCGGTATTCTGATCGGCGTGGTAACCCATGACGGCGCAACCGCTTTCTCCGCAGTCACCGCATTCACCCGCTGTAAACATTCTCCAGCTGTCGCACGGGTACGCGGCAAAACTGCACGCAGTTGACCTCGCGCTCTCGCTGAATAGAGCCACCGCTCGCATGTGACTGCAACCCGAGAGGAGGTCGGACTCAGAGCAACCGGGCTGGGTTCGTCCGCCGTTTGGGTAAAAGTCCTGATGCCCCATCTGTGAAATCAAAGGAATACGATATAATATTATATAATATGGTTAGATTGAGGGAAAGAGAAGAGTGAAATCACGAGTAGAGAGATATCTATAAGGCTGTTTTATGTGGATTCAGATGATAAAGGTTTTTCTCAGAGATTTTACCAACGTGGCTAAGATTATGATGATGATGATGATGAAAAAAATAGTAATAATAATAATAATAATAATAATAATGATAATAATAATGATAATAATGATTATAATTATAATAATAATAAATGATAATGATGATGATGATAATGAAAATTATGTTTAAAAAAAAATAGAATCTTGAATCCTCCCTTGAAGTATGAGAAAAAAAAAGCACAGCCTTTTACAGGACCTAACTTTTGAAGGCCTGTATCAAAATGAATGAAATAAGAGTATAAATCTTGAACTGATGAAAAGAAAAGTTAATGCAGGTAGGCCTATTTAGAGACGACGCATTTATTGGGTTAGAAATGATTTCGTGTTCAGGTTCATTCTCAAGGGTATGTAGAGGAGGGTT
This sequence comes from Mesocentrotus franciscanus, assembly GCA_037976565.1. NCBI lineage: Eukaryota > Metazoa > Echinodermata > Echinoidea > Camarodonta > Strongylocentrotidae > Mesocentrotus > Mesocentrotus franciscanus. The sequence goes on along the minus strand of CP137677.1, from coordinate 24,963,481 downwards.
GTGTTGACTTGGATCCATACTTGCTTTGTTCTTCATTGAAAAGAAAAAAAGAAAACAAAGAAACAAACCTGTTGCATCTGTCCAAGTCCTGTGATGTCATTGGAGTCTGTGTGGATGACGTCAACAAAGATGGCGTCCGTAGGATCGAGACGACACGCTGGGCCGTTGTTCCGGAAGTCGAAACCCTCGTCACGAAAGTATGGACCAGCGGGGTCAAGACCTAGAACAAGGATAAAAACATGATTTTCGGGTTATTTCTGGTGCCTTCAGGGTCGTTGTTATTGTTGTTGTTGTTGTTGTTTGTTTGCTTTTTTTTTGGGGGGGGGGGCATTTCTTGAGGTGGTGTTTGTAAGGGATCGGCCAAGAGGCTGCTTAAGAAGGGGGTTAAGGGAGGGTGGAGCTCAGGGGCTCTTAATTATTTGGCGGAATCTCCCCCGGAAAAGGAAGGGGTGTATTTTGCCATGACAGTACATACACTGCAGGTTTTAATTTCATTCAATTTCATTTTCTGTTTTTCGTCGCCCATTTCATGGGGAGGGGAATGGTGATCTTCCCTATGCTTGATGTACGTGGTTTATTCAGAACATTTCAAATAGTGTAGGCTTTGGTTTGGTTTGGTTCAGTTTTTTTCCGTATAAAAGCATATATATACATACATGTGAACATGAACAAATAATTATGGAAAAAGAATAAGATTGTTCTGGATTGTTCTATTCCGAGGCATTAATATAATATGGCTCTCTTCTTCCTATAAAGGTCCAGATAGAGAGAGAGAGAGAGAGAGAGAGAAAGAAAGAAAGAAGGAATGAAGGAAAAACGAATCAAATATCATATATGATACAAAATATGATACAATTACAAATATTAAAAACATATATTGTATATACTAGACACACATTAAATTAATACTGATAACATTGGCTTGTTGATGTGAAATTGGTATTACATAATCAGATAGGTATTTGTGCCTTTGGTTTTTCATGGGAAACTCAATTTTGACCCACCTGTTATTCTTCCGATACCGGGTTGAAACTCGCCGGCGTACCCCACGGCATGAGCCCCTAGACTCATTCCTATCAAGTGGACGTTTCTATAATACATGCCGGTCTCGAGGTTGAGGAAGCGGGCTAGAAGTCCGATCTCTCGCCCTACCACCCGGGTGTTCTGATGGCATTTGCTGTACAGACCTAGGGCACCTTCGCCCCAGTCCACGCAGATGAAGTTTGAGTCTTCCTGCATTCGATGATGGTTGGAGGAAAAGATACGAACAGAGGAACAATATCAAACTGACTTTCGAGAAATAAACCTTAAGCAATTTCAGCCATGTGCGTCAACTTTTGAAATCTGCGAACGCCGGTACGATGGCATGATCCAAACGTTATTTCTAAAGGCACACATTGGTGTAATGAAATTGCTAATAAGATGATTTTTCAAAAGTCTTTGCGATTATGTTAAACAGACAAAATTCATCAAACTAACATTTCGTGACGTCACAGTAGGACGAAAGTGATCAAGTCATTCACTGCTGCCTTTAGATATTTGCACACATTTTGAATATTCCTATTTTACAGAATGCAGCTAAACAATAATACTCAAAGGTTAGGGGATAAAACAGATATACATTAACTTCATTCGAGATATTGGGTAAATCTATGGGGTCTCGACCACCGAAATTGTATTTACTTGCGGGTTTCACCTCGACATCACAGATTCAACTACAGTCTCTCAAAGCAGTGCATATTGAGATAATTCAATTCGTCTTGTTTGCTATATTTATTTGAAAGTTGATGTCAAATATATGATATAGCCAACAAGACAAGACAATTATCAGAAAGCATGTTAGAAAGACTAAAACGATATCAAGAGATGATGCACCTACCGCCTCTAGAAGGGCGTTCTTTTTACCCAGCTCCCATGAAGTGAAAGAATCCGAAGTATAACCGTGAGAGGAGAATATCGTCTTCTTCCTCGGGTCGAAGTTCGACGCTCGAAGACCGTCGATATCACCACGTCTTAGCTCCTGAGGTTCGAACTGATTACGTCTCGTGTAGAGAAAGAACCGGGTGTTGATTTCGGAGGGTGGATTGGGCGGGAAGCCTAACCAATGACAATCTTCGTCCGTAAAACATCCGACATCGTCGTAGCAAATTTCTTCGGTTAAAACTTTAAATTAAGGGGGGCAGAATGAAGATGAAAACGCAATTATCAGTTGATGTTAATTGGAAATATCTTCATAATTATACTCACATTGTGCATTTTTGCATTCTAACAACAGGAGAATAGGTTGTTCTTAATTCTGCCCCAATACGCATATTCTTTGCCCTCCTTTAATAGCAAACAGTTCTTCCTTCCCGAGCAGGAAATATTCATTATGCTGTGTCTATCAAGGAATTCACGTTTAACCTAAACAATTTGTTTTCGCTCGGGCTTTTTAACGACGTTGAATCTACGATAGTATTAGCCAAAAGTGATATTTATGGAATATTACTTTCCGAATATTACTTTCTGGGAAAATTTGTACAGGTATCATGAAAAACATTATAAAATTTGCAACGATCATGTCCATCCAACTGTACCCAAACCCAAAGCCTGCCCGTTTATATCAATACAGATCTCTAATACGTTGGTGTATACACACGAGATTCATGAGAGCCATTTTCCTAACAATATCTTACCTTGTCTTGAAACAAAACTAAGCCAGATCAAAATTATGTAGTGAAAATCCATAGTAAACAACTAAGACACATCGTTCTGTTGTACAATTCGACCAAATGTGACCGCTCAATATTTGTTTCGTTAAAAAAAAAATATTTTTTTGACAATAGTTAGTATACTAGTAGTCCTAGTACTTGTCAATCATTATCAAACATTGAAGTAGATAATCATAATTATGCTTAATCTAAAACTTAGAACTGTGTGTACATTTACATCTGTTATCTGATAATATTGACGGAAAGGATAACGGACCTCGTCATAATTTCCAAGCTGAACAAAGTCTACTGTGAGGGTAGAATAGTAAGATGAGGATGTAGAGAGAGAGAGAGAGAGAAGGAGAGGTGGATGGAGAGAGAGAAAGGAGAGGGAGAGAGAGAGAGAGAGAGAGAGAGAAGAGGGGATAAAGAGAAAGAGAAGGAGTGTGGAAAGAAATTGGGGAAAGAGAGGGAGATGTACGTGTGTTGCGTGTGTGAGAGAGAGAGGGAGAGAGAGAGAGATATATATATATATATATATGGGGTAAAGAGAGAGGGCAGTGTGTGACAGAAAGGAAAAGACCACAATGGGGAGTGATAGGGAGAGAGAGGGAGAGAGAACAGCTAGAAATGAGACAGAAAGAGAGAGAGGGGGGGGGGGAAGATTCAAAGTTTTAAGAAATAGAAGGAGATAGAGAGAGAGAGAGAGAGAGTATGGAAGAGAAAGAGAGAGGATGAGAGCTACGAAAAGAACGAATGGTACGTTTCAATAACTCTTTTGTTATCATTTTTCTCACACGGTTTTTTGTTACTCTACTGTCTTTTCTTTTCGTACCCTCTCCTTGTACTCTCTCCACTGTTCTATTCTCTTACGTCAAGTCCTTTTCTTGTTTTCCTCTCCTGCTTACACCTCTCTTTTTTTACTTTCTCATACTTTTTGTTTTGTTTTCTTCTCCTCTCCCCTACTTTATTCACTCTCTCCTTTTCTCTCCTCTACTACTTGTCTTCTGTTCTATTCTGGCGCCCCCTCTTCTCTTTCTCCTCCTCCCTACTTCGCCCAGCTCGCCTGTTTCTGTAAAATATTCATTCATATTTGAATTAAAACTATACAAAATACAAATTCATTCACTTATTGAAGGCCTAAAGGTATTAAATTAGCAACAAACTAGTACAAATGAACAAGCACATCGGAATAATTATAATGCAAATCAATAATTGTGCAAATAATAACCGTAATAATTTTATTTCCTTTTTGAACAACAAAAAATATTGCCATCTGTTTCATAGCTATTCAACAAAGTTATATTTTCTTGAAATAACAAACATAACTATTTGCGTGACTAAATACACATGGAATACACAGATTAATTTACCTAAAAGGTTTATTATAAACGACAGGAAAAATAGCATTAGGTCTAAAACTTGACTGAAAACAATGACCCCGAAAAATCTCGAAGATGGAAAAAAAAATTCATTCACGTGTTCCCGATTATCTTACACCAAATTCATTGTACTATTCGGGTTTGCAATACGGAATCTCCGCGTTTGTAGCCAAGTAGAACTTCCCCGTAACCGCGGTATTCTGGTCGGCGTGGTAACCCATGGTAGCGCAACCGCGTTCACCGCATTCACGGCAGTTACCGGCAACGAACCCCGCCCAACTCCGGCAAGGGTACGCGGTGAAATTGCACGTCGTCGATCGGATACTGTCTGTAAACAATCTCCATGCCCATGAATGACTGCAGCCTGATGTCAGATCGGGGCCGTCACAACCGGGTTGCTTGCGTCCACCGTTTGGATAGAAGTCTTGATGGCCAAGCTAGAAGAAGATATAACAAGTCGAGTCCACATGTGAAGTTTCAGAAAATAGCATACATCAATGATTGAGGTGATGTTACGGCACAATTTCCAGGAGATTATTGTTACGTGGTCAATTTCTAGCACTGATCAAGTTTGTTAACTCTGACCCTGGAACATTATACTAAACTCCCACCTCCATGACCTAACCAAAAGCCAAAGCGCCATTCCAGTCAATATAATCTTTAACCAAAAAGCCGAAAGCCGTAGCAAATGACGTACCGCCAAGAGCATTGATTTCTTAAACAATCGAGATGAAAATCACCACGTTTATAGAACCCCACAAAAGCAACCTTCTTTAGTTGTGAATTTGGGGGGTGGAGCTCGTCTCCCGGTTAAACCCAATAATAAATATTATGGCAAATCTTAGATGTACATTTTTTTTAAAATAACTGTGCCTCTTGGCAGCATTTTGGTTTCGTTCGTGAAAGAATTTGGACTTAAGTCCCCCTCCTCCAGAGCACAGAATCCTGGATCCGTCATTATGCTCACCTGCAACATTTGACCTGCTCCGGTGATATCATTGCCATCCGTATGGATGACGTCAACAAAGATGGCGTCGGTAGGATCGAGCCGACACTCGGGTCCGTTGTTGCGGAAGCCGAAACCCTCGTCACGAAAATACGGACCAGCGGGATCGAGGCCTATTGAAAATGATAATGAATTAGATTTTTAAAATAATGATTTTGCAGACAACATTGAAGGTAGAGAATTCAAGTTTTAATTGCTTGATAAGAGAGGTAGAAGTTCGTTGACATTTTCGGTATCAAGGTGACGACTTAATGGCGATTTAAGGATATTTCAGGATAATTGTTTTGTTCAGGGTAAGTTTTCAAAAGGTCTTTATGCGAAGAATGGTTTACAGGCGGATTAGCTCATGATCAAGGCTTGTTTACAGGTGGCTTATAAGGATGAGCCATGTTCACTATAAAGATAGCGAATTAAACAGGTAATAATGTTGTTTGATGGACTACTGCTAATAATGGATATCAGAAGATCGAAGAAGATGGGAATGACCCTCGTTATATACCTGTTATTCTCGCAATTCCAGGCTGAAACTCGCCGGCGTAGCCTACTGCTTGTGCCCCCAGACTCATACCGATGACGTGAAGATCCTTGTAGAACATACCCATCTCCAAGTTGAGAAAACGAATGAGAAGACCGATCTCTCGCCCGACCACACGAACGTTTTGGTGGGACTTGCTGTACAGATCGAAAGCGCCACCGGACCAGTCAACACAGATGACGTTTGCATCTTCCTGTGTTTGATGAGATAGGGATGTGATAGAGGAACTCACATGTATGTATATAGTTATCCAACCAAGCGAAAATTTTGTACCAATAAGTGGTGAAAATCAAGTGTGCTGAAAAAGAAAGGGGTCAAACCCTGCTGAAGAACGACAGCCCACGATACCGACAAAACAAAAACAAACAAAGCCAAAAGAAAAGATAGAAAAGAAGAAAGTTCAAAAGGTATACACAAGACTAACGGTCCAAGAGGTCGAAAAAACAAAGATATACACGAGGGAGGATAGAAAAATGTCCGTCTCGTGGGCCATCGGTCTAGCGAACCCTCTGAAAAGTGGCTCAATGGTGGACGAGACCTACACTGTTGGTCTCGTGAGCTGTTGGCCTTGTGAGCTGTCAGTCTTGTGGGCTGTAACCAAAGGAAACAGGGTGGCAGGGTTGATTTTGCAGGAGGTTGCCAATGTCTTAAAGGCTTGGTTATGTTTTTGTTTTTCAAGCGTCAAATCATAGAGGAAGATTAAAGTCACAGTTAGTTACCGCTTCGAGGAAAGCATCCTTTTTATCTAGCTCCCAGGGCCTGAAAGAATCCGCTGTGTACCCGTGAGATGAGATCTTTGTCTTCTTCCTCGGGTCAAAGTTCGACGCTCGAAGACCGTCGATATCACCACGTCTTAGCTCCTGAGATTCGAACTGATTACGTCTCGTGTAGAGAAAGAACCGGGTGTTGATTTCGGAGGGTGGCTTGGGCGGGAAGCCTAACCAATGACAACCTTCGTCGGTAAAACACCCGACACCATCGTAGCAAACCTCTTCGGATAAAACTTTAAAAAAAAAAGATGGACAATGAGTGGATATTAGTGATATCGTACCAGCGTCATTTGTGTCAAATTCGATGCCATCTAACTTTTCGTGAATACATAAAAATTGTCGATGTTATTTACTTTTAATTTGTAATTTAACGACGATGAGTTTATGTATGTATCAGCTGCAAATTATCTACTCAACAGCCAGTGCACTCTGAACAGTAAGCGTCGTCAATCACATTCAGCAACTATCATGTTATCCAACCTTAAAGAGAAAGACCAGTTCTGGTCATGCGATTGCATTGTGAAAGAAACGTTGTGGAATCGATCAGAAAAGGTTGATCATCTAGCATATAAGTATTGGTATGTACTGCAAGGTTCTGGAATCATCAAAATGATAAGAAATTTGGCCCAGTCTTGGTAAAGTTACAAGCACTGTACACAGAAAGATGTATACGGGACTACGCGACCACGTGCGCGATATCTATTTGGTCCCAATAGATATAATAATTTACCAAATATATCAATTAGTAGGTGGTTTCCCGACTTTTCCGGCAAGATTTGTATCATCACGTATTAGTCAAAACATATTCTTTCACATGATTGGTAATGAGAGCTTCCATTTCATTTTTTTGAGAGAGGGGCGTTTCCAAAACTGGTCTTTACCTTTAACCCACCATAAGAAATTACCGTTGTCGTTTGAGAAATGCCAGTTAATTATTATAAACGTTCGTGGCATTCCTCATTTCTCAGCTAATCATTGGTATACGAATAAAATTATGAAAGACGGATATTCAAACCAACATATTCGACGCCGTAAATGTTGAGCACAACACCAAAAACTATGATGGTGTGTGTGTGTTTGTGTGTGAGGGGAGGGGGTCCGCACCATTGGATCCCACCATTTTAAAAATGAACGCTGAAACTTCCTACATTACATTATCCGATTATCGAACTAATTATGTCATGTTACACTACAGTTTTGTCCAGCTCATATTGACAAATTATTATTTCTACAATTACGCCCAAACTGACAACTATATATCATTGCATATCTTTTCCTCTTTCCTCCCCTACACAACATATCCACCCAGTATCCGTAAATATTATATAGGCCTACTTCATTGAAGGAAACATTCGTGTCTTACCTTGTTTTGAAACGAAACCAAGCAAGAACAAAACCAACATGTGGAAAGCCATGGTAGACGACGAATTAAGCCACTTTATTAAGTATCCAGGCGATCAAACTCGTAACTAAATATCAAGTCCAAGTTGGCATGCGCATCATGCGTTTTGAAACATTATCATGAAGTAACAATTGATTAATTACTTTATTATCACATTTTTTTCAAGGACTATTGCTTATTTAACAATTCATTATATTAATATTGAGCGTGTGAAATTTCGCAGGTGATGTTGATTAGATTAACAAAACCCCATTATATCATAGGTCATAATCTCTTAACTAAACAAAGTCTTAGACGAAGGGTTTGCATCGGTTTTTCAACAAAATGTATATCTGGACTATAGTAAATGAAAAGGGTGCATATAATTTAAAAATAAGGTAGCCGGACAGACATGGAAAATTAAACGTGGAAAGTGATTAAGATAGATAGATAAGAGAGCGAAGAGAGAAAGAGAGAGAGAAAAAAGGGAACGATATAACATAGATATAGAATAAACGGTGAATGAAATAGTGATATATACAGAGAGAGACAGAGAGACAGAGAGACAGAGACAGAGAAAGGGGCGGGGGTGAACAAAGTAAGCATGATATGCCCTCCCCTTTTTTCCGCTTTTTTTTTGTTTATAAAAAATCCGGTGTCCTCCTCCTAAGTCAACGAGTCTAAAACCACAGCCAGAAGAAGAATTACACACAATGAATGATTACCTTCTTCCCACAACTAGACATAGAAAATAATCAACGTTACTCTCAATCTCTGCATCTCTCTCTCTTTCTCTCTCTCTCTCTCTCTCTTATTTCCCCCTCTTTTCTTTTGTCAAACTTGCTAAATTCTGCGTAAATCTGGCGGGGGCGGGGGAGGGGGTCGATTTGCCCCTCCTTCAATATTACGCCTTTAAGTATAATACTGTCTAATGGTAAAGTGGAAATATAAAACATACCACTTGCTTGATGGAACAGACATAAACGATACCACTCAATAATTGCTCATAATATGTTTACAATTGTATACATATATTTATTTTAATTTCCAAGTCATTCTGTTTTCAACATAACAATTCATAGGGAAAATTACTTAAAACAAGTTATTCTTATCAGTATAGCTCATGGTTTATTCGCCTTTTGTTTTAAGTCGTAGGCTGGTAGACCTAGCCATGTGCTCTCCTTTCCTAAAATCTGACATGGATTTCTCTGGTTCTCATAAGAAAAACTGTGTATGCTTAATAATAAATATCTCCCATAAGTTCTATTGAGATACCTTAAACATGTTAAAGATTAATCGAAATAAATTTCGACATGATGAAATGAAATTCGATATTAGGATATAGCGATGAGAAGACGTTATCCGTGGTCCGTGTTTGATTATCTTGATTCAAATATTTCAATGGCTTACAAGTCCGCCATGCAGTATGGTTGCTCCCCATTCGTGTACAAGTAGAATTTGCCGGTAACCGCAGTGCTCTCGTCAGCGCGGTAACCCATGATAGGACAACCGCGTGCACCGCAGTCAACACAGTTACCGGCCACGTACTGAGCCCAACTCTCGCAAGGGAACGCGGTAAAACTGCATGCAGACCGGATACTCTCGGTAAAAAGTTTCCATGCCCGCGAATGACTGCATCCCGAGAAGAGGTCCGCGCGGTTGCACCCGGCTTGCCTACGTCCACCGTTTGGGTAGAAGTCTAGATGTCCTAGCTGTTGGGATAGAGGAATAGATATCCAAATAACGGGAATGTACATGTTAGATTTAACAGGTTTTACCATTGTTATTTCTTAACAGCTCATGTTGACAAAATTCGATGTGGAGCATGCCAAGCAGTGGTGCCCGTACATTTTCACGAAAAAAATTATATTTGTAATATTAAATGCATTCTATGAGTGTTTTTGTGTGTGTTAATTTTGAAATCACTGGATGGAAACCACCTGTAGAAGTGTTGTAGTCGATTGGTTTAAGCACTTGACTTGAAATTCAAAGGTCGTGGTTCGATCTCCGATACGGCACTAATGTCCATTGGCAAGGCATTAATCTACATTTGCCACTCAATACCCAAGAGAGAAATGGGGACCCGGTAGGATGACGACAGCATTTGTGTTAGTAATTGCCTGTGCCCTCACGGTGGGAATACTCCCCAGGGAGTGGAGATGGTGCACATTGTTCGTGAATGAATCTGATGACTGGGGTAATAATGTCTGTAAAGCGCGAAGAGACGGTATTCCGTATTAAGCGCTATATAAATCCAGATTATTATTATTAATCCCTAGTTTATTTCGTTTGTCACATGTTTTGAACTGTAGCCCTCCCCTTTGCAGAATACCTGAGCCGCCCTAGGTGTGCTTGCCATGAAAAAAAAATACCACTAGAATTGGCTTCTCACCTGAAGCATCTGTCCTAGTCCTGTGATTTCATTGGCATCGGTGTGTATGACGTCAACAAAGATGGCGTCCGTGGGATCAAGACGACACTCTGGCCCGTTGTTACGGAAGTCGAAGCCCTCGTCACGGAAGCCTGGACCAGCAGGGTCGAGACCTGAATGAAAAAGTCAGAGGACAAAAATATATCACCGTGACTCAATCGCGACTTACTGTTAGCTAAGGATGGATCATGCATCTTAAGACCCCATTAAAACCTCCCCATTCCCCCAAAAAGAAGAAGAAGAAGAAAAAAATCTGCAGTGGGTTTAGGGCACCCGAGGATGTACGTTGGCAGCTGAGATATTCGATCTATAGTATAGTGTCAATATATGGATACGCCACTGTCATTGCAGCGTCAGACATCAATCAAATATTTGTAGGCCTATGTTCATTTAAAAAAAAATCGCTTTATTTCACTACTTTATTTTCACTTTTAGTTATCTTGTATTCTCACATTATTCTTACAAGAGCCAAGATGGCTTTGTCGACTAAAATTTTTCTATTTGGAGTTATCCAAATAAAGTGACGAATAATCCCTAAATCTACTTCACCCACTTGATTCGTCACCGTAGGGAGAGGACACAGAGTAAGTTTCTTACCTGAAATTCGGCCAAATCCAGGCTGGTTCTCACCAGCATACCCTGCCGCATGTGCCCCGAGACTCATCCCTATCAAATGAACATCCTTGAAATACATCCCAGTCTCGAGGTTGAGGAAGCGGGCTAGAAGCCCGATCTCTCGTCCGACTACCCGGGTATTCTGATGAGCTACCCCATAGAGGGGCTCCGCTGCACCCCTCTGCCAGTCAACCGCGATGACATTGGCATCCTCCTATTTTTGATAAGTGATGAAAAGAAGAGGATGAATGATGATGATTTGTAAACCTTAAAAGAATAAAAGAAATGTTGATATGTAAACAAAAACCAGAGGATTTCGTTAAACTTATTATCTGGGAGGGGTGTCACATAAATTTAGTATGAAGTTTGCAGACGTTTATGCTGAATTGGCTGAAATGCAACTGTAAAGGACAGGGTAATTTACCCCCAAAAAAAAAAAAAAAAAAAATATGTCGACAAGTATTAAAAAGTGACAAGAAAAAAAATCCCACATAAAAAAATTATATTAAACTTTGCCGACAAAAGTAAAATAACGTGATAAGAAATAAGAACATGTCAACATATTTTTTTTTATGCCACATGCCCCATATCTCCTTTAGCGACACGCCTCAATAAAAGTACCAGATTTAGGTTTCATCTTCCTGCTAGTAAATCAGAGTTATTCTATGCCTTCTCGTTAGAAATCAAAGATTTTGACATTAAAATTGTCCTCTCCAATAAAGATAAAGAAATTATGAAAACAACAAGAAGTTTAAAAAAGAAAGGGGAACTTAAAGAAAGAAAAACAAAACTGCCACTGACCATTTCAAGGAAGGCATCCTTTCTCTCCAGCTCTTCAGGATCCAGACCATTCGCCCACCATCCATGCACGAACATCTTCGTCGTCCTCTTCGGGTCGAAGTTCGACGCCCGAAGACCTTCGACATCATGCCGACTCAGCTCCTGGTAATCATCGCTGTTCGTCCGCGTGAAGAGGAGGAAGCGAGTGTTGATGATGTCGGGCGATCGTGGTGGGAAGCCGGGGATGTGGCACGGGTCGTCGGCGAAGCAACCGACATCGTCGAAGCACACCTCTTTCGCGTGGGCTGAGTAATGACAAAAAATAAGAATAAAGGTACTATTTTACGTTGCAAAGTGGAGATGGTTGAAGTGATTATTGATCTTTGTAAAGGTATTAATAACACATTGCAAAGCGAAGGGAAAAGGGATCAATATTTTGTAATTGAGAAATTTATTTGTTTTCTCTTTCGTGTTTCGACCCACGGGAGAGAGCAAGAAGGGACAGAAAGAAGACAAACACATAGATAAAACAGTAATCATTTTAGAGAGTAGATGCACCATGCTAAGACTGTAGACAAAGATGAAGTAAATACAGAATAAACGAATAAAACATAATAACAGTAAGCGATAAATATGACATTTGAACCATTTACACACAATATTCACTTGAAATTATAATTTTTAAGACAGATCAAAACAAAATAAGATCAATCTAATTTCGATTGGATGGTGAAACGTTGCTATAGTTACCTTGTTGAGCAATTCCAACTGTAAGAATAAATACCAGCAGAACGACATCCATTGTTCCGGAAACGCTCAACACAGCCATCAAGAAAATGAAAATGCAAGCAGATTTTTACCACAATTGTGTCGTTACGTAAAACGATTAGTGTACTTCTTAAACTTTGTTTCGCTGTTTCAGTAATCTCATCACGATAAGATAAATCTATAAAGGAAGAGATGGATCTATGACGTATACTTGGGCTTTTTTCAAACTTATCTTTTCGAGTAGTAGTATTTAAGATGGTTTTGTCCGCTTCGCCAAGGGGAAATCATCTTTAATATATTTTGGTTGTGCACTTTTCCCTCCTTACACAATAATCATATCAGAACGTCTTTTATTTCATTACTATATTTCATATTTCTTAAAGATAAGATCATGGTTTTGTCTGTTGTTTCTTAATTTCATTTCCTTCATGAAATTATATTTCTTGAAAATCACATTTTTGTCAGGTTACCATTGGGAAATAGTGCAGAAAGAAAAAGTACCGAAAACACAACAAGGATCATGTAAAGGCTACACATGAATCCGTAGACGTTTAATCATCTAAAAAGGCAGGGGTGGATAGAGTTAAGTTGCATTTAATTCCTTGTTCTATTTTTAAACGGCCGTTACATCATTGTATATCTCTTAAGTCATAAAGAAGATATTCTTCCGTTACTGCATTATACAAATACATATTTAATTGTACAACGTCATTAAGTCTAGTCATTAGAAGGATTATCACAAGATTAGGTAGACAAAGAGATTAGTGGCTTAACCAGAGGAGTCATTAAAGACATCAACGAATTCCTCCGTCTGTGACGCGCTTTCGAACTTCCGTTTCCGTTAATGATAAACATGTTAATGATGAAGACAATAATTGCCAAAAAGTATAAATTAAATACAGTTGTACTTTGTATTTTAGCCATACGACACAACATCAATCTCCCTATCCATTTTTCAGAAGATTTTGTTTCGGATTTCATAGTGGTGAAACAAAAGAGAAACTATTGGATATAACAAACAACAATGATGTACCGGATCAGTGTGGTCTTGTCTACTTTGCTGTATCTTCATACAGGTAAGAAAATTATCATAGTTCATTTTCCAAATTTTTAAACAATTTCTAACGAGTGAGAGCTTTCGATAATAATTTCGAACTGTATTAGCTAATCTTTTTCAAGATTCTTATCGTAATATGAGTAGATCCGTATCAGCGGAAGTTGTTTACAATATAAAGAACATCTCACTGTTGAAACATATTTGATTACACAATTCGATCATTAATTTGGTAAATGATTTTAATTATCTATAAGTATACTTTTCGTTTAAGACTTTTGGGTATTCAAACAATGATAATAACAATATCAACAAAGCATAAAGTAATAATTTGACATTTATCCGAATAATCTAATAATAATTCCACATTACATGTGATCATTAATGAAATATGTATGAACTTTGTTTTGTTATTATGGTTATGTTCGTGATGAATTCTTGGCAGTCAAGCTAACGCTTAACAACAAAAGTGATCAAGTCAAAGGCAGAGGCCTTTGCTATTTTTGTGATATATGCAAGCAATGGATATGTCGTTGAATAAAACCACTTAAGTTACATATCTGCTTATGAAATTAATAGTTTCATAACTTCTTTTCTTACTTTTTTATCCGCACGTCAAGCACATGCACGTGAAGTCTGCTACGGCGACTTGGAATGTTTCGATAACTCGGCTTCCTGTCACTCGCTTCGCTTCCCGCCGGAATCACCGGCCGCGGTAAACACTCAGTTCTTCCTCTACACGCGGTCGAACCAAGCCCAGGACGACTACCATCTCCTCGACCGTACCGACGACGAGAAGCTAAGATCGTCGCTCTTCGATGGTCAACTCCAGACCAAGTTCATCATCCATGGCTTCACCGATACCATCTTTGCTGATTACTTCCAGGCGATCAAAGATTCGCTCCTCAATAAGGTACCTCTTTTAATTTAAAAGAAGTTATTGACCGTGATTTCTTTCAAGACAGTAACAGTGCTGAGGTGTCATTATTGTCAAGTTATTCAATGTGTATGCCAATGAATTTGAAGGGAAAAGAACTGTCTAAGGAAGCATAATTTGCGTAGTTACTGTAACATATAGAGCAACTGTGTACCATGACATCATTCCTAGATATTTGACATTGTAAGTATCCCTCTTATAATCTATTACCGTAAATTTGAATTATGTTAATGTTTAAGCTATATAGTTCTGTAATCAATAATCGTTGATGCACTGTCTGTAAAAGTTTCTATAATTATTTTCTTGATCGTACAGCCCTTTAAAACACTTGTTATAACGTTTTATAAATACCGTGTATTATCATTATTATTATTATTATTATTATTATTATTATTATTATTATTATTATGCATATTTATTATTATAATTGTTATTATCAGTATTATTATTATATTGGAGCGAGGTAAACCATAGGCCTCTATAGGCTCTATTACTAATATCCGAACAAGAGATCATTTAAAGTAATTATATGCGAAGACCCAATGACCATGACAAGAAAGATAAAATACACAAAAATACAATACCTACAGAATGATGGTGATTTAATTGTAACCAATCACCAAATTAAAGTATAACTGATAATTTCTTTTTACTTATGGTGCTCAATAAGACCGTGAAAAGATATTTGATATATAAACAAAAGGAAACCCTGATTATCAACATCAACTCTCGATTCGTTTCAAATAAATTATATGCTATCATAATTATTATTATTCTTTTCTTTCGGGCTACATTTAAATTCGATTATTTCAACTGTTATTTTGTCACAGGAGAATATGAACGTCATAATGGTGGATTGGAATGATGGCGCTGTGGGAGGGTACAACCTGTGCCGTCAAAACACCCGGGTGGTTGGGCGAGAGATAGCCATGCTTGCCCGTGCTCTTAACAGGTATTTTTTCCATCATTTGTTAGTTATGTTTGCCATCATTTTATTCAAGGATAATGATGACATAATCAATGCGTCATTCAATACAAGAATCAAAGCTTTCCAATCAGAAATGCACATAGGCCTTTTTCAATAAAATCTATAACATTGTACGAAAGAACAGTTTCATTGTTTTATTGTTTTAGTCTATCGCCTGTACATAAAATTCCCAGTTTATGAAGAAAGAAAAAAATTCAGAGAGATGTTTTGTTACTATGAGCATGTATAACAGCAGTTGCCTGTTGGTTTGATCATGTACATACCACTTGAATATTACGAAGAGACCACGTCGCTGCTCGAATAACAGTGGATCGTTACACATAATTTTATATTGATAACTTTAAAAATGCTAATGGGAAAGTAGCCTACCCCACTCCCCCCCCCCCACACACACTCCCGACCCCGCCTTTGTGCGTTTGTGTGTTTTCTCTAAATTTCTTTTTGGGATTTTTGCGAGGAGGCTGTTGTCCAGATTCAGATGGCCGGCCATTCGTTTAATATAAGATTCTTTATTCAAATGTGTCTCCATCAAGAAGTTTAACATGAACAAGTCTGAAATACAATATTGATCATAATTACAGCATTTGGGGTCATAATATTAAAACTTTTCATATTTTCAGAGTACATGGTGCTGCGTACGGTGACATGCATCTCATCGGACATAGCCTGGGAGCACACACAGCTGGCTACGCGGGGGCCTTCCAAGCCGGATTCGGTCGCATTACCGGTAATTACAAAATATCTAATTTATGGACCTCATTAAGGTTTAGTATTATCAGATAATGACGATTACGCATTTCTCCTCCCCCCTCCCCCCACTGAGCGAATTTTCGGCCGGCGCAATTTGCGGGGAATTGTGCCCCGTCTAAGAAATCCTGGATCCGCGCCTGATTACGTTATACAAATATACTGCAGAATAATACGCTTACCTGACTAATATGAAAATAATTAAATAATGACTACTTGGAAAAAACATACATTGCAGATTCGTATGACTACATTGACATTCCAAACTTAGATTTAGGCAAAGAAAAGAAAAAAAATCGAAAAAGTTGATGTTATTGCTCGACATGCTTTTCACCTTTTACTGTTAGTAATTCTCTATCAATAGGAATATGGTAACGATTATTTGCCAATTCATTTAAGTGCTAGCTTGGCTGGTAAATATATTTTCTTTTTCTGTAATCTTGTTAATGTTTTGGTAATGAATATATTTATGAAATAATATGAGAGAAATATAGGCCGAGGCCTGCTACAAGATCGAGTTAGATAATTCGGTCCGATTTTAAAATACATGTACACTTATTTCTCCCCACCCTCTCCTATTTCTGTCCATATTTCCCCCTCATGTCCATCTCCTTTCCTGATGTCCTAATGTATATACCGAAAGTCTTCCGTCTCCCAAACCACGTGTTGTTAAGCTCATTGCGCACGAGGTGTCATTGATTGACGTAAGACTGCGTCAGTGAATAGCGCAACCTTTAAGGACTTTGACGCCGCGTTTAACAGTGACATTGTACAAAAGATGAATGCAAAAAGACTATTACAAACAAGGCTTTGGAATACTTGCACACCTATATTTTGCCTTCATATAGGCCCGATTTGCGTAGGTAGGCCTAATAACGCAATAGAAAATGACGCATCGTTGCAACGGGTGTATTTCTTTTCACGTTCTCAGGTCTTGACCCAGCTGGTCCAGCTTTCCGAGGGGTTGAGGAGGAGTGCAGATTGGATCCGTCTGACGCCCTCTTCGTTGATAACATTCACACGGATACTAACCAGGTCTTAGGAATGGGTATCCTCGAACCGGTAAGTAGTATTTATTATATTACACAGCTGCATTACGATGTATCGTGTAATATTGATATGATAGCTCGATAAGAAACGTGATGAAAAGCCTTAATCGAGTAGTTTATTGGGTGGGGATGATTTTGAAATGGAGACATTTATTTGATTCTGCAAGTACTAACCACCAATGTTAAACAATTTTTGAAGTATAAGCAACGAATAGAATTACAAGTACATGAAAACCGACTGGCAAACCCCTAAAACTACCAGCTCTTCACCCGCTTCGGCGCATGAAGACATGAAGACTGTCAAGACTGTCCATGATTGGCGCAATGCATGCAGTTCACCCTTCAGTCGGCGCATGTTTTCTGCCATCTAGCATACAGGCAACACAAACTGTTTGAAACTTGTCAAATAAAACTTACATAATGTAGTTACATCGGCGCTGATTGCATCTACTCTTAAAGCCTGTCTGCACTAGTTTGGCCGGGAGGGATTAGACCTCCCTGCATGGTCACTGACAGGTGGTTATCTCATCAAATCAGCTGGATCTCAATTAACATAAGAAAAAGGGGATCATGGGGGCCAACGGGTACCGCTTAGGTATTGTTTGATATATAGAGGGCGCAAGTAGCTACAAGTAGTGCAGTCCCGCTTTAAGTCAGTGCCGAATTTGTTTACCCATAAGGCCTAAAAAAAAAACTTGTTGTATTGCCCTTTAGGTGCCAAAACATGGTTCGGTCGGTCGGAAAAGTTTTTATTTTTTAAAACTTTTTTTTTGTCGCCCTCTGTGGGCCGATATTTTTCAGTTTTTAATGTTTTGTTTTTCGTTTTTTTTTCCCCGCCCTCTTTTGGCTGAAATTTCTTAGTTTGTAATGCTTTAAATACTGTACATGTGTTTCAGTGTCATCATTCCATTCATATCTTTTCACCTCATAATAATCCATGGTTTGCAATTGTGCTTCCCAGCTGACGAGGTTGGTTTTCAACACTGCGCATGCGCGGCATTTAATTCACGGGCGGACAGCACTGAATGACCACCAATTGAGAGCTCGATTTGAGACTGTCAGGCAATATATCAACGGATTCCAAGTTGATGAAAAATTCAAAATTTGTCTCGATGTATATGTCCTTTCATCTCGTCTTTACGCAAAATGTTTTTTAGTGCCTTCAAAATGTGTCATGAATATAAAAGTGTTGTGAGCCTTTTTCGTAGAGAACTCTAAACAGCGACCGTCGCCCAAATCTTCCTGGTTTCTAGCTGGTGCAGTGCATGGTATAAACACATACACGAGGCCGGGGTCTACTTGCATGTTTACGCTAGTAGGATTTTGAAACTAGGGCAGAAGACGAGTGAGAATTAGGGAATAATTTGATTTTATGCATTTATATCCCATTAAAACAAACAAAATACATATTTTTTTATTCATTAATAACAAAAATTCTAGAAACCGGTTTAAAAAAAAAAAAAGCTTTTTTAAAATGCCGACCGTAGATTTTCAGATTTTGGGGTCGGTCGCAAAGGGCAATACAACAAGTTTTTATTTTAGTGCCCACTTTAGAAAGAGTTGCGATGGTGGTCGCAAGTTCCCCGATCAAACGCAAACTTGCGAACTCCTATCTCTTCAGTGATAAAGACTGATGGCGCGATTATCCGAGATGGTTTTCACACTCTGATACCACTCGCTCTTTTCAATCATGACCTTGGGGATTTCTTCTAACTTAAAGAGAATGTTGAGTTTTGGGAAGAGGTGAAAAATAATTTGTGAGCGTTATTATTGTTATTATGCAAGTGTGGAATAACATCAGATAAAAAAAAAAGTTCCCTGAAAAGCATGGCTCTTCAAATGCCTTAATATTCTAAATATGGCATGTAACAGCATAAAAAACAGGACGGATTTTTATGCTACATGTTCGTGTAGTCCCATATACATCTTTCTGTGCACAGTGCTTGTAACTTTACCAAGACTGGGCCAAATTTCTTATCATTTTGATGATTCCAGAACCTTGCAGTACACACCAATACTTATATGCTAAATTATCAACCTTTTCTGATCGATTCCACACCGTTTCTTTCACAATGCAATCGCATGACCAGAACTCAACTTTATCTTTAAAGATTGATAATCAAGTCGCTCTCAATTAGAATCAATCTTAACTCATACTCAGACGAGTCTCTGCATGATGTCGGTCTGAGTCTGTCTTGGGTATAACTATAATTTAAGAATTTGGTTTTCCAAACAGGTCGGGCACGTCGATTTCTACCCGAATGGAGGCGACGATATGCCCGGATGTCCCCTACTTGAGGTCGCATGCGATCATTTCCGATCCGTCTACTATTTCGAGGAGAGTATCCGATCGACCGGTTGTGATTTCACCGCCTATCCGTGCGGGTCCTGGAACCAGTACCAATCCGGTCTATGCACCCGCTGCGGGCTGGCTGACTGCCCGGAGATGGGGTACAACGCTGACCTGAGCACTGCCACCGGGTCATTCTATCTCGCAACCAATGACAAGGACACATACTGCAAGCAATAATCATCTGGCCATGTCACATAAAAAAAAAAACAATATTGCCGTAGGAATGCGAAGAATTGAATTAGAGAGTTAAAAGAAAAGCAGGAATTAAACGGATATGTAGATTAACGACTGATCTTCAAAAAAGGGGCAATTGTTTTCTGACTTCCATCTTTACAAGAGGTGAACGTGAACAATGAATGAGAAAGATAGAAGAGATGTAGAAGAGAGAGTTTATTTTATTTAT
The DNA here is from genome assembly GCA_037976565.1 of Mesocentrotus franciscanus. Classification (NCBI taxonomy): domain Eukaryota; kingdom Metazoa; phylum Echinodermata; class Echinoidea; order Camarodonta; family Strongylocentrotidae; genus Mesocentrotus; species Mesocentrotus franciscanus. The sequence goes on along the minus strand of CP137677.1, from coordinate 24,943,592 downwards.
TTATTTATTTATTTATATATTTTTTATTTATTTATTTATTTATTTATTATTATTTTTTTTTTTTTTGGGGGTTCAGAAAGATGAAGAGGGAGATGGAAGAGTGACAAAGAGGAAGAGAGAGAGAGAGGGGGTTGGTGGGAGCATAATTTAAAATGAACTCCAGACAAAAATGGTGAGCTAAGAGAATAATTGAATTTACTTAGGAATGATTTAAAAAGGACTCTAAACTCTCACTCTGGTTTAAACACACAAATAAAATCATTAATCAGGTATAACATTGCAGACATAAACAATGTGTATACAAAAAATAATTTTGAAAACAAAGGCAAATGAATAAACCAAAGTCGTGCATACAGTGTATCTTGTTAGTTCAATTTATTTGTTTTTAAATTATTTTAAACGGAATATTACATCACTGATAGCAAAGGGATTTATAGGGAAAATCCCAATTTACTGATCAATTTAGAAGACCCATACACCAGTACTATCAATGCCAACATTGGCAGTGTGTAAAAAAATATTTGTATAAACGTAATTACATTTGACATAATACTTTACATGAAATATTTCTTATCTCCTTATTCACTGGAGTAGAAAAGCACAACATATAGATAGGCACTTGTAGAGGCAGGATATAACAATTCAAGTACATGATTGAAAATATTTATCTCTGAACTATAAAACAAATAATATTTTAAAGAAGACATTATTTGTTGAGAGTTGTATATAGTATATATTTTAGTAAATTAAAGGTAATACAAAGTTTTGGTATGGGGTCATGAAATTGGTTCAAATGAACATATTGGAAGCATATATGCGATATTACAATATCCAATGATCGTTGCCGCGGTTGAAAGCGAGTCTAAAGTGATGAAATTGTAAATAATAAACTCTTTATGTTGTATAGCTCCCTCTCAAGACTGATATTTCTTTAGCTTTAAAACAATGTTTCTTGAATACAATCAACCAATTTGCTATTTCCGTTTGGAAATTATATATCAGAACTGCATATTCTGAGATTTTCATGGTCACAGCTACCATGGAATGGCCTTAGGCGCTATTTGAAATATTTGAAATTTACCGGGAGCACCGGTAAATTTTGATTTATTAAATTTCTCGAAAGCAGAAGTGATTACGGGGCTAAATTTTTTAGTGCGTATAATACATCCACAGGGGCATCCAAATATATCAAAATTTTAAAGAATTACTATCCATCCAATTTTCAAAATTTCCCAAAACTTTGCATTACCTTTAAGTAAATTTAGTAAATAAAGAATTTATATTTTTGCCCTTTTATGTGAATCAAAAACTGCTTGACTAAAGGACTCACATCAACATTTTAATTTTCAGGGGTGTCCAGAGTATTATTTCAGGGGTCTCTGTGCAATGGACCCCTGGTAACATTACAAAGTTTTCTAGATCCACATATATTTTCACATCTGGTAGCACCGACCACAGCAGGAAGCTCTAGTAAGAAATATTCAGCAAGATATATGTACCGTATTCTAATTCTACTCTTTAACCAAATACACCTGAATTGTCAGATAACATAGTGTGTCTGGCAAAATGGCATGGATCGAAGTGCATTTTTAATAAAATGTATTTCAAAGCTTTAACTGTTATTTTACTAACACATATTCATGCGACTCATTTCAGTCCATACAGCATTGTCCACCAGTGGTGTAGCAAGACAATAGCTGTTACGGGGACACAGCCATCATGGAGAGGTGGAGTGTGGCGGTGGTCTTCAAGTTTATTTGGTAAAATGCGGATTTATAAGGCCAGGAGGGGGTGCTTTCATTGTCTTTTCTCTTTCTGTTTACCCTTCTCCTTTCCAGCATCGAAACTAAAATGTTTCATAATCTGATTTAAAAAATGTGAAAACAACCTTCTGCCGAGTACACAAATATCATGTTCATTCAGCTTTCTTGATAACATTCAAGTTCTCTACTCAAGTACAACTCTACTGTCTGGGGCAAGCAGTTCATTTAGTCAGGCAAGTATAATGTACAGATGTTCAAATTCAACAAAGTACTGAAAAATTTCAAAAACATAAGAATACAAATAATAAATCAAATGTGTTACATCTCCTATATCACATGTCAGCCTGTATTAAATTCAGGAATAGAGAAACCATAAGGAAAAAAAGTACTTAAGTTTGTAAAAAACATTAACACAATTCAAATTGAAATACAAAACTGAGATTATGATCTAATTTTTTAAACATTTGTCAGTAATGTAGGTCATAGTTTTACAAGAAGTCAAGAAAATATGTCAAGAAAAATTGAAACATAAATTAAAATTCTTACCTAAATGAGTAGCATTCATCCAAAACACTGGCTCAAATCTCGCCAGACTTGATTTGTTACTATTCAACACATCGTATTTTGTGCGGGGCTTAAACAAATTCACTCAGAGAAAATATACATTATCTTTAAAATGTACTACAGTCAAACCTGATTTAGTGACCACCTGTCTACAAAGACCACTTTTTGTGTTTCCCTTGGGCGGTCGCTATCTTAGACAGGTTTGACTGTATCTGTATCTTTAAAGTTTAGCTGGAAATAAATAATAACCTTATCCTAAACCATGTCTTTTGCCACACTTGGCAAGTACACATAAAAAGCTCAATAGCACCCTGTTATTATCAATATTTGTATTTACATGTTATTATTTTGAATCTGATGACAGTAATGAGACGTCATTCATTCTATGCATAAAGTCATCTTTCTAAGATTAATTTCATCATCTGAGACTTACATTGTACATGTTAACATCCATGACTAATTTCAAATTATAGATTCTATGGAACTGTAGAAAAATATATCTTTGTTGACAACAACTTTCTAACTTAAAATTATCATCCAACAGACTACTCACAGCAGACTAATTGAGGCTAATCAAGTTCACTGTACATGTAAATTTGTCTCAAAACTCCTCAATGTCATAAAGCAATGCCCTACCTGTTCGTGTTTTCATATTTAATAATATCAAAATGAATATTCATAATTGAAACAAAAGTTATCTGGCAGTCCTTTAACCGTTTACATAATTGCTTATATGTACAATGTATATAATATACAAAGTTTAAAATATGTATCTAGTTAAATACAAAACATCAAATAATGCATTGAGGAATACCTCAGAACTAGAAAGTAATACCGGTAACCCTGAATGTTTAAAAACAAATTTTTGATAATGAACCAAGAGCTATTTTTGAAAATTGAGAATTATCAAAATCTTATTACATGATTTGATTCAATTTCACATTTACTATAGCAACATGATTGGCTCTGTACATGCACATGCTTTAACAAAAAACAAAAAAATCCCCTAAATTTTGTGTAAGTGGTTGCTTAGATACAGCAATCCAACCCAGGTGATGTAAATGGGTACCTGGCAGGAATTCATTCCTTGAAATGCTAGAGCGCTGTAATGGCAGCACAGCTAAAGCCGGGGTAATCATTTCCAAAATTTGTTAAGGCGCCTTGAGCATCCCTTGGGGTGGATTTGTGGGCATTATAAATGTTGTTATTATTATTATCATTATCTTCCATATTTAAAAAACTAATTATCTTGCTCAACGATCTATATTAATCTCGAATACATACAGTGTATGTGAATTTCCAGGCAAGTACATGTACATGTAAAACTTTCATAAACAAATAAAAATAAAAAAATGTGAAAAAATGAAAAAGATGATAGCTGAACATTTCTTCTATACTCTACCTCGCAAAATAATAAATTAATCAATTTACAAAACGTTAAATAAAAAAAATAAGGAAAATATATTTTGAACTGAGATGTTGTGATATCACATTGCCTACTTGATTAAAATATGTGATTAATTTACTTTTACCCAACATTTTACTTCAGTACTTGAAATCATAAGACATTTTCATTTAAGAGATACATTAAGAATAGAAAAATTGGTCATAGGACTAAATTTTCTTTTATTGATGGTACAAATGCCTGTTTAAAACTTTAAATCATGACAAATATCCATGTAGACCTAATACCTCTTTCTGTGTCTTTTGTTAGTCTATTTTTTCAATAGGATACTGCAGCAGTTCAAAGCATATTAAGTGATTTTGACTTTGCTTTATAATTGGTGTACAAAAATATAAAATTTCAACAATTCCTTGGACTCTGGTTATGAATTTTTGAATCGGTGAACTTATCCCCAATCTCTGTTCTGAAGAGCATGATGAATAGGAATAATCAGAATGAATGGGAAAAACTAGGCTTTTTCGACACAATTTTTTCCTTGGCAGGAAAAATGCAAAAAAAAATGCTTGTAGCTTTGCTTGTACTCCACATGGTGTCCTTTGTGATGGTTCGGGATCACACAGAATTGCTCCAGTATAACTTGGTCGAAGCTCCCAGGCAGGACATGTATTACTCTATTTAATGAAATAAATAGAGAATTGAGAAATGCAATCGTAACACTCGTGCTTGTCCTAAGTCAGTATCATACCCACGTCAGTCAGTAGATGGTCTGGCTTATCTTTGCACTGATGAATAGAGGGATTAGTGATTTCAGGCAAGGTCTGTGCTATGATGTACAAATATTGACTGCACGTAAATCCAATGAATTTGATTGTTTCCTGCAATGCATGTATAAACTGCTGGCTCTGTTAAACAAAAGGATCAACTTATAGTATCTACATATCATCGCTAGAATTGTACTCACCTGAAAGTCATTCTATTAAGACGGTCACTGCACCCATTACAGCTATACCACACAACAGACATGTCATCTGTTTCATAGACTCTCTGAAATTAAGACAAAAAACACAGAGATTACATATGATACATGAAAGTCAACAAAAAGCTGTTGTATTGCCCTAAATTGCCATTCCTCTACGCACAGACAGGGTTCTAGGCCTTTCATAATGATAAACCAATCTTCCTGATTTTCACTGATTTTTCCCTCGTGAAGTTTTAAAATTTGAGGATCATTAAAGCAGCCACGAAAACCCAATTGCAACCCTAACCCTATCCCTAAATCTTTGACTAAATAGGGCCCGGATCACATGCCAAAGGAGCAAATGTAGGAAAAAAACTGCCTGCTATGAGGCAGAAGGGCGCTGAACGTATGTAGAGTGATACAATTTAACGCCATTCTGGATCTTAGCAAAGTGTTTAACTTACTTCCAACTTGTCTCTTGAAGAAGTTCCGGAAGAACAGTAGCTAGAGCAATGTGAATAAAACCCCCGGCAGTGAATGGAAGGATCCAGGCAGCACGGTCACCTACATAAAAAAACATACATGTAGTACAGAGATAAATAGGATACAATTATAGCCGTGACTCTCTGCAATCTATTCCACCTCAACATTTTTTCAACAGTATACAGGATAGTATGGTGGAACAAGGTTATCATAATTTCTTTGTCCTGTATTTTACTAAAATTCAAACAAACATGCCCTTTGTGTTCTGGACGCATCTTTTTGCAAAATTTCGCTATGATACCTTAGAAGCCCTTGTAGCACATTGCTACTCTTTTTCAAACAAACTTCCATTAGGTACACATAAACAAATTATATTTTATTTTGCTGCAGCTATTTTTGAGGCAGTTTATCACATCTTGTATGAACGAGGCTGAGTTCTAGTCTTTCTCACTGACCTGTTTCTTGAGCTGATTCTGAGAGGAGTGTAAGCACTGCACCGAGGAGACCTCCTATAGCCGTCGAGATCTGGGATTTAGTTGCCTGAGTTCTGGAGAACCCTGATCGCAGGAGGATAGCGAAGTCCCCAACCTGTTGGTACAAAAAAAAACCTCATCAAGATCGCCGTGGGGCAGTAATCAAATAAAATCCCTCAGTCCAATATTCAATTCAATTCAATTCATTTATTTCAATTCCAGCAAATACATTAAAAAATACATTGGTACATACATGAAATATACATGTATATACATGTATACATATACGAGTTTAAAAAGAATATATATATATATACATATATAGAGTATAATACAGTACAAATATTTAAAAAATGTATAATGGGAATTAGGATTGCCATAAAAAAACCAACTGGGTGTTTTGTTGAGACGGCTAACCAAACAAAGCATAAATGAAATGCATTGACATGTTACAGTTAGTAAATGTAAACAGGAATTAAAATCTTCCATCCTTCTGGAAATTTTCAGTTAAAAGCATGACCCACTAGATCAGTGATTAAACATTAAGGGTTCATTTTTGTTTTGTTTAATACGAAATTCACGGTACAGGGCACTGGCAGACTTAAAGGAGGGCACAACAAGCATGTGTCCCCCTTTTAAATACAATTTGTCATTCTTCAGAGAAATTTAGAGAAATTTTATATTTCTTGTCGGAGATCTTTATGCAGATAAGATGGAGTCTCTAATATCTCTAATATCTAATGTCTGGGAGTAAAAAAAAAAAATGAGATACATGAATCTTATTTTCCATACACTCTTACCTCATGAGGGACTTCATGTAACAAAATGGCTGCGGTTGTAAGCATTCCAACCTGTTGCAAATTGCAGACAGAATAACAATTAGGTATCAAAGGGTCGATAAACAATAGATATCGTTTATTGATTAGAGAAATAAAAAAAGATAGAGAAGTAGAGAGAGAGTGGTGATTTAAAATATGTAAAACAATGGAATTGATTTTCACTGCAAATTTTGCAAAATGAGGAAGTGGAAAAGTTCAAGGCAAGGCCATCATCATTTGCCTGGGTGATGTTCTAAGTACTAATAACAATTTATTTCACAATGCTTTCTCATATCCTGCTAGATATCAAATTTCATTATTATGGTAACCAGTGGCAGAGTTGATCAGCACCTTGTCAAAGGACACCACTGTGAAACTAAAACCTTCCCAATGCAAGACACTTTTCCCATTTTGCAAGTAATCCAAACCCACACAGGTTTCATGCTGCGAAGTACACGTAACTGAATTACAACAATGAATTTGAGCAATAATAAAAAAAATTAAAAAATTAAAAAATTGCTACGAAAGGGATCATTAGTAATTTACAGTTTCTGGTAACTAAAAATAATATGCCCAAAAGTTTGCACATTGTCAATAAAGGGTCTTTAATCTTGAAAAAAGTTTCAGGAAAACTACTTGACATAACATTCTCAAAATGTTGTTTTGAAATTAGAATATTTGTTTCACTTTTTCACAAAGGAAAGAGTGTAAAATTTGTACATGTTATTCAGGAAGTTTGACATCTGCTATTCCACTACATGCTTTCCTGTCATGTGTCATTAGCAAGTCTTAAAGCTATTTCAAACATTTGTGAAATGACAGGTGTGTGATTCAAAGCTCATGTTGTAATGTTTTGAATTGGGATATGATTTACAAATAAATATCATAATCATCCTCATTCATTAATAATAGAAAACATTTCCAATTTTCAAGTTTAAAGAGTTTAATTTGAAGAACTGTCACAACACCGAACCCAGTGTATGAAAAACTCTTGATTTTAAAATGTTAAAACTTTTGTTTGATACCTTTAAATGTCTTACAATGTACATTATCATCAGTCAATATGGTCATTTCTTACACATATACATATATAACTGTATATGAACAGTGCAATTATAAATACTCACCTTTTTGCTGACAAGGAAGCTCCCAGCCACAGCTATGCCATGAGTAAAATTATCAATGAAATTAGCTAGCAGGTTCAGATATCCTACAACCTGAAACAAGAAAATGAAAACAAATACGAAATTAAAAAGTACAAGCCATAAAGATCAAATTTCATATGCAATCCTACAACTACAAATTTCAGATTGCATGTTAATCTTCAGAGGAATACAAATACTGGCAGTCTCACGTTTCAGCTTTTGAATTGAATACATTTATAATCTACCAGTAATTTTGAGGATAAAATCAAAGGTGAAAGGAAAAGTAAAAGGAAACAGCAATGCAACACTTTAAGTACTTTTTTTAAAGTACTTAAAATATTTTTGAAACAAGGAATTCATAGTACTTTGTTTTTACAATATGAATATTTTTTAACCCAGCATGACTTCCTAGTAGCCATTCTATACATGTATACATGTACTTGCAACAGGCTAGGTGAGTGAATAATATTTAAAGCCCCTCTGCACAAGTTTGGCCAGGAGGGATTATAGGGATTAGAGGGATTAGAGGGATTAGCGTGGTCACTGACAGGTGGTTATCTCATCAACTAGGCTCTCAATTAACATAAGGAAAAGAGGATCATGGGGGACCAACAGGCACCGCTTAGGCATTGTTTTCTATATAGAGGGAGCAAGTAGCTACAAGTAGTACAGAGGGGCTTTAAGGCAACCTAAGCACATTCAAGCGGGAATGACTGGTACACGAGAAAGGAAGGAATTAACTTTGTTATCTAACATTCAGACTATAAAATTCATCACTTATCATATAGGCCTACATTGTAGCTACAACAACATTAGTTTCTTTGTGTACATAGATACATTGTACTGTACATGTACATGTACATGTACATGTACATGCTGCTAATTGAATAGTTTACTGAATTTTGCTCAGCTGAAGGGAGGGGGGGGGGGATACATAAAAGATTGACATTTGATGTGATTCACACATTTATATATTTTACATATATAAGTGGTATTATATCCCGCATACTAAGAATCTTGCAATCTGATACGTATAAACGAGGTCACATGATCAATGATAGATTTACCTTCGTAGTCGGTTAATATTTGCTTACTATATTTGATTGTATTAGTCAAACCACAACAATACCTTCATCTTTTGTCCATTTCCTCCCGTATCCTACAAAAACAAACAAAAAGTTTGCATACCTTCACTTTCTTTTCCTTGGTATCCTTGCTGTTATCCTCCGTCAATGACTGGATCACCTTGTGGCCTCCATTGGGCTGCCCCAAACTTATATCTCCATTCATTTCTTCTGACCTTGTGATGTTACATGAGTTGCCATTCAATGGTTTCCTCCGTAACATGCCATTTTTGTCAGAGCCGTTCAGAGGACGGTGGTGGGTTTTTTCTCCGTTTTCAATGGTTGATGGGGTGCCATTGAGGATGGTCACCTGGAATGAGAGTAATTAAAGTGCGATCCGACCCTTGTTATAATTTCATTTGTATGAAAGCGCAAAAATACAAGAAACCAAATGGTGAAAAATGGAAATAAATTGGACCTATAATATGAGAGTTATGAGTGCTTGAAACATAAGATCACTAAATCTATGCGATTCGCAAAGTGGCAGGTATGTCACTGGATTGTGACATACATGTATTCAGGACTACTGTACTCTCTGTTTGTCGTGCATAAAAACATAAGTTTCTGTTTTTCTCCTACGCACCTCCTCATTTGGGGCACGTCTCATTGTTGGTAGCATATATACCCTATTGAGTCATACATTTTCAAAAATGTATGGTTTAGTAATTTTGTGTGCAGGAACAAATAGGAAAGTTGTCCAGTACTTTGTCACAGCGACATTGAGATTCAGCCAACTTGAAGTGCCCATACATGTACATGTACGTATAGTGATTACATCTTTAAAAAAAAAAAAATAACCTTTTCATCTTTTGTCCGATTTCATTCAAACTTTCATTAATCTGCTTAGAAACTCTGATTTTCTCTGCTTTCTTTTAGAGTACTGGTAGTTTAATAGTAAGGTTGGATTTCCCTTTAAGAGAAAAATTATCAAGTTCTATTGATTCCATAAGTACATAATGAATATTAAATTGTCATACAATGTACATGTACAATGTACATGTTCATACTGTCCAATATTAAACTACATGTACATGTACATGTCACATGATGTCATTGGAAACTGAGAAATCATTTGAATTTTGAAAGTTTACAAGCCAAGTAATTACATTAACTAATTACAGATGTATGCTCCTCATATGAAGACACACATGTATGCCATGATTGATTTAAACAAATGCAAAAGGCAAGGCAGAAGGAAACCAAAAATCAAATAAAAACTAAAAATACAAAACTTTACTTTTCCTGTGTATGTGTGTGACTACAGATAGGTCAAGGTAATACCTCAAACATACATGTACATGTAATCCATACACAATTCCATTTCAGAAAATCAAAAACAAACAAACAGGTGGATTTTTATCAAACAAGTTCCCTATATACATGTATATATTTCCTGATGTTGCATTAAAAAACAAAGGTGCAATGTACAGTACATGTCCAGTGTGCATTGTAAATACCACCACAACTTAAGATCCAACACACAGTAATGAACCGTTGATTTTCCCAGGATTTTCAATACTGTTTATTTTTTACCTGTCATTATTTGATTGCTGTGTAAATATGCAGAGCTACATTGTATTTGTTATCATATTCATCACATTTATTTCTAGTAAGTACTACATCACATGAAAGCTAAATTATAGGAACATACCTGTATTGGTAAGGGCTAAGGGAAAGAAAAAAATGTAGCATGCAAAAAAAGTACACATTGAGCAGATATTTTGTATGTTTTGTATATACATGTACATGTATGAAGTGATGTAGCCTTCAAACAGTTCAAAGACTTCAATGTAATTCCCTTTTTTTCCTTCTATAATAATTCAAGAAAAATTGTACGACAGAAGTGGATTTTATTACATTTTCACATATTTGTGCATCTAAAGTAAATCTACATGTACGTCGCTACATCTTTCTACATTATCACTCACAGTCTTTACTTTCATCAAACATGTAAGTATCATCAGATAACTATAATAAAAGCCTAAAATGGAGATAACAACTACCGGTACATGTACCGTAAATCTCCGTGTATAAGGCGCACCCGTGTATAAGGCGCACCCCTTTTTTTTAAGATTAAAAAAAAAAAAAAATTTCCAGGTCTGTGTTAAAAAACCCACGCGGGGAAGGTCTTTCATTTAACTGCGAGGTGCAGTTGAAAGCGCCGATTTGTGCTTGTGAACTTGTCACAAATAATAGGAACAATGTCGTTTTTTAGAAGAATGTGTAAGATCATTAATGTAAATTAAAAACAGTAGAGGACCTAGGATAGGACCTTGTGGTATGCCATGTGTAATAGAAGAAAAATTGGAGGAATTATTATAAACTACATATTGACATCTATTACAAAGATTACTTGCAAACCAAGATGACAGACAAATTTGAGTGTTGTTCTAGTTTCCGAGTGGTGAGTCAACACACTGATTACTGAGCTGGGAGACATTGCCAGGCATAGTGCCAGGTGGAGGGGCACAAATCGAAACTTTTTTTTGTACCCGTGTATAAGACGCACCCCCGACTTTCAAATTTTTCTCGGCGGCAAAAAAGTGCGCCTTATACACGGAGATTTACGGTATACCAGTGAAATATTGTTGCTCCTAACGAACAAAAAAATTATCCAGATAATAATGACAGTACAATGCATCAATGATACCCGGAAAAATAAACTTACCATCTGTGCACTTTAAATGCATTATCATTTCCAAGTTATTTCCAATCCATACATAAACACGCAAACACTTATATGATCAAAGGCTGTTGACAATACTCTTGTGGTTCACTATCTTTGGTTCAGGTCAGTACTTAAATATTCAAACAAAAATGCATAACATGAAGAACTGTACAAAGTCAAATATGAAAGTCAGTACAAATATTCATGAGGATTTTTTCACTTGGATATTGCAAGTATGGAAGAGGTGTGTTTACGGTTACAATAAAAGTAGATTTCATGTTCATTATATGTATGTCTGTACAGAGTACAAAATTTACAAATACACAAAAAAATATATATATATTCGGCATAATGTATACAGTGTAGTGAGTGTACATATAACGTGTATATACATCGTTGTGTAAAGCTTCTATTAAAGATAACAATGCTTACGGTATAATGTAATGTGGATGAAATGGGGGTTTCCCTTTGATTTAAGCAATAGGAACTTACCGTAACAATAAAATAATGTGAAAACATGAAAGAGAACCTTTTCTGTAAGAATGAATTGCCATTGTCGAAGTCACCACATACAGTTGTATATATATGGCATATACACATATGCCCACCTGGGGGTAATCCAAATATTTTTTATTGCTGTAACACAATGCGTAGTACAGGTAGTATGTACATGTACAATATGGACACATCAATGCAGACTCTAAAGTAAATATACCACCTATGGTTTTTAAGTCCACCTTCATGGTTACTTGGTTTTAATAAATGCAGAAAAATTAGAAAAACTGATCAAGCGGCATTAAATATTTTGCAAATAATTTTTTTTTAAAGCTCTTCAAAACTCCAAACTTTTGAGAGCTTGATTTTCATCACCCGGTGTATTTGAATCTGGAGAGAACTAAGAGCTTCCCAGTTCCAACTAAAAGGTTAAATCACAAAGCTGAGGCTAATTCTATGTTTGCTCAAACCAAACACACTTGTCTATATTGGATTGCACTAAACTGATTGAATCAAGGTCCACAAGTTCTGTTTATTTTAGCTTGTCATTATATGCCTAACTGTACATCAGATTGATCAGATGTATGCTGAAACAATAAGAACATTTTACATGCGAAAATATACAAAATCATTAGAATCGTTAAATCGGCAACGTTCAGTGGGATTTGTATATATAGGGTAGCTACATGTAATTGACAGTTTCTTTGACCAGTGCAGTTTGTACAGATAATGTCTGTCCATACAGTTTTATTCACTGAACACATTGTAAAATTTTTAATCAGTCCTAAGCATAAAGGGTAAACAAAAAGCTGACTGTCGCCAATTTGAGGATGTACCGGTAAAGCCAATTTTTACCAGTCAAATGGTCTCCTATGGCTTAAAAAATACAAAAGCATTAACATAGAATTGGAACAAGATGAAAGTGGATCTCTAAATCTTGTTGTGTAATTTTGTTATGTAATTCAAAACCTAATTTAGAAATATCCATTGGGCCATATTTTTTAAAAAGAAACAGTCAGGACTGTATTTGACTTTAAAAAAATCTACTAAATAAAAACGCTACTACATGTACAGCGTTTACAATTCAGTAGTATATATCCAATGATAACAGGTGATAGAAAATCAGTTTTATAGGCAATTAAAACTGGAAATGGGTCATTAGAAGAGGCTTCCATGATACACAGTGAATCATACGAGTATCAATTGGTGCCTGCTTTCAACGCTGATCTATGGTCTACAAAGAAGGCAATAGAACAGGTTATAATATTCATTGATTATACTTGGCAAACAGGGTTACCATTTAGCTATTCAATAAGTTTTATAGGTACTTGAAAGTTGAAACACTATTCAAATAGAAATTATTTTAATGCATTACTGACAAGGATATTGAATTAATCAGAAATTTATCTACATAATCTCGTCAGAAATGGTTTCATGACTGAATTTATTATTGGTTTTATAAACATATCAATTATAAACTCCTATTAACCATATTTCCTTCTTGCTTTCTTTCTTTTTCCCCCTTTAATTTTTCAGTTCCTTCTTCTTTATCTCCTATTCTTCTTCTTCTCTTTATTTCTTTTATCATATCTATTTCACTAGTGATTGTCTTTTATATTTCATATTTGCCTATTTTACATTGTACTATTTGCATGTATTTTATGTTTTATTTGTAAATTCAAGATGTGTCAGCGTTTAGCTGTGACTTTGAAATTTTATCAATAAACCTTGTCAATTCAATTAAATTCAATGTCAAACCTATAATATATTGTCTGCTTGGAACCAGGGGGGTATTTCACAAAGAATAAGATCGACTTTAAGTTGGACTTAACTATGGTAGGCCGTTCATGCCACTGGTTGCTCTCACCATTAGTCTCTCAATTGTGATCTTTAGATAATATTTTTTCCTTCAATAATGAATCAAAAAAAGGTAAATTCTGTAGATTGGTGACCCCAAATTGTACGTCCCTTTAGACCAATGCCAGTAAATGGTGAGAGCAAACAGTGGCATGAACGGCCTGCCATAGTTACAATGTAAGTCCAACTTAAAGTCGATCTTAGTCTTTGTGAAACACCCCCTGAACATACAGTGTAGAAGGGCGTTTTCTTTTACAAAGAGTTAACGCTCCCCTGGCTCTCAAAAGACAATTTGTTTTTTATGTTCATTTTTTTCCTTCTTATTCATAGAACTGTATTGTATGATTTTATTGCTTGTACATATTTGAGAATGTTTTCTACCCAATGCATGTTTTTCTTTCCTTGCATAAACAAACAGGCCCTACATAATGTACATGTATGCTGACTGCATGATACTCAATATTTTGGCCACTACTGTCTACATCATAAAATGTCACAGAAATATATCAACTTTTGCTTATTATGTCACACTAATATTAGTCTAGTATGACATTATTTTGTTCTTTCTTTCTAGAATGGGCCAATTCATGAAAATCCTGATACCAATGGCGCACTATTTACTGTGGCAGTGTGGGTTACAAAAAGTCACTCAATAAAACCATCAATCCGTATTACATGTACATGTAGATCACCCTCATACATACCTTATCGCCATTTTGCATTATTGCTGTACCGATGCCGCCATTTTGTTCTTCCTTTGGACATGAACTTTCCACTTCTTCTTCACCAAAGATCTTCTCTATAGATAAGAAAAGGACCATGCCAAAGATAACCCACAGACCAACCGAGATGTGCCCGTTATAATCATCTAAAAGAAAATGGGAGATAGAATCATAGAAAGAAAGTTGAAGTTATGATTCAGAACATGTTAAATAGTACATCTTAATCCTCACATTTTGTTTAACATTGTTACAATCTATATCTTGCAGAATAGAAAAGGATGAGTTACATTTATGATGTAGAACAGAAGGGATAAATTATGGACATATTATAACATGTACAACGCATTAATTATTAAGTAGAGTACATGTAGTACCAAAAATACAAACCGTTCACCTTTACATACACATACATCATTTGTAAGTTTTATTTAAAATGTCTTACTCTTGTCCCAGCCATTATCATCAGTAAGAAAAAAATATAGAGAAATTCTACATGTAACTAGTCAAATGCAAAACCTTGTACATGTACCTTTGATGTTCTTACATAGAGAGAAAACATTGATGGTTCTTCTTCAACTTCTTCATGCTGGAGTGATATGTTTTGGCAGGTTGGTATACTTATCCAACATTCAGGCGCAATCAAAATCGTATGAGGGGGAGATAGGGCAGCTCCCTCCCCCAATTTTATCTAAATGTAGTATATGTGTATTTTGAACAAATAACATTTTAACAACGAAAATGATCAAAAAGTTTTGGTTGCTCACTAACTTGCTTGCAAAATTGGGAAACTGAAAGTTGTTATTTGGCAAGCTGCATCAGCCCCCCCCCCCCCTTTCCCAGCAGGAATGTGCCCATACAGTACAGGAGTACATACTGTACAGTACTGTACATGTGGCAACAGTTTTCCAGACAGGTCTCTTACTCTCTATGTTATTTTATATATCACTGATGAAATCAATAAACCTCATGGATGGTTGAATAAAAATACACCTGGCTTTAAAATAATATTTGAAGGCCCTTCTGAGAGAAAAAAAAAAAATCTGTTTTGATATTAGTTTCCCCAGCATTGCATGCTCCTGAAACTATTAGTTAACGGCATATTCCCGTGACAATCCCATCCTATCAAAACATACATGTATATGTACTTGCCATCTGGTCCCATGTTCTCTTATTATTACAGGTCCTGTATAGTACTGTCTACCTAGTGTAGAGCAATGATCTAAGTTTAGATAGATTTTCATTAAAGCAAGAACTTATGCCATGGAAAAACCCGTAAAAGTGAAACTACACACATGTACATGTATGTAATTGTACAGTAAGTGCATACTTCAGAACTTCAGACTACTACATGTACAACATGTACATCCTACACTGATATGTACCTAGGTGTACATGTAGCTTAACATGTAGGCCTTTAGGAACTTCCAAGTTTGATTGATGATTAAGACCCCGTTCTCATTCACTTCGTTGGAGCGGTCTAACTAAGACCCGTTCCTCAGGAGCGGTTCTTAGGTGAGTGAGAACGGTCAAAGTGGTCCAGGAAGTGGACTTCTGGACCGCTCCAGAAAAAAGGGAGGTGGTCTTGGGTCTTATTAAGAGCGGTTTGGAGCGCTCTAACGTGTGAGTGTGAGCGGGCGTACTTTGAGCGGAAGTGGTCTAGTGACGTTGAGCGCGAAACATGTAGTACGGTACATATGCTTAGTATTCGCGAAAAATTTACCCGCTGACCTGAGCTGCCATAGCAACAAGACCACTTTGACTCGTGGAGCGGTTTGAGCCATAAATAACTGCTCGGAGTGTGAACGCTCGCAAACCGTTCCTCAAGACCCGTTCCTCTGGAGCGGTCTAACTAAGACCACTTTCAAAGTGAGTGAGAACGGGGTCTAAGTTACATGTACTTTAAACTTCAACAAGAAGTGATACTATGATACAGTCTATTTTATTTACCGGTATTGTATTCATAATATAGATTACAATAAGTACTACCGGTAATTACAATGTGGCCTCCAAGTGCTTCATGCCTCAAAACCAATGGTTGCCCTCTTTTTACCCGGGTGCCAATGAGTTTGCCAAGAAGTTATTAGTCTAATAACTCCATGAACATTTGAATTAATGTCCTGTCTTTTGTGGCTTGTGTGGATTAATAATACATGTACATGTATACAGTAGTTGGTAGTTGGGGGTAGTCCTCCACAAATCATGTTTGATTTTTGACTACCTGGTACCCCTTCTACATTTGCTGAATTTGTCTTTTTTTTAAACAGACATTGTTCCATATGGAGTCGCTTTATATATCCTGTACATGTACATGTTCTATTATTGTATGTATGCATGTATGTATTTCATTTTATGTATTTTCCTATGTTTGGCATTTGTGGAGAAATAAATTGAATTGAAATTGAATTGGTTGTATCTAGAGCACTTTTTCATACAAAATGTTGAATAATCAAGTAAGTTGGCCTACATAAGATAACAGTACTGAGTAGACATGCAGCTCAACCTACATGTACATGTAAGGCCTTCCGTGTACTGCAAATAAATTGGCTACAAACTGTGCAATGTTATGAATCCACATCTGGTATTCACTGATAAGTCTGATAGGAAGTTGATTGATTGGCAGTATGGTCACTCCACATATCTTATATGCCACATTATTGACCCTTGCCATGGAGGGGGGTCAAATTCATCCCATGTGTAATGTTGGGCAATTACAGCCAACCTTGAGTTACAACAGTTGCAGATTCAGGAGTTGGGTAGAGGGGTGAGGGGGTGGGGGCACAATTCCAGAAATTGTGAAAAATTAGGCCATCATATTTTAAAACCAACTACTGTAAACGCTGTTATTTTCGTGTGATTAATTTTTCGCGCTGAGCGACCCCAAAACATATTCGCAGGTACTTAAATTCGCGTTGCACGCAATTCAGCTCGTTCAAAACACGCAGAAGAAGTCATGCTTATATTTTCGCGAGTTCTAAAATTCCTGCTTGCAGATCTTAGCGCGAAATTCGTGAAAATTAATGTACCGCGTTTACAGTATCAGATGAGAAATCAAATGATATGAGTCTTGACTAATTTTACACTCAAGTTAGACTCAAAATAAAAGACATGTATACATGTAGTACCAAGAAAATCAAAATGTAAACGTACCCAAAAAACAAAACAGAACAAAACAAAACAAAAACGGGAAGAAAAAAAACATTCCTCCTCGAATCCTGACATGAGTATACATTGTACTGTGCACAGTAGAGTGTTGTTGCACTTTACAAATTGATTGGCTCATAATAAAGTAATTGCAATTACTTTGCTCCACAATTGATGAATGGTTGCTGTGAATATTACATGTAGGAAAGCTCCCATGCAGCTCAAATTATTGATAACCCCTTTATTTTAAGGGCGCTTTGTGGCACGGTAAACCTAACTGCGCAAAAGTCATAACTTTCTAAGTAATTATGTCATCGATCACATGTTACACATCAGATGGAACCAACTCTCTCTTTCATTGATCCAGTTTCATGGAAATCTAAATTACTGTAATTTCTCTTTAATAGATCTATGTAGTCCTTGATAATTTATAATGTAGTAGGAAAAAGGTTTTAGACCAAAACAACTCTTTCTTCCAAAAAGGAAGTTCTTTATGATACACTGTACATGTACAACATGTTGGAAAAACCTAAGTGATACTGCCATTAAATTAAATCAAAAGGTTGATGCATCGTATCATGCACATACAGTTGGGCCTGAAAGTTTACATACACCTGGAAGAAAAACATTTCGCTCACATTTTCTCAACTGCACTCATTCCCTTCAGGATACGGTACACATTATAAATGTCTCAGAGTGATTAATTAGTGATGTATATACAATACATGTACATTAAACAGAAACAAAAACTTGTCTATCTTCCTGAAGTAAAACTCGACAGGAATGAGTGAAGTTGTAATTATGATAATATGTGTACAGCTGTAAACTTTTTGGCCCAGATGTTCATGTACATGTAGCAATTGCATTGCCTGTTTCTACAGACTTGTGCATACAGTATTGCTTGGAATAAAGTAGACAGCTGTAGCTTTATTTCCCTTGTACTGAAAAGTTGTAGCTCGTGGACCCACGGCCATATTATTACAGTTTAGGTTTACATGTACAGGTGTACCTGTAGATGTATTAAAATGTACAGATATATGAACCATGAATTATTATTGAAAACAGAAGTAGAAAGAAAAAGAACCCCCAAATCATGTGAATCATTTCACCAAACTATCCTACATGTAAGTAAAGTTTGCCAAAATCCCATTGAAACAATTGTATTAACAGTAACACACGTTTCAATGGGATTTGGGTGAACTCATACTTATGATGGTTTCATGAAACGATGCTCAGAGACTTACCATGATCAATATGAGCCCAAGCTTCAGGGAGAAGATGAATGAAGACGTCCCCAAGCAGACCTCCAACAGCAAAACTTAGGATACAATTAAACTTCGCCGCCCCTGAAATAATAAATCATATAAAAAATAAGGAAAGTACAATTTTAGAAATTCTGTCCCATTCTTACATGTACAGTACATGTGTCAATCTAGTTTGTACATGTAGGTGATGGTATGAAAATAAAATGACCCTCTCCCATTGGCAATTCAGTTATGATGTTTGTCATACTGGTACTCAATTCTCTTAAGGGCAGGTAATCAAATATAACAGTAAAAACAATAGTGACACAAACAGTCTCCAGCTCCAAGAATATCTCAGTGCTAATTGAAACCAGGCTCATTTAGAGTATACAGCAAACTTCAACTTGTCTTTATCCTAATAATACATCATGCAATTACATGTATGCAAAATGGAGTAAAAATTGTGAGAAGGATCTTTTTTTCTCTTCTAAGTTCTAGCTATTCCATTTACAAACCTTAACTGGCCAATTATCTTTTATGTAAACAGTCCCAAAAACTACATTTTAAATTGAATGGGTGCACAAACGTGCAATTTGGGACATTTTTAAATAGAAATATTCAGTACGACAGTTGCATTTTTTTCCACGCACACTTACCACAATGATTAAAAATAAAATTGATAAACAAAACCAGAAACAAAACTCAAGTTGGTAAAATTGAAATCTTCTACTATATAATTTTTTCAATATTACAGTACACGACAAGTTGACTTTTAAAAACTACAAAGTACAAAGTCTACAATGTACATGTACATTGTATATCCAGACATTGTGTGTCCAGATAGTTGATTTAACACAGCAATTTGAAGAAGTTTACAAACAATATATCATACATGTAGTATGTACATCTTCTAAGACTTTTGATGGACAATATTTCAAAGGAAACATATTCATAACATAATGCCTTAATGGTGTGCTATTTGATAAATATGTTCCGTTATATCCGAACGAAGGCAAAACTTAAAAGAGAAGTGTTCATGTTTGTAAAGACAAGTGTCCAGACAGTCGGACGTCATAGTTCATACACAATAACATGCATGAGCATGTACACTGTAGTCTGTACATTGCACATGTATTCTACAGACTTTACAGTTTTACATGTAGATCTACTTGTACTTGTACTAGTATAGTAGTACAGTCTACAGATGTATGTGTACATGTAGACTAGTTGACGAAAAACATGAATTTACCTCTTTCATCATGAGCTGATGGGTCGATTTCAATCGGCAAAAATAGAGGAAATATGCCACTCAGACCCACAAGAACAGTTGCTCCTAAAGCATAGATCCAGGCCTCGGTTTGAGAATAAGCATCATTTGCAAAGTCATCTGTCTCTATATCTTCCCTTCCAGCATCCGACACTGGCTGTTCACCGTCGCCCAGCTCCGTCCCCGTGCCATCTGATCCCGGGTATGCCTTCGCGTTAGCCCTGGCCACTCGCGATGTTCGAGTTCGATGAATTTCACATCCGGCCAAACTCAGCGAAGACAGGAAAATAAGCCCTCCAAATACTATCAAGAAAGTAGTACTAGATCTACATCTCTCATGAGATGAGATGGAGATGGCCATATTCTATCATAGTTCGGATTTGGAAATACATCCAAAGCTTCTTTTCTACTCCGGGATCAAAACAAACTCCGGACGATTCACCTGTCGCGTCAGACAAACCGCATCTATAACAAGATGAACCACTCACTCAGTATGATTCGCAGTCGTATGGTAGTAGAGAACCAATGCCTTTCACCTGGAACGTTTTGTGAAATGCATTTTTGTAATTTACTAGCAAAGTCTGGGCGGCTGGGTCCCGCTTCCTTCCTAGTGAATAATAATTTTTTTTAATGATTTACAACAATAATTGCTTCTGAAAATTTGAAAAATTATGGTCTCAAGAAAAAAAATGAAGAAGAAAAAAATTACCAAACTTTTTTAAAGATAATATATGTCCCATTTGCAGCCAACATCATATTCTGTAGAACTTTGCGGGAATTATGAATAATTATGTCATGCATGTCCTATCTGTGAAATTTAAACATTTAGCAGTGTCCTAGTATTCAAATTATGCAAGGAAACCCATTTACCTTGTAGACGTGATCCCTCCCCAACATTCCTTATTGTTTATTCTATTTGATTTCATTTTATTTCCAGGAACATGAAGGAGTATATAGCAATAACAAAGAATACAAGAAAACAAAGTATGATAACAAATACAAAAACCAAAAAAAAATCAACTAATGCCTATGGGGATTACTAAAACAAAATAAGTTTATGTAGACTGGGCTCTCCTCATTGGTAATATATTATGGTATTCCTTGGTATTTTTGCAAGAATTTTAGCATGAATGCCATGCATTATCCAAGAATGCCATCCAAAGTATAAGGAAAAAAAAATCACATATTGGCTCGTCTAGGCTGCAATGAGAATAAGGTTTGTTCATTTTATGGCTCCTGTTGGCAAATTTATTATCCGAGGTGATATTTAAATATTAATTAATTTATTTATTCATTCATTTATTTATTCTTGTATTTATTTATAAATTTATTCATATATTTATTGACTGATTTATCTATCTTTACATTTTCTAAGTGCCTTTCAGGGGTCTAATGAATCTGGGGGCTTTGTTTAATTTCAAGGCTTGATAAGGGGAGGCAAGCGGCGAGGGGGGGGGGGGTAGACTTTTAGTTTGAAGGTATACAAATCCTAATTGACAGGCGCTTTGCGTAACAATGTCTGCACAGGCTATGTTCTCATCTTCCTGCTTTAATCAGCTTTTCCTGACACAGCTTTCTTCTTCATCGTCGTCGGTTGATTTTATTTGGCAATTAGCCAGAATTGATTATTTTCATCATCAACATTTTCTATTTTGAGATTGGCAGACAAAAAAGGGCTCCGTTCATGGCTTCTAGATTCAGATTCCAATGCGCACCGGGTACTACAGTTACAGACAGAGTAAACACTCTTTTACATGTCAAGCCTTTCTAACTGGTCTTCAGCTGATTATGCTCGATCAGCGTATTGTGTTTACGTGGACGTCCGTCCATGCAGAGGAAGCATGTCATGTAATCGAGGCTAGCTAGGCTACTATATACTGCACTGAATAATATAGCTCTGTCCGGAAATTTTTGTCTAGACGTAGGCCTATATAACATAAACAGTGATGAATGTTTCTCTTTTAATTTCATGACTTTTTTCCTCCGCAGTCCAGTTTTTGCTTCCTTATTTTTGCAATCAGGGTGGCGTGTTGCTTTCTGAATGGGCACCAATCAGGGCGTCACTATTGTATAGGAGGAGTGTGAACATTTCCCGGCACGGTACGGAGCCTCAGTCAAAAACTAAGGTGACAAACTCTTAATTTTTTTCGACAGATTTTGTTTTAATAGGGGAGAAGAGAGAGGGATTCAAGAGAGAGAGAGAGAGAGAGGGGGGGTGGGGTAGGAAGAGAGAGAGAGAGGGAGAGAGAGAGATAGTGCAAAGAGAGAGAGAGGGAGAGAGACAGACAGACAGAGAGAGACAGAGGGAGAAAGAGGCAGAGAAAGACAGACATAGGCTACAGACAGACAGACATAAACAGAGATAGAGACAGACAGACAGTGACATTTAGGGACAAATAGACCGTGGAGATCGAGAGGGGCAATATATTGACTTTGCTCCTCACAGTTGCCTAGCGCGTTTTGGCGGGACTATATACTAAACAATCTTTTTTTTTTTAGGGCAAATCGATGTCGGAAACGAGGAAGAGGGGCCGGTGTTTTCTCATTTATTTTTAACATCAAGGAAAAAGTCGAAGGACGAAGTTTGCTTCTTCTCCCTCATACGAAAAACATGAACCTTTCAAGTGAACAAATAAGTGTCAAACTAGAGATCGAAGTGCCCCTTCTTGATCTGATGTAAGATTACCCCTAAATATCATACCAGTTAATGACAATAATGCGCAGACGCGGCCTTTCTTTATTAGAAAGACCGTATAGGCCTTTCTATCATTCTGGGCCCCGTATAACAAAGAGTTGATATCAATCGCAACTTATTTGCGATTGATATCAATCGTAACTATGTACATAAGAGATAGGAGACTGTAAACTTACGATTGATTGGAGGACTTACGATCGATTTGGATCAATCGTAACTCTTTGTAAGACGGGGGCCCTGGTTTGTTTCGTTTCATCATTGCAGTTATCCCCCGTATATTTAGTCTAATCGGGCTTTGCTAAACAATGGTACCTTTTCTGCTCTGACAAACAACAGCAGGAAAATGAATACAACAACAAACAAACAAAATTAATTTGCATCTTCCAAGTGACCCAGTGGCCTTCCCGCATCAGAATAATGAATTTCACCGCCCACGAGGTGAAACAGCATGCTCTCATTCCTCCCGGCTATGTGTCCTGAGTTTATATATATTTATGACAAGAATGAAATAAAAAGAAGAATGAATAAATCAATGAAAAATATATTAAATGGAGTCGTACAGGCAGGCCTACACTAAGATACGTCTATTTTGTGGGCAATTTGTTTTCCACAAAAAATATAATCACGAAAGAAAAGGGGAAAAAAAATATTGAAATTTGAGGAAATTATCCATTTAGTGTCTGTTTTTGTTTAGTTTTACTTTGTTTTCTTTCATGTCCTTTTGTTGTTCATCCTTCTTTTAATAAAATGTGTTATCTTGCTGTTAGAAACACGTTATATAGATTCTGCGACATTAAGCCGAATCATGATGGAGATGCGGATCTGAAATGAATTCAGCTTCAGTTTCTGTTTCAGTTTATTGTTTCATAATGTCACAAGTTTGCAATTTACAATGTTGACACGAAATAAAATGATACTTACAAACATTCATGACTTCTATTGTCAAATACAACAACAGAAAATAAGTACCTCATATCTTATACAGATTCGGGGAGTGTTCATTAAAAAGATTGACATGAAAGAAAAGTGAAATCTCTACGAGTGTTCTTCAAAATAGGTCTTTTTTGAAATATCCACTGCTGCTGCTATAAGAGAGAAAATACATATTGGAAGCATTATAATCCACTGTAGCATGTTGGGGAATGGGGTGGGAGGGGGAGGGGGACACGTAAAAGACCGATGTACTATACTTCTTCAATGATAATTTGAAATTCCGTTTCAACTTTGCATTTGTTACCTGCTCTTAAGAAGAAATCTGTTTTGGTGAGTGATTTGGTATCATGTCATGAAGTGACCGTTTCCTTAGTTGATAATAGGCCTAATAATGACGATCAAAATATTGATAGCAATGACGATGCCAATAAAAACAAGAAAATGGAAAGAAGATGACGAAGACGAAGAAGGAGAAGAAGAAGAAGAAGAAGAAGAAGAAGAAGAAGAAGAAGAAGAAGAAGAAGAAGAAGAAGAAGAAGAAAAAGAAGAAGAAGAAAGAAAAAGAAGAAGGAGAAAATTTCAAGCATTCAAATGATTTCTTCTTTCTGGTTACCCATTTACTCCTGACTACCTGGATGGAGAATGGCAGATGTAGATTGAGGTCATGCCTAAGGACAGTGGCGGATCAGGGGCCGGGAACCCGGGCCCTCCCTAGAAAAAAACAGGTAAAAACACCCTTTTTTGAAAAAAAAGAAGTTGGGCCCTCCTGGCGCCCAAGGGGGTGGCAGTGAAACAAAATTAACCCTTCCCGTAGGGAAATTTTTTTTTCGGGTGCCAAAAAAAAAAAATTTTGCTCACTACCCCTGGCGCCCAAGGGGGTGGTGGTGGTGGAAAAAAAATTACCCTTCCCGGAGAGAAAATTTTTTCGGGTGCCAAAATTTTTTTGCTCACTACCCCACTGAGCGAAAAATCGACCCGCACGATTTTCAAATTTTCGCACGAAGTGGGCCCCTTTTTAGGCCCCCTCCCTTGCCGCCGGCTGGATCCGCCCCTGCCTAAGGACAATAGTGCGGTGGCAGGAATTCTAACCCCGTGCCATGTGCTTTATCGCCCCGTGCTTAGCCACTAGACATGCTAGACCGGAATACCTCAGCACTCTAGTCAGATCCCATTTACTATTTTCATCATGACAAAATTAAAAACTGAGTATGTGTTGGCACAATCATTAGCATCAGCATGACATAAATCCGCTGCAAGTTAGCGAAGGAAGACCCCACCCCTTGAGACATTTAATTATTATCGACAGGGCTGATTTTTTACACGATAGGCAGAAAAAGAACATTTATTTCCATGGGTTGGTATGTTTGGTAATATTGCAGTCGCAATTTTGATAATGAATAGAAGCCCGCCACATTATTGTTATTTTTGTTTTGTTTTGCTTTTAGGCGTGTGTTCCCCAGCAAGAGAATGCAAGGAGTAGCGCAAATCTTCCCCCTTTTTTTTTGGACAATTGGACATTTGGACAATGTTTGCATGCAAACAAGGTCCACATATTTTGGAATAAAACAAATTACCTCAAACTTGATCAATCAAAGGACATTATAAAGGGTATGTCTCTAGATGGCGCTATTCATAAAGATACAATTTTAAGCATTGGTACTTTTTTTTTTTTTTTTACTACTGAATTATTTATTTCTCATGGCCCGTGTTCTGTTCAAACTTAAACCCAACACTGGATTATTTTGTTGGTTAAAAATCGGCTTTAACAAAGGAAGTTAGTCTAAGGATCAAGTTTTCCTTTGTAAACGTGCTGGATTAGTGAAATAAGGACCGATAGGTTAAATTCAGATACCAAACGATCCAATATAGGCACCGAGTTAAAGATGTCATTTGTAGATTCCCTTCCTCCCCCCTCCAATAAAAGAATACATGCAGGGATGGAAATATATGACCACGGGCGCCATCCGGGGGAAGAGCTAGATTTAGGGGTATGGGCTAGTTAGCCCTAGCTCTCCCATTAATGTTTTGGGGGTAATATGAGGACAAAATAAGGGGCGTTGTGCGGATAGGGGGAAATAAAGGTTAAAAGTAGAGACAAATATGAAACAAAAATTGAAGGAAGCTAGGCAGGAAAATAGGATGGGAATGTGAATTTATACAATAGATCAAAATAATAAAGTTTCTTTCAATCTTGAGCCTAATCGAAATACTATAGCAATATATATATATATTTTTAAAACTCCCCGTTACAGCTCATCCCCATCCCTCTGGGGGGTAACTAAATTTTATTTTGCAATGAGGAAATATCATGTATTGTGAAACCAAACTACTACCACTTAGATTGGAAATCGGTTTAATTTCTTAAGACGAGTGAGAAAGAAGTCCCGGTTGTGAATGGATGGTTGGCCGGGAGGTGGTGGTCCTATCCCTCCCGAAAAAAATGTACGTATATATCTCGGGTATGCTCGAATTCGTTTTGCCAGCGGAGGGGGTAGCTCCCATGCCGCCCCCTCTATCCGCAAATGCCCCTACCTCGCACACCTCCTATTATTTCGAACAAACGTCTTGGAAGTGCATCTGAAATCTATGTGGAAGTGTGATAGCGCCCTCTCATTAGAATTTAGGGAAAGGGTGTTACTGTACACAAACGGACGCAATGCATAAACTTTTGACTTCTCCTATCGCAGATATAGTTTACGTACTCGGTCATAATTATGTTTAAATTAAACACAAAGTTATTTCGTTGCGTATGGTATGGTAACAATTAGTTAGCACTAAATCTGGTTAGCCTTTCCATGATCTAAGCCTAATCACGAAGGCCACAGACTTCAATTTAATATCTCTATCTTGCCCCCCACCCTCTGTCTCTCCTCCCCTCTATCGTTTCCTTTCCCGTCTTTTTCTTTTTCCATTTCCTATATCTATCTTTTAGCTGAATCTATGTTCCCCGCCGTGTTATTGTTCATTTTCATCAATCGCTATTTCTTTCATGACCTTTCTTCCCTCTTTCGTGTTTTTCGCACATAGAAAATATGAAACAATGACGTAGAAAACTATATTTCGAAGAAACGACATGGAAAGGGCTATTATTAAACTAAAGATTACTGAACAATGGATACACGTCAGAATAGATGGAAGTCATACACCGTTTTATTCTCGAAAAATCGATGAAGAGGAAATCGATTGGTTGTTTTTGTCCGGTGAGAAGTATTTTCTCAGCCATGGTTTTAGAAAGATGATGCAATATAACCTTCGCATGTCTGCTTTGTATTCAATGACGCTAAGCCAATTTTCCAAACCAATAGATCAATATCAATTCTAATCGAGTTTCAGCGCATAGCCAAAGACATTACATAGTATTGCAAGTTGCAACACACTGCATGAGGTGTTATGTAGAACGTGTAATACTCGTATCTTAATACCAAAACAAAAAAAATCATTCCTGCTCGTTAAAATGTCGTCAGGTCGTCTGGTGTCAGGGCGTAAGGCACTGTTGCAAATGGATACTTCAACATGCTTCACAAATCCTTTCCCATTTTCCCTTTTTTTTACGCTATCATTTGACATGATTATGCAGCCATTGAAGAGTGAGGCACTTTCTCTTCATTATGTCAACATGAACAAAAACATAAGAAGCAACCTAGTACGACAGCCACCCCCCACACACCCCTCTCTCGGTTCCCGACGCCAGTGCACCCTAACGACTGTAACCAGTCTACGCTTCTGCCCCAAGCCACTTGTAACAAATTCGTCATTATTAATGGATAAATTGAGTTGTAAGCTGTTAAACAAACCTCCCTTTCGTTTTCACATGTGTCGACATTTGCAAAATGTTATCATAAAACGTTACGAGTGAAAGGAAACTTTAGAACACAAATCATGTAAATATATTTTGTTTTCAATCAATCATTATGCATTACAAGCGTATTTATAGAATGGTATGAAGTTTCTTCCTACTCGCCACAATAATTATCTTTGTCTGTAACAGTACGGATTGTATCGACAGTTCATTTTAATTAATGCAGTGGCGTATCCAGACATTGGCCTAATTGGGGAAAAACTCTGTTTAGTGCAATATGTATAGTTGAGTGAAGAAACCACTTTTTGAGAGCCTGCATGGTAACGTTATTATAATATCATAGATTCAAACTAATAGCAACATCCGAAACTCTTTGAATACATCAGAGAATCAAATTTACAGGAATCTATATTCTCTTTGAAAATATATTGGTATTAATGTCCCTCGTACTAGTTTTCCCATTAATATTAGATATCCCTGCTCTCTCTATCATGCTCACCCCCCCCCTCTCTCTCTCCCTCTGTCACAGTCCTATCCCCCCATCCCTCTATACCCTCTCTCCCCTCTCTCATTGATTATGTAATCACGTATAGAGACCTCACCTTATTTAAAATGTCTGAAGTCACCCTTTATTCATATTGACAATAACACCTATTTTAATCTCGTAATTAATACTGACGTGTGGAACGAGCCCCGATACACTGGTGATCCAAATCCGGTTCAATAACTCCTTTTGATCATCGCATCCGAAAGAATGACTAAAGGTCATCACGAGTTCAACAAAATATTCGTAAAATAAAGCAAAACAAAACGAAACAAACGAAATTTAGAGTAAAATGCACGCACCGAAAACCCCTAAGAAAGATATTACACACCTTTATTTACTGATGGTGGCTTTTACACACCAGGGACCCGTTTCACAAAGCCTGTTTTCAATGACAAATGACAAAAATCAGTGCTGATAACCAACCAGAAGCAAGGATTTTACTCGCTTATAACATAAACTGTCATTTGTCACTGATGACAAGTTTTGTGAAATGGGGCCCAGGTTGACGATTTCCACATTCTGCATTATCTTACTCAACATTTCCTGTCATTAATTTCGGAAAACATATCATATTAATAAATTTCGATGGGTAACATATAAATGTACGTAATGTTAGATAATATTCAATGATACTGAACAGGTCGCGGTTGCTCCAGGCTTTATTTCATCAGAGATGTGGGGTTGGGGTTGAATTTGTTGTTGGGCTTTGGGCTTGGTTTGTGCTTGGTGTTGGGGTTGGGTGCGGTGTAGATTTCTTGTCCGGGGTTGGGATTGGGAGTACTGAATTGCCGCGGAGTAATTGTAGCCGGAGCAGGTGTCATAGAAGCACAATTATATATTATATGTACAAACGAATTGCAATTTTACTACCATAATGTTATTACGCATAATGTACAACGTGTAATTTTACTTTGTCACTGATGTATACTTTGTAGAAAGAAACTGCAATTCGGTTCCCGGGCCGTGAATGTTTTTTAATGAATTAAACCATTTAAAATAAATAAATAAAAAGCATATTTATACATTATTTTATGAAGAAAAATAAAATCATAGGATGTATTCTTCGATATTACTCTACCAAATACGATTAGAATAGTTATGTATTTACATTTATCAATAATATTTTTACCGACTAATTGATTTCAAGATAATCTTCGTTGTATTTTATGACAATGTTTTTTTTTTTTTTTGTCATTAACAGAAAGTCAATTTTACCTTTAAGTTAAAGTTCAGAGTCCTCCATGTCGAGTGTATCCAATGAATTGACGTAGGGGTCATGACCTCCTGGGTTATAATAGACTGATCGATTGGTCAGTCCGATCGATATGATAGGATTAGTGTCCAGTTCATTTTGCCTGAACTATACGCTGATTGAGAGTGGTATATAGGGAAGAAAAGATACGAGAAGAGGACGGTGTGCATGCTAAATGGTTCGAGGGGTATAGGGAGAGAACAAAAGGGGTGGGGGTGTCGAGAGTGAGAAATAGATAGGGGGAAGTGCGGGGATATAGGGAGAGAAATGAAGAGGGTGGTATAGTGAGAGAGAAAGTGGTACGGAGATAGACAGATGATATAGATATAGAAAGCGAGATAGTTAGATAGCTAGATGGATAGGTGGATAAATGGAAAGAAAATGTAGATAAATAGATAGCCTAAGTGGACATAGGCCGTTTGCGCTTTAAATTTACTACAACCACTGGATCCATTCCAACTCCCTGCTTGGAATTAATACATGTTACTTCATCAGCATGCAAATGAGAATTGTGGTTTTTATCAAAGATGATTTCCAGCAAGTTTTTGTGAGGTTGTTTCTATTTTACTGGTTCAAACTATCAAGGTACTGCAGGATAAACAATCCAGAATGAATTATAACCATGTTCTCTCGACATACGATGCCCATACCAGAGCTCAAGATTAGCTTTAATAAGGGTATGAACGGTTTATATTTCCCGTATTTCTTTTCTTACGTTTGCTTAATTTCTGCCGGGAAAAAACAACCCAATCACAGTTCACTGCGTTAGTAACAGTGCAGAACAAGTTTGACTATATAATTATATTACACGATCCTAACACAAGAAACTCAAGAACACATACGGGGGCCATGCACTCTTCAAAATGAGGTATACAGACCCTGTGCTTCACAATGCATGTCATATTTTGCTGAAACATTGTACAGTCAAACCTGCTTTAGTGACCACCTGTATAGAAAGACCACCTGTCTACAAAGACCACATTTTTTTGGTTTCCTTTGAAAATGGTTTCTCATTAAAACATGTATATACTAAAGACATAAAGACCACCTGCCTATAAAGACCACTTTTCTTGTCTCCCTTGGGTGGTCTTTATAGACAGGTTTCACTGCATTTAGTTCAATTTCCCGTCAGATCTATGCAGACCACTACCAACAACATCTCACAGAGGTAAAATCGTGAAGCTCCCGAAACGTAAACAAGGAGAAGAAGTTTTAAAAAGGACGGTTCAGGAAGAATGTTCCCACCCGTTCAGGAGAATATTGACGCCAAAGTAACGTTGAGTGGTCTTGCGTCCCGCAGAATAATAGGCCATGGAGAATGCATCGAAGTATATAGCTAGGTAATGGAAGGTAAAATAGCTTTAATGGGCCATTTCTTTGCTAGTTTTATGATAACAAGTACTCGTATAAGCCGAGTTCTGCTCACGTGAATACACTGTGAAAGAAACTCCCTAGGAAACTTTTCATTGTGTATGACACAAGAACTCCTAGAAGTGCCCTACTGTGAAAGTTTGGAATCATCAAATGATAATAAATCGACCAAGTCTCGTCGATAAGTAGGGCACATAGAAATGGGTATATGGGACTTCACACGGGTGGCCTGAAAATTTGATTTGAAGGCCTCACGATAGCTACTTTTAGTCATATTTCGAATTTGAGGGCATATGAAGGGCTCATTTTTTTAAAGGACACATTTATACTAGAATATTCTTCCACCCATACAAAGAGTGAGAAAACTAACAAAATGAAACAAATTTGCAACCTTTCGCTAAACACTTTGTTTAGTACATGTAGGTCCATACACACTGCAATTAGTCCAAATTATGACGATCGTGATTATGATCATGCTCATTCGAGCAGATTCTTTCTTCTATGATAATAATAACAATAATAATGATAATGATCGTTATCATAATAATGATGATGACGATACTACTACCACTACTACTACTACTACTACTACTACTACTACTACTACTACTACTACTACTACTACTACTACTACTATACTACTACTACTACTACTACTATACTACTAATGATGATGATAATAATAATAATAATAATAATAATAATAATAATAATAATAATATAATGATGATAATAACAACAACAGCAACTATAATAATCATGGTATTAATAATAATAACAATAACAACAACATCGTGTACTTTGTACCGCAAGAAAGAATATCACGTGGTATAGGAAATTCGTAATCCCTTTTGCCTTATCTTTTTTTTTCTCACGATAATCAGTAGACCTACTGTAATTTTGACTTTTTGCTTGGAGGAAATTATCTGTATGCGTTAAGAGAGCTATGAAGGCCTTCCTTTAGAAAATTTAGTGATCATTGTAGATCAGGGGGGTGTTTCACAAAGACTAAGATCGACTTTAAGTTGGACTTAAGTATAACAGGCCGTTCGTGCCATTGTTTGCTCTCACCATTATGATCTTTAGATAATATTTTTTCCTTCAATAATGAATTATCAAACAATTTAAGTTTTGTAGGATTTTTTACCATGATTTGTACGTCCCGTGAGAGACCAATGCCAGTAAATGATGAGATAAAACAATGGCACGAACGGCCTGTTATACTTAAGTCCAACTTAAAGTCGATCTTAGCCTTTGTGAAACACCCCCCAGCTTAACTATTACTAGATTGAGGAAAAGAATACACTTACCTAACTGGCTTATAACGTCAGTCAATTAGATATATATACATTCTTTAAAATGTTTTTTTTTGCCAATTTATTTATATGTAAGGGTTCTTAACCTTGTCCCGTATTTTGAACCCCAAGGTGTGTTCCAATTTACCGACTTTCATCAATATTTATGATTATGTTAAAGGGATTGGGTAACTTTGCCTCAGATTCTGAAAAAAAATCCTGGATTTAGCTCATGCTGCAATCATAAGTATAAACCTTTAGGTCATACATGAATCCCATGACTTTTACAAGCAAATCGCCTGTCTGATTATCAAGATATCTATGATTGGAATTAGAAATTTCAGAATTCGTTTTCCTAATGGTTTTTATAACACTACAGTCTATTAGGAAAAATGAGTATGGTAAAACCGGACATTTAAAGATTTTACTTTTTTGAGGCACTTATTGATCATTTTGAAGCGCAATTTTTTTAGGGCTTCAATATTACACCATATCACAGACACTGATAACACGTAGGGCCATGCATCTCAGATTTAACATTGTTAAACGATGCCTTTAAGAAATATCATCAGAGTATAAGGTCATATTCTCTTCTGTTGTGATATAATACACAAGAAACGAGGCAGAGCATTATGAATGACAAGTCTCCCCACCACCAAGACGTCAAGATACATAATTATTTGTGCCCCTTCATTTATTTGCTTGACGTATATCCACCCCATCTTGATCAAAGGAAATATTTTCTCCAAGTAATTAGGGTTCTTAACGTTCTCGCTGATTGACAATTTCCACAATTTTTTTAAGGAGCCGTCAATGACACTTGCAGAATTTTACAAGGATATTATTTTGAACTACTTCGCAATTTCAAGTACCATTTCAGATGCAGTTTCTTCTACCTTGAGTTCATTTTATTTGTTGGGAACTTGAGAATTGTAATAGCAATGCACTTGCTTAATATTTTCTGAACTGTTTTATCATGTGGTACGTGACGAATAGCGTGGAATAACAACTGGGTGGCTGTTATATCAGATTCTTGAGAGCATCATTGAATGTCAGCTGGAGAAATTATAACAAATATTGAGTTGTACAGAGATATCACACCAATCTCATGCAGATTGAGACCCCCCCCCCACCCCGCCTCCGTTTCAGTGGTCATTGCTGGAGGAGCAAGAGTGAAATGATTTCACAAATGCACTT
The DNA here is from genome assembly GCA_037976565.1 of Mesocentrotus franciscanus. Lineage (NCBI taxonomy): Eukaryota > Metazoa > Echinodermata > Echinoidea > Camarodonta > Strongylocentrotidae > Mesocentrotus > Mesocentrotus franciscanus. The sequence continues at coordinate 24,910,376 of CP137677.1, read as the reverse complement.
CTGGGAGCCTCCAAGGGGCAAACGCTTCAGCAATGACTTACATATAAGTAGATCAGTTAGAAAAATACACTTGTAGATCAACCAAGGCAGGAACTACTCAAAATAATGGAGCGAATAGAACTGAACGCGAAAAACACTTGTCAAATCAATGCGAGCACTCTCGACCTATTAGTAGTACATGGGTTAATTTGATCAGCGAAGTATAAACAAACTAATAATAGTTAACTTGCTGGAAACCATGTTTACTGCAAAGCACAATTCATATAAGACTGGGTACGGAGTAATAGCTCGACTTCCAGATGTTCTCAACTCGTGAATTAACACTATGTCATTTTCAACCAAATCGATTAGCAGGTAGCATGAATTCTATTTCTAGTCTTGAACGTTGAGTGTACGTTTCGTAACATAGAATTTATTCTCCGTCCTTAAAAACAACTCTCCAGATTACCATTTTGGTTTTATCATCAAAGCAATCAAGCTTATAATCATACGTCATTGAGGTAGATTAGTGATTTGAAGTTGAAATAATTGACTCCATTTAAGTGAGAGGATTGGAGGTTGAGAGGAGGACATTTGAAAATCCTTGAGTTATTTGCCTTTGTAAACCCCTCCAAACTGAAGAAATTATTACAATCGAAAATTCATCCTCCATAATAAGAGATTCTTTAATTTCATGATCTCTTCTCACCCTCTCTTTCCTTTCTACCATGCTCTCTCTCTCTCTCTCTCTCTCTCTCTCTCTCTCTTCCCTCCTCTTCCCTTTTTATTTCACTGTCTGTGTTTCCATGCCCCCGTGTCCCATAGCCTACGATGTGTCAGTCCCCCCATGTAAAGTAAATTCTTTTATTAGGAATTAGGCTATATGCATACTGTCAAATCAGGATAAGTACCTAATTTATCAAGCTTTCATTTCAATCAAATCCTACACAGGTAAAGGGGAGGAATCATGCTGGAAATAAGTCGCTGTAATTGCAACCGATCCCCTTGTATTTAACAATGAATACAATAATCTTATTGTATTTTTGAAGGTGCGAGTTGCTCTATTTTAGGGTTCTGTTTTTATGGTTTACCTATGACTGTGTTATGAAAATGAGTCGCGTCTTTCAGGTCGATTCCCAGACATAAATACATTTTCCAACCAATACAAACACACGCACAAGCTCACCCACATCAACATTTATGTACACACATCCACACACACACACACGCACACACGCACTCACCCTTGAAGGTATGTGGTTTGTGTAATTTACGGTAACTGGTTTGGGTTTAAAGTTAGACGATTTGTATAACATTATGAAGTGATAAATGAAAGATTCAGTGAATTATTTCAGTTGGACTTATTCCATGATGATTTTAGGAAAACAGTAGTTAGTTCAGAATTAATTTGCTGGTTGTTTATGAGCACATAATTAAATGAATGAATGAATAGATAAATAAATGAATATTTGTTTGTTTGTTTGTTGATTAATTAATTTATTTATTTATTTATTTGTAAAAAATAAATCAATAATTAAACAATTAAACAAATAAATAAATAAGTAATAAAAACAAAAGAAAATAAGATTAAGAAAAAAAATGATGCGGAGACAAAAACCTTAGTAGAAGATCGATCATAACAGGTGACTGTCTTTCAACATGTTTAATGATTCATACCCCATCTCATGATAACAGAAAAGCAGAACAAGGCGGTCGAGGTTTGAAGGGTAAGTCTACCCTGATATTAGGTTGGTTTATAAAAAAACAGAAAAATGAGAGTAACAAATTAATGAAGTTTGAGCAATATCCGATTGAAAATAGGAAAGTTATGAATTTTTGAAGTTGTCATCAGTGAAAAACAAATTGGCAACACTGTGGCGTATCTTGGGAGCTCCTCCCCAATTTGCTATGTACAGAAAATTTCATAAACTTTCATTTTCTTAGTAATTGATGACGGAATAGAGTTTTATCATACAGGGGTTGTATATAAACATATTTGCAGTAGTCATATTTAGGGTGAATGTGTGATTGAAAATTTCTTAATGGAAAATATAAATTTCTGAAGTTTTTTAGTACAGGGCAAATATTATGAGGGCACCTCGCAAGATACGTTACAGAGTTGCCAATTCTTGTTTGATTGATTGCACCTTCACAAAATCATAACTTTCTTATTTTTAATCGGTTTTTGCTCAAACTTTCAGTGACTTGTTTCTCTCATTTTTCTTCCTTTATCAAAACCAACTTAAATATCAGGGTGGATTTCCCCTTTTAAAATACCCAAATAACTATATTACCAAGCCAGACGAAACTATCTAATACGATCATTCTTGATCAGTGGCCAAGGTGAATACCGTTTGTCTTCATTTTCATTACGGAGGTGACATGGCCCGAACTCTTATATTTCACATTATTTTCATCTTCTTGCTTTATAGCATCTGCTAATCACATTGAAATTCGTTTATCGGGGGAATGGGAGAAACACTACACCTGTTTTGACCAAATTCACGACCGACATGAGAGTAATATGTATTTGACAAGGTAATATTCATGTATCCATAACGTGAGTTGTCATATCACGGCCAAAATAAGTCAATATTATTGTTGCCAGTGGAGTAGAACAGGATGGGGGGGGGCACGTTCTACCCAAACCCAATCAAAAATTACGGGAGAGAGGGGAATAGAACGTGAGAGAGAGAGAGAGAGAGAGAGAGAGAGAGAGAGAGAGAGAAGGGGGGAGAGATAGAAAAAAAGGAAGAAAAGAATCGATTGAGGTATAGGGAGAGTGAAAAAGAGAGGGCCGACAGAGAAGGGGGAAAATAGGGAGATAGAAAGAGGTATATTAATCAAGAGGGAATCGGAGAGAGAGCTGGAGAGAGAGAGAGAGAGAGAGAGAGCTGAAGAGAGAGTAAAGAGAAAGAAAAAGAGAAAGATTAAGATAACATGATAAATCACTCTCTCAGAAACATCCCATATCTGACACATTCATTCAGTTGTTGACTGAGGTAGCCAAACTAGTGCCGTCCCTCCCCCTTTCAAGATTGGGTCCACGCTACACCACTGATTTCATGTAAAGATGTTGCACATGCAAGTAGAGATAACGTAGAGGTGTCGTGGTCTAATGGATACGTTGGTGGATTGTGAATCACATGGTTCGCGGTTCGAGTCCGGCTACGGTACTAACTTCCTCTGGCAAGATATTAATCTACATATTGCCACTCTCCACCCATGTGTAGTAAATGGGTATCCGGTAAAGAAAGAAGTTCCCAGAGTGCTTGAGCGCCTTATCACGTCAGCTCATCCAATGTGGGGGTAATGATATGATTGCATGGCCCTCAGGGAGAACAGTATTAATACTGATGAGGCTACCCATGGATAAACAAGATATATTATTTAAGCAAAGACGCCAGCTATTACACGTAGCTTACTCTAAGTAAGTGAGACTTAGACCCCCTTTACAGTGAGCAAAAAGGCCGGGCCGGGCCGGGCCGAGCCGCGGCCCGGCCTAGCACTGTAAACGCGCAAAAGGCCAAATGCGAGGCAAAAGTGGCCGCGCATTTGGCCCTGCTCTGGAGGTAGTCTCGGCCGCGGCCGGACCGCGGCTCGGACCGGGCTTTTCTCACTGTAAACGCACGCAGGGCCAAATGCGCGGCCGAGCCTGCCACTGTAAACGCACAAAATTGCGGGGCCGAGTAGGCCGCGGCCCGGCCCTGGCCCTTTTCTCACTGTAAAGGGGGTCTAGGGCTAAAGAACATTTTAAGACAATCGGTGGATGTTATAAGGGGTGGAATATGGGATAAGAATGAGACCCTCCATGCATTTATAGTGTAAAATTTAGATAAACATGACAATTAAATAACGAACATTTTACAGTATAAAATCTGGGGGGGGGGTGTGAGGGAATAAGGAATAAGAATAGAATCACCCCCTACTGAGATGCATTAATAGTGTCATTTTCAATTCATTTTCATTTCATTTCATTTCAATAAACATTTGTTAGAGATAAAAAATAATAACACATGGTATAGACGATACATGCATTTTTATTCAATAAGATAAATACTGTAAATATATTTTTTTGAAAAAAGCAAATAAACAGAGGTTTGAAACTTAAAGATAAAGTTGAGTTCTGGTAATACGATTGCATGCTGAAAGAAACAGTGTGGAATCGATCAGAAAAGGTTAATCATGTAACATAATTATAAGTATTGGTGTACTGCAAGGTTCTGGAATCATCAAAATACTAGAAATTTGGCCCAGCCTTGGTAAAAGCAACAAGCATGGTACACAGAAAGATGTTTATGGGACTACACAAACATGTGGCATAAAAATGAGGTCCTCATTTTTAAGCTGTTACATGTCATATTTAGAATATGAAGGCATTTGAAGAGCCATGCTTTTCATGGAACATTTTTTCTCTGATGTTAATCCACACTTGCATAATAACAATGAAAACGCTCACAAATTATTGTTCACCTCTCCCCAGAACTCAACTTCATTAAGATGTCGTGCTATAGTCCCTAGACAATGAATACCTATTATATCCTACATGTAACGTTATCTTGTGTATTTGAGGCTGGGGGATCTCCATAAGACTAATCGCCTTATTACGCTTATTGCTCGATGCAGTGATAGTTTACTTTTGAAATCCTGCACTAAGCCATACTATAAAAAAGGCATTCCCGGCACGTCTCACTTGACCCCTCAGATCAGTTTCATCTTAAAATAAGTAGAGTGTTGGTTATTAAAGGGAAAGTCCACCCTGATAATAAGTCGGTTTTAATAGAAGCAGAAAATGAGAGGAACAGGTCAGTGACAATTTCAGCAAATTCCGATTAAAGAAAAAAAAAGTTATGAATTTTATATTTTATTTCATGATAACATGTATAAGTCGGTTTTAATAGAAGCAGAAAATTAGAGGAGCAGGTCAGTGAAAGTTTGAGCAAATTACGGTTAAGAATAAGGAAGTCATGATATTCTTGAAGTTGTCATCAGGCAAACCCAAATTGGCAACACTGTGACGTATTTCGCGAGCTCTTCTCTAATTTGCTCTGTACATAAAATTTCATGAACTTTCAATTTCTTCGTTATCGATGACGAAATAGACTTTTTCCATTCAGGAGTTGTGTAGGAACATATTTGCAATAATTATATTTAGGGTGCATGCTTGAATGATCATTTTCTTGAGGGAAAATAAAGATTTATAATTTTGTTTAGTACAGAGCAAATAGGAGGGGAGCTCGCAAGATATGTCACAGAGTTGCCGATTTGTGTTTGATTGATCACAACTTCAAAAATTCAAATCTTTCTTATTTTTGATCGGAATTTGTTCAAGTTCCGTTGACCTGTTCCTGTCATTTTCTTCTTCTATTAAAAACAACTTTTTGTTTTTATTTATTTATTTATTTAATATCCAGGAGAATATAATGTAACACAGACATCAGTATAAACAATACAGAGAAAAAGATAATGGGTACCCGACCAGCCAGTGCCTGTGGATTGCCTAAAAGGATTGGGAATCCTGTCGAGAGGCTCTCCTCACTGGCTGGTGACAGGGCTGACTTCACCTTTAACTAAGCTTTCCGATTGGGCATGTAGTGCCATCAATTCAATTAAAAACAGGTGTAATGGTTAAAATAATGAAATAAGGATGAAAGATATCTTCAAATTGCGAAATATATTACCGCTGAATAATACTGAAATGTAGGAATTGTTTTACGTGATTCTAAACCTAATTGCTCTTTGACCTTCTAGTTCCGATCTGTAGAAAACAACACTAAATTATGATATCCCTCTGATTTCCGTTTTCAGTACAAAACAAAATGAAGAGAAATTTAACTAAATCTTTAAAGTGGGTCGTAGTCAGATAGCTTTATAAAGTTAAAAAGTTGGTCAAAGATATTGACCGCATAGTCTGATAGCTTTATATGGTTAAAAACTTAGTCAAAGATATTGACCGCATACTTAAACCAAATTTTAAACCTCAAAACCACTTATTTTTCTGCAAAAGAGAGCTATCAGGTTATTTACTCACTCTAAATTTCGAGATCATACCCCACCTTTGTTCAAGATTACTTAGACACTATTTGTTTTAATTATGTGCTACAAACGTGCTGATAGATTATTAATCCCTTACATGTTTTTTGCTTTCTTCAAAGAAAAATTCGAAAATGAGTGGGGACTAAAATTTGAACTTTTAAATTTTAATGCAGTTAATACACACGTGCTTTACATTAGGTCACACGTCTGCGCTATTTGTTGAATAATATACAAATAATACAGATCAGTGAGGGCATTAGTATAATTTCACCAATGCCCGAACAAAATGATGTGTATTATTTGTTTTATAAGATGATGTTTTATTTGTTTTATAAAATGTTGCTTTATAAGATGATTTTACTAATGACCGGTCATTAGAATTGGATAATGACCGGTCATTATCCGAATTACGCGTTAGGCAAAATAAATGCCTGGTCACGTGTACGCTTTCAACCAATCATTTGCTTAGGATCCACGTCATCATCTTATAAAACAAATCATTACGAAAATCACATCTGCTACTCGCATGTATATATGGGCTAAAATGAGGTTATGAAATTATTGGATGAAGTAGTAGATGAATAAAAAAATTTTTTTTTGTGGAATTTCACGTAACTAAATGTTGTTCCCTGAGTAGGAAGTACAAAGGTTTGTAGTAGGCATTTCCATAACCAAAAAAATACCATTTAGTCATATTACAAAATCAATCTGTTACAGGACATAGGCGTTGTGGCGTTGTGGCGTGCGCCTGTAATGCAGCTAACCGTGGAAGTTACAAACTGATTCAGCCAAAGACGCAGGTTCGAAACTGAGTCACGTCTTTCGGATGGTGACGTTAAAGGTCGGTCCCCAGACGTAAATAATCATATCTGATTGATACACGTCTGTAAAAACCCAATACACACACACATAAAGTGAAAACTAAGAAAATAACTTAACATTTGTATACATTTTGGGGGTAAATATTAGGTACAGTGGACTGATCGTCAAATTCAGTATGGAAGTAATCAGGTAGGATTCGAATTTTATACAAAGATGAGTAGAATTATGATTTTTGAAATGTCAGCAAGACCAGGAAAAAGTTTGAAAGACAATATCTCCCAAAAATGTGACAAATTGATTACATTGTACCGTATTACTGCTATTAAAGATTGTTATCAGAGACATATAGGCACTCTGCATGCGGAGCATTGCCCCCTCCATCCTCAAACATACAAACAAACATACAAACAAATCGGTTTCATTATCTTGTTTTATGCTTTCGATTAAGGTTTCCCCTCTCCCCAATCTTGACACTGTACCAACCTCTGCTCTACTCCATCAGTGGATAGATAATCGACAAGCTTTTCTCACCTTTATTAATACTGCTGCTAGTCGATGGAAGATGATGAATATACATATATCTATATGTATTTATATGCCATTATGCCTATGTGTTATGCGCTATAAAAAAAAAACGTTTAATTATTATCATTATTGTAATATAATGTTTGGTGTCTCCCTGCATCAAGGTCTCTACTAATAGCAAAGCATGCTATATAATTAAGACACTTTGTCGATTTTTCTTCCGTGGGTATGGATATGCGTGTAGGTATGGGTGTGGGTTTTCCGAGGGGAGCCTGTGGATTTACTTGTGACAGCAGAGACATTAACCGGGATCACTGATGCAGCTATTATTATGCACCGTGATATAAATAACTAAGATATCACGTAATCAAATGATTTAACGTGATATAACGTGATATAACGTGGTTTAACGAGCTCCAACCTGGCGTTAAGTCGGATTATTACCATGATTACGCATAAGAGAGGAGTCATAAATAGACAGACTAGGGATCAACCGTTTGAATTCCTGCCACAGACTGTTTATTACAGGTGCCATATTGTTTGCCCTGCATCATAAAATAGAGTGAAGGCTGTACAAGACAAAAGAAGGACCTGCTATCCTTCGAGTCAGGAGGCTATTAATCTTCTTCATCTCCATCTCACTTTTTGTCATTTTGTTGATAGCTTTGTAAAGTTGTCATCCTGGAAGCCTGTCAAATAATCATGACATGAGGTGGAACCAAGTAAAACAAAACATAAAAAGTAACATAATACCCCCAGTGAACAATTTTCACATTAAAGCCCAAGTCCACTCCAAAAATAACTTACTTTCAATAGAACCAGAAAAATCAGACAAACCAATCAAAAAAAGTTTGAGCAAAATCGGATAACTAATAAGAAAGTTATGAATTTTTAATGACATGAAAAACTTTGAAAATCACTACACAAATTGGCAACTCACTCATGAGTCTGTGACGTATGGTCCTCACTATCCACTAATTATTTTCTTTATATTGATAATATAAATTTCCTATTTTCACCCTAAGAATCTTATTTCTTCACACCAGCATCCAAGTTAGATTGTTAGTAATATGTTTTTGTGTGGATGCACAAATAAAGAGTAATTTTGTCCAGTTAAATCATGAAAAATTGAATTTTGATAAACTATTTATATAAAAATCAATAATTATGAAATACAATATTCAGAAATAGTATCAATTCTTCAAAATTCATAAAAGTTTTGGGAAATGTCATGCACGCAATATGATACAAATCATATAACCTGGGCAAAGGCATGGGAAATCAAGTTTTGGGGATAAAAGGAAATTAATGGGATTAAACTATATAAAGCAATTGATAAGTTGTGAGGACATGACGTCACAAACTGATAACCATCTTGGCAATTTGTGTTGTGTTTCTCATTGTTCCATAGTTTCACATACTTTTCAAAAAATTATAACTTTCTTATTAATTATCCGATTTTGCTCAAACTTTTTTTGATTGGTTTGTCTGATTGTTCTGCTTTTATTGAAAGTAAGCTATTTTGCAGTGGACTTGCCCTTAAATGAATGTTGCGAGCACTGTGGAAGCACTGGTGTATATTAGTGAATGCTCTTGACTCCCATATATTCGAGAGGGTTCGATCCTTGCTCGGTCTTCACATCTTTGCAAAAAGGTATCTTGCCCACGTTTACCCAGGTGTATTAAATGGGTAACTGGCAGAGCTGGGGGTAATAGCTAAAGCGGAGCTCGTAGGAAGAGCAGAAGTGGCATTGGTCTCTAAATTATAATCTTTAGATAACATTTTTTCTTTCAATAATGAACTATCAAAAAATGTAAACTCGGTAGATTTGAGACCACGATTTGTACGTCCCTTGAAAGACAAATGCCAGTAAATGGTGAGAGCAAACAGTGGCATGAACGGCCTGTTATACTTAAGTCCAACTTAAAGTCAATCTTATTCTTTGTGAAACACCCCCCTGGCTACCCTGGGTAATATCATTAATATACCAACCCCTTGATTATGAACAAGTTCACGAGCACCGTTGCGAACAATATTGTGTTTACTTTTTATCAATGAATAATTGTTTGATTGTAATGTTACCATGATTTACCTTATGCATTTTATCAATTGTCATTGTGTCATTGTACATTTTGGCAATTCGGCTTTGCCGCAATGAAAGTTTTTTAATAAACCATTTTGAATTGAATTGAATTGAATTGAAATTGACAAAAAAATATAGATATACGTTTGCCTCATATTTCCCTCTATGAGTAATTATCGATCTGCGACTTTTTACTGGAAATTGTCGGATATCAAACAGATTGATCCTTTGCAATTTTCTATTCTGAGAAGACGTTCGTTAAATATGCAATATCTAAGGGCCTCGCTTAATCTCCTCTAAATTATTGACGCACGATAATAGTTGAATAGGACTCGCCTAGCTTGGAAAATTACTATTAATTGAAGTTAAGCACTTTCGTTTCATAGAAGTCATGTTTTTATCCTGATACACTGACAAAGAGAGATAGAGAGAGATAGAGAGAGAGAAAAAAAAGGTCGAGCCATTTTCTTCGAAAGTGGTAGAGTAGAAGTTATGCAATCCTAATGAGAGAGAGTCGATGGCCAACAAAAGGGGATTAGTCCAACACAGAGCAACAAATCTATGAAATGAAAAGAACACTTCTACCTCTACGATTGTCAAGACATATGTTGTTGTCTGCGTTCAGATACTTAATTCAACAGTAATTCTGTAGGCCTTTGTGCGCTGTCAGAAATAGCACGATATACGGGATTGGGAACAAAGCCTTATGCATTGATAATCTAGGGTTGAAGGTTTTGTTTGACGACGAGGAAAAAGAATCAAACGGCGCACTTTCTCGTCTTTTATTATTCGTGATTACCGTAGCGAATCTCGCCCCGTAAGAAGATATCGATCATGGATTGTCAACTTAAAATTAGCCCACAGAGCTTGTTCCGTGGACCAGGGAGAAAGTCAGGCTGACCCTCATTAAATGCAGAGCGTACAGCGAAGAAAGTCCAACTGACCAGTATTAAACACAGAGCGCACAGCGCACGCGTTTGGGTCTTTAATCGGTATCTATGGGTAGATTACGGACGCTGTCATTTAGTGTGAAAGGACGGCGGTGTAATGTTCGACATGCAATACCATTCCCTCTCGGAATCTTCTTAATTAGTTACTCGTGGTGAATTGTAATATGATTCACTTCATTATTGCAGTGGACGTGAACATCTCTTGAATGTTGCTCTAATATGGAGACGAGGGGGTGCAATTTGAAGGAAATGGTGTGAACATGGAACATGAAATATGAACTGCTATGGCTTCTGACGGAATGACAAGTGAAACCACATCAACGGCTTCCGCGGTTGGTGAACCTTATTATGGTAGTGCTAGTTACCAACCAAATACGGAATCATTATCGTGGGAATATCGGACAAACTCGAGTGGAAATGAAACGGAATATAAAGGAGTTTATATCATATTCAGCCCTCTGGCTGCTGTGGGCATAATCACCGTATATTCCATAATCATAGTGGCAACTATTCTAGGCAATCTGCTTGTGTTAACATCGGTGTGTATGGAAAGGAAGCTCCGGAGCCCTCCGAATATCTTGATCATTAATCTCGCCGTGGCTGATATCCTCGTCGCCGTCCTTGTCATGCCACTCGCAGCATCGTATGATCTTAGTGGACAGTGGATATTTAGCCAACCTCTTTGTGATATGTTTATATGTTTTGATGTGATGTGCTGCACAGCGTCTATTATGGACCTTTGTGCAATTTCTGTCGACCGTTACCTTGCCATTTCAAGACCTTTTCGTTATGCCAGGCATCGAACGACCAGACTGATGCTCGGTCTGGTCGTTGGTGTGTGGGCTATTAGTGCTTTCATCTCCTTCTCGCCTCTTCTCATTTTTCAAAATGAACACTTTGCGAACCATTGTTTACTCTCCCAAGATCCTATTTACACCATCTACTCAACATTAACAGCTTTCTATGCTCCCCTGCTGATCATGGTTGTGGTGTACTATAAGATTTATCGTGCAGCTGGTGAGTTAGAAAAAAGAGAACTTCAGAGGCGGCCAAGCACGCCCGCATTATTATCCAGAGGGCCGGTTGTGGATAGATCAGGCAGTATTTCAAGCGAAGGCGAATCCACGTCGGATCCTTCCAAAGAACTCCGCCGGAAATCTTCCATCGCTCGCTTCACGGACTACGTTCGGAGCACGTCGAGAAATTCTCTCGCGTCTGTTCATGGCGGTAAGAATAAGATCTCGGTGAAGCTGGAGCGCAAAGCATCGAAAACTCTGGGTATCATCATGGGCGCGTTTGTCATCTGCTGGCTACCCTTTTTCGTACTTGCCATCGCGCGTGTCTTCTGCAATTGTGTCATCCCACAAGCCTTGCACGGCACCCTCGTCTGGCTTGGATACGTAAACTGCATGCTAAATCCCATCATTTATCCTTTCTTTAACAAGGACTTCGGGCCAGCGTATCGTAAAATGCTCTCCTTCTGCTGTTGCAGACTTTGCCCCGTCGTCGAAATTCTTATGCAAGAACTAACAATAAGTTTACTCCTGCACGACGGCACTCCTTTAACCCCATCAAACGCTACATCCAATAATTCCTCCAGAGCTTCACGTCATTGCTGAAGATAGTCACGACGAGGAACCGCAGGAAAATGGAGACAAAAGTCAACAGAATTGTAGAAAAGATAGGGACGGGATCACATATAATTCAGTGCACCTTGACAAATTGAACGGCAACAGCAAAGGTAAAGACAACCTCAATGAAATAACTGCAACGCACGTATGATTTCTGAACTCAATCGCAGCTACCTTTGTGTAATATATATCGTAGGAGAAAAATAGTGACATTTATTGTACTTTCAACAAGTTGCAGTTGGGAATATATTCCTCTAAGTGTTTAATCTCTATTTGGCAGATTTTTCTCTTTACTGGAAAGACGTACTCTCTGAAATGTTGGATTCTTTTCTTCATCCAATTTACACGCATCACGTGAGGTTGTAAATAAACATATCAACAAGGCTCAAATGTCCCGCAGCACAATTGAAGTAAGGCCTCGGCTTCGGAAATACTTGTGTTGAATTGTATAGGTTTGTCTGCAAATGGCAAGGTCTATTTACTTTTTGTCCGACAAAGTAAATATTGAATAAGCGTACGTACGTTGCTTCCATGATAATTAATACATTCAATTGACATAGCAAGAGACCAATCTAATCAACTCTAATAAACCCGCCCATATAAGCATGTACTAAACGGTTGCTTTAAACATGGCTGTGGTCTAAACGCTCTTAAAGACCGCATGGCTTGCCCTACATAGCAACATGTATAGCTCACGATATGTGAATAATGTGGTGATATTCGCGTTCCCTTTTTTAACGCAGTTACCGTGTCTTATGGTGTTTGTATGTGATTCCTAATGAAGCAAACTAGGAATACTTTGGGATTCCAATAAAATTTGGACTAGTGTTTTAATTCATCTGTTTAAAAGTAATGAATAATATACCACTTTCGTAATTTAATCAAATTTAATGCATACATTTTTTAAAAGCTCTGCGTTAAAATGATTTCATTCACCTGTTACAAGTAGGCCTAATTCTGTTTCAATAGTCAGAATACGAATTGTAAAAATTCATTAGTGCTAGGTAAAGCAAATATTATGGCTTGTCCTTCCGAACAACACGGAATATAATTGTTGATAAGTAAGATATAGAGGGGATCCTCAATCCTGGTGTTACCTCCTTAATATCCACATCGAGCGCTAATAAAATGAAACCAGTAATTTCCAGCGGAGCAGTGTTGGTTCTTGCACAGCTCGTAAACCGATACACGATAGGATAAGAAGGTAATCAACATTTTATTAAGAGGTTTTTTTTAAATAAATATTTCAGGTAAATGTGAAGTACAAGATTTATATCCATTATTTTTTATCAAATTCTTCCATTCATGTTTGCCCGACGAAGCAACATGCGCCATACCGCTTGTCATGGGAACCAGGTTGACCAATCTCTTTGTATACGTGTACATGACTGTGTTTAGATGGCTCTGTATTTTCACCTTCCAGTTTTTACAGACATTTTATTATATGATACAGGGATTTATATTTATATCTACTCTTAAGAATAAGTTTTCATGGATTACTAAAACACGATGCACAAATAACTATTGCATGGTGCTACACATATTTTTAAATAACTGTTTAATATGGCAATTGTGTCATGCATTAAAACGCTTGTTAGGTACTTATTTCATGCTACCTTTTAAAAACAAAGTACGCATATTGAGTTGAAATGTCTTTCAAAACGCAGTTGTGCAAGAGAAAATTCTAATATTTTGTTCGTTTGACTTTCATGATTTTTCTAGCACATGGACAAATGGCTATGTGGCATTTTAAAGATGTTTTTGGGGGTCAAAATCTTTGATCTCAAAGAAAAGTCTAAGTCTTAAAGTCTACCTGTCAGGGTACATGTACCTGACAATTTTACAACAAAATACCTAAAATCATTCAGGAATCGCATGAATATTACAAGCCAATGGCTCGTTTGATTATCAAGATATGACATCATGCCAATGACCCTGGAAGGCTAACGTAACTCGCATTAATTTATAAGAATGATGTATTCAGTAGCTGTACCTATAATTGATTTGATTAATAAGTCGTTGTTTGATGTAGCAATTCCCCCTCTACATTGAGATTTGATGCATGGAATTGCATATTGGGAAGATGGTAAAATAATGGTCAGATGAAACCTCAGATGAAATTAGACAAAAATTTGACACTACAGGATTTTAAAAATTCAATGCTATGGTCATTACATGGTATGAATTCAGTCAAAGTTGTCACTACGCACATTAAAATTAAAATTACAGTGTTGTATTTCTGACTAATGTAGGATTTTAATTGAATTCTATGGAGTGTGGTATGTAGACTATGTACTCCAGGTGATGTGCATTAATTATCGATGAGTGATGTGTAGAGTAAAATGTTTGATCTACTTTCGATCGCAAAGGCTTTCAAAAAAATCAACCTGAGGCAATTTCAATAGCCTTGGTCACCTTTCGAGATAAATGGACATTGCAATGACTTATTACGTAATCCGAACACGATATGTATAAGCAATGCATTAGGGTATTAAAAAATCCTTGAGTTCGAAATCTCACAAGAAGTCTTTGCGATCGTATTCTAAAGATGACGTGCTTTAAGCTGTTTCACTTAGCGCTTGAAGTATCGATGCAATTGAAAATCTGTCAATTTCTTCCTCTTATTTATGATTTCGTGAAACCATGTCCATTTATTATTTAGTCAATGTGACTGTATATCTCGGAAATAGCTTCGAAATTCAATTATCATGACAACATATATATCATTCGATATCTCTTGATTATATATGAAATTTATTTGTTTACATAAGCTACAGACATTTCAGAACGTTAACATGATCTTTACCGAATCTCAAACACATTCCTGTTTTATTATTGCAGTCTTAATTCAAGATGTGGCTTACAATATTTAGTTTCCGCCCAAATGAAACGGTCCCTACCCTCGATATACCCTCGACATATCCTATGTAAAAAAGCCGGACATAAAGTGCATTAGAAAAAAACCCACCTTATTGGACCTACGCACCAATGGCCATACGCCAACGCCATACGCCAACGTAAGGATTTTTCGTTAACTGGTTAATATTTTTAATTAACTCAGGCGGACCCCGGTTGGAAACTGAGTCACGTCTTTCGGATGTTTATCCCCAGACGTAAATAATCTGATTGATACACGTCTGTAAAAACCCAATTACTACTACATGTACTACTACACTGTATTACTATTAGCAACTCGTGTTGGGGTTTTGACGGAAGTAGGATGAGCTGATCATATTCTGTATCTCAATCATATCAACTATACACTATTACATCTAATACAAGATTGTTCCTATGTTGGTTAGGACGGTAATTTGGTGGAAATGAATGAATTAGTTGAAAAAAATGGTGTGAATCATGTGTTGTATTGTTAACCAATATACAGTACATTTTATAAAGATGAGTGGCTGTTCATTGACCGCAGGTAAAGATATTTATTATATTGTAAGCCTATAAGTTATTGGGAGATATGTGACATTTCAAAATTAGTTCTTCGTTTGAAGGCATACATGATCGAAACACGTGGCACAGAGTATCTTGTACGTTAGGTGAGGATTCATATGTCGAAGTAGCTAGATATATATATATATATATGTACACCACTGCAAGTGCATTGCACACAATTAGCATGATTTAGAAACAGATAATGACCGTACGCAGCACACATCCATGACATCTGTATGATAGTATGGTGTTCGTTACAGCTGATAATTGGTCATTATTATATAAGGGATTTAGAAAGAGCTATTGCCCTTCTGGCTTTCAATGGACGATTTCCTTACATTTATTTAAAAAAACACATCCTTTTATATATGGTTCAGAATAAGATATTATTTACAGAAATGTCCATTTTGACTTTGGCCATGGACACCATGCAATTCATACATAAAGTCTATGGAAATGAAGGACAAACAAATCATTAGTCAACAGGTTGATACTTTGAAATGAGACTGTCCTATTCCGGAAACTTGTTAGCGATAGCTGTCCGTCAAGCATACCATTGTCATTGTCGGAATAATACAGAAAATCTGCCGGGTTTTAGTTGACAGTAGCTTGCTTAATTAGGCCAGAGAGGTCATTATCTATCTCTAATCATGCTTATTGTGTGCAATGCACCTGCAGTGGAGTGCATATATATATATATATATATATATCTAGCTACTTCGACATATGAATCCTCTTCTAACATTCATGATACTCTGTGCCACGTGTTTCGATCATGTATGCCTTCGATCGAAGAACTGATTTTGAAATGTCACACATCTCCCAATAACCTATAGGCTTACAATATAATAATTATCTTTACCTGCGGTCAATGAACAGCCACTCATCTTTATAGGTAGTTCCACTTTTGTGTTCCTCATAAAAAAGACAGATTAAAAAAAATACTGTTTGTATTTCAGATGGGAAACCTGCCAATAACAAACCTCCTTGTATAGAATTTAATACCAAGTCCCATGCATGAGGCTATAAGGGTATTATTTCATTCAGAGCCCCACTCCCACGTATTTTTTTGTATACATCTTTAAACAAAATATAACTCAGACGTACAGGATTCGATGCAGGTAGCATTATGTTACAGGTGAGGTCTATATTACAAACGTTTACGGAAGAAAGTATATCTTGTGACTATATCGAGTGTGCAATGAAATTGGTCACGTGCTTTGGTAATGAATATTGAATCTGTTTGTTGTCATTGTTGCTTGTGGGTTCAAAGTTGAGATATGTTACCAACTTAATTTGTTCATGATATGGCTATGAAGTGTTTGTCCCATTCATGTCTCTTTCGACTACTTGTTTTAAAAATTAAAGGTAACATCCGAGGAAACGTTACGAGAGAGTAACTCAATATAAAATTGGCTATGCTATTCAATTATTCATGACCTGGAAAAAATAGAGACAGATTGTGTAGATTGCAACAGACGGGTAGACGGGTATGTAAAGAGTCTGACATTGCCAGGGTAACCATAGTAATAAACTGGAGACATTTATATATACAGGATCTATAAATAATTTATTTGAAGACTTCCCTCTCAAGAGTAAAGACGATGTTATACTTATTCAATTTGGACGATAAAAATCAGTATTCAGTATGTAAATATGCATGTGACATTTTTACAATGTATTGTTATACCAAAGAAGTATTACACATGTTTTATTTTTTATTTTTATAAATGTCGGTTGTAAGTTGGAGAGTGCGATATTTGTATCATGTTATGTGTATGTCTAAATATATGATATATAATTTATAATGCATTATGGATGTGATGTTTAATAAAAACTGAGAATGAACTAAACAGCGACATAGTCTTGGCAAGAATGTTGCAATGACAGTGCATATAATAAATGTGATTTTTGTTTACAACATGGAAGTATACGGTCATTCGTCATCATTGATTTAAGTTTTACAGAAAATCGGGAATGTGTCTCGTGAATGCCTTAAAGAACGTAATGTGATATAGAGTGAGGAAGTTTAAACATCATGTTTAAAGTGAAACACTCTGTTCAAAGAGAAGGCTGAGTTCTGGTAAACATGACAAATAATCTGTGATATTTCTCATTCTTTTTATGCGAGTTTGGAACAAAATATTGCAGAGTTGAAATTTCTGAGAGGATAAACTTCATCTATCAATACTAAATCATATATTGTCACAAACATCCCATGAATAAAGGTAACAAAATATATATTCAAACTGCATGGGCAAGATATTCGGCAGATAAATGACAACATTCAAGATGGAAGACTAAATATTTTTAACATGCTTGATTCAATTTTTTAAATGTTCGATCCAGCACATGAAAAGTATGCATCTAGTATTTTGGAAATTGCACTCCTCTGCTTTATTTTGAATATTGATTTGAGATTGGATTTTTCATCGTTCTAAAGTGATCATTTTTTTCATACTACATTCAAACCTGTCTATAAAGGCCACCCTAGGGAAACAGAGAAAGTGGCCACTGCATACAGGTGGCCTCTCCAGACAGGTTCTACAACACATATTTCTTCCAGGAGGGAGACAATAAAGGTGACCACTATAGGCAGATGGCCTTTATAGAGAGGTGGCTGCTAAAACAGGTTTGACAGTACTTGTATTTATGTACAGTATTTTCACACCGTTTTTTTTTTAATAATACTTCACAATTTTAAAGATTATGTTCACATTGATAAACTATTTTCCATATCGTATTCATAAAGATTCACACTGTGGATTACTTTACACCAATTTGCTCTCTCCGGAATTAATTAATTAATTGGCTGTCGGCTAGGGGCCGTTTCCCCCGAAACGGTTATAATTCTAACATCTTGGACATCCTTTTGAAACGTGTGTTATAGATCAAACACGCGTTTCTGTGGGATGTCCGCGAACTTGGACTTATGACGAATTCGAGCAAGTGGCCCCAGCAGTCTAAGTTCAATTCCATCTGAGTCATCATCATTACCAAAGGATAATAAAGATGTATCACCAACCGCACTCATCCAAAATAGTTCATGTGTTGAACTTGAAGTCTGCTTTTCTTTCTCAATTCAAGATCAATGTAGTTAAATGATTCTTTTCAAATACTTTCTTTCTTTTTTGCCCACATAAAATTTCCCCTAAAAAACTTGCTTTGAAGTCCAATCCATTCACAAAACGTGATATTAAACCATATTTGATTTAATGCTCCTATAGTGTTAGCTTTTTAGGACGCGACTGTATCGAATTTCGCATTCGCATCGATATTAGATCTAAGCTTATATTTAGCAAAAAAACGACAAATATATATATATTTTTGTATTAATGATATTACAAGTTCAGATATATATCATATGTATTACTTAGAAATATTCATGTATAAATTATCTATAAATTATGTACCTGCAATTGCTCCTACAATGTTTGTTAAAGCAATGCTATCCACCCAATCCGACACGCGGAAAGTAACTCCTTCAATTTACCACGAACTCGAACAATATTTGCAAAGAAAACTGTTACTTTTTCAGGTCCAAAGTATGAATGAACTATCAAATGAAATCATTGCATCTATATCATTATTTATATTTCAACGGAAACTGAAATTTTTCCTCCTAAATGATTATGAAAATGTGAAATATATATTTCTAATATAAAACAATAAACTGAAACGGACACTGAAACTTAACATACTTAGACATATGAAACATATAACAGAATAAAGTTTTAAACATAAATACTTTTTTGAAAAGAACTTTCTTTCTCTTTCAGTCTCAAACGAAATATATTTTGGACCAGATAATAGCCTGCCTGTTCACCGATAACGATTGTGCATGGCGAGATAGTGCACAGAAGTGTTGCTACATTAGTACCTGGCTAATTAGATACCTTAGTGGCCCAAGTAAGCTGCTCTACGAATTTAATTTAAGTTGATTGTTTGATTACATCACTTGTATCTTTGGATGGATGAGTGGGTTTCGTTGTAATAATTGGAATCCGGGAGTTTCAAAGGTGTGGTGTATCCCCCCAATATATATATATATATATATATATATATATATAAAATATAAAATGAATAAATGAACAAATAATTAAATAAATTAGAATAAAAAATAATAATAATGGATGGATCTACATGTATACTACTGTGATGATATAATGGAGGCACCTGCCTGTACTATATGAAATTAAATAACTGGTCATGCGATTCCATCGTGAAAGAAACTGCCTGGAATTAATTGGAAGAAAGGTGATTAAGTAGTACACAAGAATTAAGGCACACTTTGAGGTCTTAGAATGATCAAAATGAAGGGAAAACAGAGTAACAGAAACAGAAAAATGGGTACATGGGACCAAACACATATTTGGCAGAAAATTTTTGCATTTCAGCTCTATTTTTAGTCATATTTCGAATATGAGGTAAATATGAGAAGCAAACATTTTCAGGGGAGATTTGTACTATAATATTCTTCCAAACTACAATACAAAGAACGGAAAGAAAAAAGTCACGAATCAGTTTTCCATCTCTCCCTGAAACCACCTTTCTTTTTAACGACCAATCCTTCAGCTGCTACCTCTGGGAATAACCCCAATGATATTGGTGTCACCTTTACTGATCGAGCTATATCCGTCTCGAACGGATAATGATGTTACGTAGCATTACGTAATACTCCATACCTGGATATATATCATATGTACAAACAAGCCAGAAAATTATACAGTTATTGCTAATTAACACATAAAGCATAAGGAGAAAAAATATGTGGAGCAGGTATGATAAATTTTGATCAAAATCGAACATATAAAACGATTTTTTTTTTCACAGTAGAAATCTCTACATACAGTGGGATTTGAAATAGGCGAAACGATAATATCACTGTGATGTAGTGTGAGGCAAATATGTAATTTTCGCAACGTAATAACATTAAATCCATACGCCTTTGTGAAGTGCCTTATTATGAACTTTTCATTCACATGTCACGAATTATTATATTTCGATAGTCAGAATGCAAAATTGAATACATTATGTGTTGTTAGTCAGGACAAGCCATATTGTTTGTCCGACCTAGCAACAACTAATGTATGCAATTCTTTCTGACTATTGAAACGCAATGATTAATTACAGGTGAATGAAATAATTCGTCACAAGGTACGTATGCCCTAAATTTGATTACATCACGAAAATGTCGCATTCTCCCATTTTACGTAGCTAAAATATAATTTTTCTAAATTCTAGTTATGTAGGATTTCTTTGTTTCTCGGGAATCCATGATTCCATACTATCCATAATATGTTTGAATACAATCCCAACTGCATTTTTTGTTTTAAGCTCGGGAGATCTCGAGGACTGAAAACTTTGATATATTAGGGAATTACGTCACAATAGATTTAGTAATTAATAAATTTGAGATTTTGTTTATATGTATATTGATTAAAACTATCACTTTCCTATGTTGTTCAAACCTGTCGCCAATCTGCTTTATTAATTTTGTTGCTTTCACCTTATCCAACTTGTTGGGAAAGTTAGATTTCAATATATTCAATAATATTCAATATATCGCAGTTCTTCCTACCTCATTACTAGTTTTAAGGTAGACGGTAGAGAAATGGACTTGGAGCTGGCTACAGACAGGAGGTGATGAGGAGCGGTAACAAGGAGACCCACCCCCTCTCATAGAGGGATGATAATGATGATGATGATCATGATGATGATAATGACAGTTCCCATCTGGTACATTAAATATATATTCACTACTATTCATGCCGTTTCATTTGGGAAGGAAACTATCAAGAAGTTATTTGCATAATTATGTACTGAAAAAGATGGAACTTGCATGTTCCAAATAAACAAATTCATAATAAATTGACGAAAGTTTAATGAAAAGCACGAAACTCAGATGTACATGGGACTACGCAGATAATCATGTAGCATCATAATTAGGTCAAAGGTTGTTGAAGTATTTGGAAACAATATTAATCTATCTAGAGCAAAGGCGGGTAGATTTAATTCATTGATATAATTCAGTATATTCCCGTTTACTGTAATAACCTAACATTATCGAAAACAATATCGCTAGTGATATTCGTTTGTCTCGCAATGTATGGTCAACAAGGGATCTAAAAGATCACGACGTTTCGTGCGCCGCTGCAACACCTCGTCTGTAAGCAAGTGTCTTAGATCCCTTGTTGACCATACATTGCGAGACAAATGAATATCACTAGCGATATTATTTTCGATACTACATCCGCAATGAGTAATATATTTAGCACTAATCTAACATTATTACAACGTGCATCGGTAGACAGGAATAGTTGCTTTATGAGGGAGATTAGGGACAATAAATACTGACCTCTCACCTTGGTTATTGTTACACTTTTCCTAGAGCCAGTCAGGCATTAGGGCTATTCTGAGTCTTAGCAAATGAATCGTATTATCATGATCAATGACATCAAAGTGACATATACACAAAGTGTAAGTGTACTGTTGAATTTAATTGTTGCTGGGAAATGGCCTCGTTTGTCACAGTGTATCTTTCCCTTTTCCTTTTACTGTAACTTCAGACGAGATAAAAAAATGTACCTTTCATTCCCTTAAAGTGACTGGGTAACATTGTTGAAGGTTGATGAAAAAACTGCGTAATTTTTGTATGAAATGTTACTTATTACATTCCTCCTACTGTACTTACCCTCTAGCGTGCAAAAAATCCTGAACAAATTCTCAAATAACAAAGATATTTACGGTTTTCTTTGAAGGCGTCACTGGTCAACACCTTCTAACAGTAAATTCTCCCAACCATTTTTGAGTTTTCCCAACCATTTTTCCATGGAAATAAGACATAAGACAGGCTTTAAAAAATATGTCAACACTTAAATGTCTGGAATGGTATATAGAGCCAATTCATTGCTTTGTGACAATTTACATCCACCTAAAATATTATTGTACTAATATAGTTGGGAGAATTGAGGAATCTATCAGATCAGTTTTTCCAAATTGTTATCACCAATAATGGTCCGTTTTCACTCAAACTTTCAGATTATCTTTATTTGTACATCTAGCATTGATATCACTACCTTAGCACCATTTTCTCTCATCTGAACAATGTTACCAAGTCCCTTTAAAAGACGTTTGGTTCCCTTCAGGCTGTCATATAGGGTTTCACACAGCGTCTGTAGTTAGTAAGGGCTTAGCCGGGCAAGAGCCGGGAGAGGTCACGTCTTACATGAGCTAACAATAGGGAATACCACAAGGTATTTGTAAAGTGAATTGTACGAGTCTTCGGATTTTTATATTCTGCATGTTTTTTTTTTATTTTTTTTTTACAATAAACCAGAATTGAATTGAATTGAATTGAATTGAATTGAAGGACACGTTAATTTACCCCATAGAGTAAGAATCCTTATTTATCCTTTAAAACGCTCTATTATATCGCAATGTATATACAGTGTAATTTCCTTAAGAATGTGTGGTAGGTAAGTGTGAGTGTGAGTGCGTAATATTCTCCATTTGACAATCGCCCACAGATCGATGAATTGGAAACCAAGGGAAGATGTGGTAAAAGTATCTCTATACTCACTTCTTCGAAATCTTGATTTCAGCTCGGGGTTAGAACAGATTAAAAAAATATATATATTTACCTTAGAGTGTGTGCGCGCGCTTACCCACGAACGCACAGTTACCCGAAAAAAAAATCAGGGTCTGTATTCGTGCGTAATTCTGTTGTACGCAAAGGTAGAGTGTGAGCGGGCGCGCACGTCACTAAGACGTCGTACGAATAGAGAACAGAGTTTGCGGAAGAACACGAGCAATGGAGTCTTCCTTGTCACTAAAACAATTTGAATTGGGGCCAACGACGATTACTTTTAAAATGGAAAGTTTTAAGACTAAAGGTTAGATGTACACTGAATGTGTGTTGGTATTCGAGGGGTATTCGAGGGGTGTTCCCCCTCTCATACGAGGATTTTTTTTTTTTTTTGGGGGGTGGGTGATGTGAATAGTCATTTGTGCAATTACATACTACTGTGGATAGGATTAAGAGAGGGGCTCTCCTTCATATCTTCAAACATTCCTTTTTATAATTATAAATCCATATTCTTCTTCAAAACACACTTCACTTTCATATTAAATGGAGAATGTGTTAGCCGTTTGACCTCTTCCATCCTAAGTAAAAAGAATGATAAATTACAAGTTCCGTACTGTTGCACTTATTTTATTGCTACCATGCCCTACACTCCGTGGGTTCTCCAATTAAAATACATTTTTTCAGGGTTGAATGTTTTTAAAAAGACTAGGTTTTGTTACATGAGTTTCCCTCATTTTCACAGTAGGGAAAGAGATTGACGTATATTGGGAAATCAGTGCCTAGAACAGGCCTTGAAATCGCTGACATATCCGGGCAACTCCTAGACATCTTTCTTTCTCATAACTCTACCCTAATGTCAGCTTACAGATACTAGTCAAGCTCGTCTACCGCGTCGCTAGGTTTTGGAAAAATGGCTGGACACATGGACAAAAATAAAATCCATTGGCACAGGATGGATTCTTGGCCCTGTATTTCATTAATTACTTGTGCGAGCTACGCCGAAAAATACAACGGTTTCTTCGTGTCACCTCGCAGCAAGTAGACATGCTAGATGGTGTAAATATCATCACGTATCGTGAGGCATTACCACGTCATAAACTTCAATCATTTAAAAGGAATATATATATTTAAAAGTTGTTATTGTTTAAAGGATATTATACTACAGTGCGTAATGCACCTCGTTACAGGACACGAAGGTGACACACACACTGTACACACACACACACACTCACAAAGAACCTAAGCAATTTATTTAAATTTGTTGCTTAAAGAAAAGGTTCAGTTATGGGGAGAACAATATATTGTTATTATGCAAGTGTGGACAAACATCAGAGAAAAAATGTTCCCTGAAAAGCATGGCTCTTCAAATGCCTTCATATTCTAAATATGACAAGTAACAGCTTTAAAATGAGGCCCGATTTTTATGCCACGTGTTCGTGTAGTCCCATATACATCTTTCTGTGTACAGTGCTTGTTACTTTACCAAGACTGGGCCCAATTTCTTATCATTTTTGATGACTCCAGAATCTTGCAGTACACACCAATACTTGTATGCTACATGATCAACTTTTTCTGATCGATTCCACACCGTTTCTTTCACAATGCAATCGCATGACCAGAAGTGGTCTTTATCTTTAAGCATAATTAAGTACGAATTTTATGAAGCACGAGCCATAAACGCAGGAGACTGGCGTGAAATATGGCAATTGGATGAGCCTTGTTGATTACTGTACTGCTTTTCATGAATGTATCATTCTGATATGTCCAGTTATAAAATGTGACATACAAAGTTATGTATGGCACATTTCCTTAGAGATATTGACTGTTTAGGACGCCATTGCTTTCTTTACTGGTTTCGCACGCATCGATAAGGAACTATATTCTAGGGTCCCAAGATCTATTTTTGGCTCCATCAGTGCCACTTCTTGACCATTGAGGTTGATTGCCCGGAGTTGAATGCCCCAGGGAGTATGCATACTCAAACTACAATAGAGACCTGTGCCCATGTATCTTCGGAACAATGACGATGCGATGGTGATGGGGAGTTAATTTGTTTTCGCTGGACGGCTCTAATTTACGTACCCTATTCTAACGCGTACACGCCAGGGGATTACATATTTTTTGTCCCTGGTTTTACTTGGTATACCTTAAATAAGGGAAGTATATTGGATTCAGCTCCTATAGAGGAGCGTATATATACGGTATTATGGAGGATTAATGCCTAACGAAATGTTTATGAGAATAAATAGCTGATTGATACCTTCCAAGTTTCCTTAGAGAATTAGTCTACTGTCTGAATGGTGTTTACCAGTTGGTTGTTTTCCCCTTCTCCTCCTTATTTATTCAATCCTTTATTTAATCAAACATAGTAATGCGGAAAAGAACCGTTAAAGAACTGTCTAGTGTCTTGGTCAGGGTATTCCGACAAATAGCAACGCTATTCGTCTTGTCTTTCTTCTTTCTTTCTTTTTCTTGCTTTCTTTCTCTTTAATTCTTCATCTTTTCCTCTTCTCCTTCTGAATCATTATTAATCATTATTTATTTTTTATGATTACCATAATAATTATTATCATCATCAGCATCATCATCATCATCATCATCATCATCCTCACAATCATTACTGATCTATATTCATCATTACTAATGTTATAATTTTATTATTATACAAATAATGCACTGTTGCGAGTGTGTTAGGGCATGGACCTATTACGGATGGACATTCATCGTTTTCTTAACGAATTCATTGTGATTGTCTCCGTCAATGTCGTCTCAATAACATTCCGTACATGTTTCTTCACTTTGATCTCATGATGGTCGCCGCCAAAAAGCCGGGACAGAATCAAGATAGTGATTTTACACATGTTAATCTACATGCGCAGAAGATAATAACTCACTTAAATCATGGAAAATCAATGTGCAGTTCTGGTTTATAATCGGAAATTGTTGTTCCGTGTACTGTATTTTATTTTGAAAAACATGTTGATATTACCAGATAGAGGTTATATTTGGATTGGTTGTGATTTAAAATCCCGTTTCCAATTTCCTAATAATATTCCAGAGTTACAACGCACAGGGCTTATAAAGATCATGGCCTTCTAATTGTTTTATAAGGTCATTGGTGTGTGCGAAAGTGTGCGAATCAGTAATGATACATTTCATATCACCAAAATCGTCTGCTTTTCAACTTTGCTGCTCCCCATTGGGGATGTTTTTTTATTTAAGACACACTCTTACAGAGCACACCATCCAAACAAAACCCAAGAGAGGGAAACTGCTCCTTTGTCAATGACCGAAAATGCTTACGCAGTCGTTATTGGTAAAACAGCTGAATGTTCTCATTAAGATGCACATAATCAGAAGGCGGCGACTATCATTGGATCAAAGAAAGAATCACGCCGAATGTCCATCCGTAATAGGTCCATGGTTAGGGCAGGGTCAGTGCTAGCCTATCCGATATGCGTCGGGCTTTATGGCAAGTAAACTAATCGCGTTACGGAGACAGACATCGACGCCCGCGCCGATGTCAGTCTCCATAACGCGATTAGTATACTTGCCATAAAGCCCGACGCCTATCGGATAGGCTAGGTCAGTGCACGAAGTTTAGTCAGTGCCCATAGTGATGATGCACGCGCCCGAACTGCCCGAACACACGAGCGAAACAGTGCATTATTTGATTTATAAGACGGGTCGGCAATACATTCTTACAATATAGTCTAGATCTAGAGTATAGATAGATATTAGATCTAGATCTAAGTTAGATCTAACTAGATCTAGGCCTAGAATATTCTAACATTAAATCAGCGCTTGAAAATTATGCACAAATACAATTTGGCTGAATTACGCGAAAGCGAAATCAGTAGATATCGAGCATCGGTTATCAATTTTGTTTTTTATCTTTATCTCTCTCTTTTGGGGAGTTTTTCTCCGAGGTAGTACTGTGTGTATTTTTTTAAAACAATATTTTGACAGACTATAATATTTCATATACAAGCATTTTATTTATTTTTGTTTAAAGAAGCACAAAATGAACTTGAAATGACTAAGTACTTTATCATTATTATGATTACTATTATTGTTTTAAACGAATAAGGAAATGTATGAAAGAGTTGTTTTGTTTAGCAAGTGATGATAAGAATTATACTTCTGAATTGTATTTTGATTATTCTGAGTATGATGTAAATTGCATGATTTCGATTATATGTACTGCCTCTGGTATTGAGAAAATAAAATAACTTTAAATAAAAATAAAATAAAAAAATTGATGGGAGATGTTTTGCACGGTGGGAAAAATAAATGCACGCCCACGTGATGTCAATTGACCAATCGGATTGGTTAGATTCTAGAACCCGTCTTATAAAAGATTATAACTATACCATTAAAGCTAGGGTAATAATTTCCAAAGCTCTTTTGAAGCGCATAGAGATGTTATTTCATGACGTATTATGCGCTATACAAGAACTGAACTATTATTATTATTATTATTTGGTGATTTAACGATCCTTGTCATTGGGACAAAAATACGGAGGGTCAGGGGCACGGATTAAGACTATGTTCAGGTGTAGTTTATTGTCGCACCCAAGATGCTTTCAAATGTTGGTTATCCGACGACAAACATGGTTCCAGTCAATGTGTATGCCTAGCCCCTCTCCCTCACACGCACAGACACAAACACACGCACACACCCGACACGCCAATCTTAACTTTTTTCGAGAGATTTTAGACTATGGATGAATGTCAGAGTAATCTGTAACTTTCTTGGGAATGCTTTGACTAAAAACAATGGGTGAAAATTGATGGGAAATGAAAAAAGGAAAGAAAAGTGTAATGTCAATTTTATAGATAGATACACTTTTTATTTTGGGTTACTATAATATCAAATCCCTTTAAGCCCACGATGGTGCTGAACCCACAAGCCAGGCATGGAGTAACGTAAATCCACGCATTGAATGGGCACTGGCTTCATGGGGTGGCAATATTCTTACTATGTGTATTAAAGGTACTATGTCCCATTTGCAGGCCAAAAAAATGAAAAGGTTAAATTCCAACGGCATTTGAAAGACAATACTAATTTAGAACTTCCTTAAAAAAGGGGCTTGAAAATGTCTTTAAGTGGGAAAATAACGACTATTAGTTGTCGAATCGACTTAGGAGCTATAGAGCCAGTAAGTAATAGTCTGATTTTTCAGACCATTGTACCGAATGGTCGTACGTTTTATGCTGCGCAAAGATTCAATCAGTTTAATTTTGGCCATTACAAGAAGTGGGTTATTGATGTAGACAAATGCTCATGTACCCTTTACAGCTCATTTTATGTATGTTATTACCAAAGATGAAAAGCCAGTCAGTCACTCAATAGTGTATGGCAGTGAAGTCTAGCAAGTAAACGGGTTTCCTTGCATAATTTGAATATTAGGACACTGCTAACGTTTAAATTTCACAGATAGGACATACATGACATATTCATAATTCCTGCAAAGTTCTACAGAATTTGATGTTGGCTGCAAAAGGGACATAGTATCTTTAAATCATTATAAATATAAAATAGGCCATCAAATAGAGGGGAAACCTGAAAGGCGCCCATATCGCCTTCTTAAATTCCCTTTCCCCTAGCCGTTTACGCTCTTGTTTACTCGAGCGATTAGGGGGCAAATGCCCCCACCCTATTTTTCCCCACTGGGGCCAGAATGTTCTCTTTCTTACACTTTGTAATTGGATTGGTCCATTATAAATGTCATCATTGGCAGATTTTGACCGACCATTTTTT
>CP137677.1:24694056-24876556 GCA_037976565.1 Mesocentrotus franciscanus | reverse complement strand
TCATGAACCCACCCAAAATTTTAACTAAAAAAAATATATATATTTTTTAAATACAACCCATGAGGGTCGAGGTTTTGGGAGAGGATAGGAACTGTCAGTTTTACATCAAGGAAACGTTATTCCAAGACACCCATAACGAGTTGTTTCACCAAGAAATGAAATTAATGAATTTATTTTAAAAAAGGAAAGTATGAAAAATACGGTCGCGATGACCCGTCCATGGACAGTTAACAAAAAAATTATTATAAATGCTGCGAAAGAGATGTAGAGTATGCTTGATTGTTTCGAGAAGTTTCATGCAGCAAAATTTCAATTCAATTCAATTCAATTCAATATGGTTAGTAGAAAATCCGAAGAAGTAGTCCAGGGACAAATGGCACAATGTTTACAATATAAAAATGAAGAAAAGACAAAAGAAAATTGATAAGTTGTTAAAGTACATAATCATTACAAATAAAAATCACACTTTCATAGAAGTAAAAACGTTGGAAACAAAACGTTCATTATTATGCAAAATAGAAGTAAATTAGTTGATGTATCATTAAAATGCAAACAAGACGGTATAGATGAAATAGCAGGAGGATCGAGAAACATGTAAACATCGAAGGAAAACTGGAGAACTTCCACTGAATACAACATGAGGCGCCCTACATTTTTCTCTTTTTAATCAAGTTGGTTTAAACAAAAGGACGAGTCCCAGTATGAAAGTAAATTTACTTTCATACTAGGACTCGTCCTTTTCATAGAAGTATAAAACGTTGGAAACAAAACGTTCATTATTATGCAAAACAGAAGTAAATTAGTTGATGTATCATTAAAATGCAAACAAGACGGTATAGATGAAATAGCAGGAGGATCGAGAAACATGTAAACATCGAAGGAAAACTGGAGAACTTCCACTGAATACAACATGAGGCGCCCTACATTTTCTCTTTTTAATCAAGTTGGTTTAAACAAAGGACGAGTCCTAGTATGAAAGTAAATATGACATGTGAGCTTCCTTATTCTTGATACAATGTGTATGACTATTATAATTATTAGCTATACTCCATGGAAGGGTATGACTATAAGCAGTTTAAATTTGAACCAAATTCTCATATAGTATGTGTAGTCCCATGTACCCACTTTTTAAAATGTTTTTTTTTTGCGTCTCGCACTTTTCCTACTCTGCGATCTTCAGCAACATTTAAGTTAATTAAATTTTGTAACCAAAAAAAATGGTGAGGCCAATACCTCACAATACTTCATATGTTGCTATATATAGCAACTACGTTACCCCGACTAAGGAACGTACACTTTTATCTGTAAATCTCCATGGTTACATAACTTTCTTTATTTGAGTATTATATGATTTTTAATTACGATGCAATAATAATCTGGATGATAATCAGCAGTGCAGAACAACGTCAAAGAGATCTTTGGATGAACAGTACTCGACGTTATCTTTAAACAAGCTTAATTTGCTTCCGACACTTTGAGTGTCATGATATTAACTACACGTTTGACTGCAGCGACCTTCTTCTAATTATGCCAATGATCAACCATCGAAGCAATCAATTAAGGGAAGGTAGCCGACTTCTGCCATGATGAGCAACGGCGGAGTTTAGAGGTGTGAATGCTGCCAGGTCGAGGTGCTACCAGTCTTGATTGCATAACTGTTTACACGGGGCCGTTGTAGATTAAACTTTAAATTTGCACAAGCTCGAGACCGTTGTAGATTAAACTTTTAAGTTTGTTCAAGCTCGAAGTTTTAAACAATGATCAACTAATAGCGACGCGGGTTCACATGGGGAACGAAACAATAAGTAATTTGCAAGAAAGTCGACGTATTAAACCTCGAAGTTAATTGCGTCAGCTGCATGGCATATTGCTTCAATTATTGAGCACCCAAAATGCTGAATGTTACCGTGCATACCTAGATCGCACGTGCCACGTGGTTTATAACTTCGAAGAAACCTGCAGGTTTAGCACCAGGAGTGCGTCCGCACGGGCCGTGAATACAAGATAACCTTTAAAGGTAAAGACCAGTTTTGGAAACGCCCCTCTCTCAAAAAATGAAATGGAAGCTCTCATTACCAATCATGTGAAAGAATATGTTTTGACTAATACGTGATGATACAAATTTTGCCGGGAAAGTCGGGAAACCGCCTACTAATTGATATATTTGGTAAATTATTGTATCTATCATGGGACCAAATAGATATCGCGCACGTGGTCGCGTAGTCCCATATACATCTTTCTGTCTACAGTGCTTGTAACTTTACCAAGACTGGGCCAAATTTCTTATCATTTTGATAATTCCAGAACCTTGCAGTACACACCGATAGTTATATGCTAGATTATCAACCTTTTCTGATCGATTCCACAACGTTTCTTTCACAATGCAATCGCATGACCAGAACTGGTCTTTTTCTTTAAGTTTAAAATCCCGACCTAAAATTTAAGTTTACTGATTGTCGTGTGAACCTAGCAAGCAGACGAAGCACAGGCAGAACGCGCGCGGGATTTGAGGGCACAACAAGTGCTCGAGGCGAAAGCATAACGAGTGATATTGTTACAAGCTGTGATATGGACCAGCAACTATTATATAACGCAATGAAGTGAACTGGCGACCATACCATCATCTGTCGCAATGTCTGGGTCTTTTGGAGGCCAGGGGACGGTATTACGAAAGATTTTCCGAAAGCCATCTTGTTATCTTATTAGGGAGCTCATCTATTTCTTTAACCATTTATTTCACCTTTTTTGAAAAGCATGGAGAGTACTTCGGTTTATCACGGACTTCTTCGGGAACTTCTTCAGGGACCTCTTCTTGTATCTCATTCTTGTATCTTGTACGCATTTGGATGGCTCTCCCACCCTGACCTGACACTCGATAGTTCCAAAACATCTTACGAAAGAAGAAGAGACGTCAGATATAAATAATACACAGAATACTGATACGATGGCATACACAGGGGATACTGTTCAAGGTATTACACATACCAAGTAACCATTAGCCAATAAAATTGTAAACATATTAATTGGCCTATTATTTGTTGATACAGATTACAGGAAAAAAGCATGGTTTCTATGCATATTTGTCTGAAGCACAGTAACCATTTATATGTTCGAGTGGAGAAAAAAGATGTGTGTCCCATTTTTATTACGGGAGGGGGTGTATATCCGACTCAAAGTTTCTATGTATATCTATGATAGTTGTAAGATGATATGGACATTGTACTTTATCTTAACCCTAGTCGCCAATATTTCGACATAAGACAACTTCATGTTGTTGGCTGTTTAGAATATTTATATTAAAATATGCTGTTAAATACTGGAACAGAGCGCATAGTTCTCCCAACATGGCTTTTAAAAAAGCTTTAACAGCATTAACGTTAAAATATACCAGAAGTCGCCTGTGTAGATGTGTCGTGGTCGAGTGGATATGTCAACGGACTGTGGATCACAAGGTCCGCGGTTCAAGTCCCGCCGCGGTACTAATGTCCATTGCCAAGACATTGATCTACATTTGCCACTCTCCATCCAGGTGTTAAATGGGTAGGATGCGAAAGTTAATGTGGTTAGATGAGCACGTGTGCGCTTGTAAAAAATGACGCCTGGCTGGAATGCTCCCCAGAGAGTGGAGAATGTGCATACACTGTGTGCGGGTAAGCCTAAATCCGATGACCGGGGTAATAATATATATCTGTAAAGCGCTTTGAGAGGGCCTGAAAAGCGCTATATATGAACGAACTATTATTATTATTATTATTACTATTATATATAGGTCTAGCACATTTTCAGACAGCCCAAAGTTTACCTTCAGTCTAGTCATAACTTGTCTTTGCAAATTCTTTTAAAAAGTTGTTAACTATTTTCTATGTCCATTTACAATGGCATTCTTCAAGTTCCTTTTATTTACTATTTCAAGTAACAGTACGTAACATAAACAACGTAATATAAACGAATTTATATTCGCGATATACATGGTATAAATTGTGTGCAATTTAAAAACGATACTTCATCCTTAATCTACATTCAACTTGTTTATCTATAATCCTTTTTAACCCACAGCAAGAATGTATTCTGTATTCTTACACACATATCCATAATATTATCTACGAAATCCCATAGAATGATGACCATGAACTCAAATAATAAAATTAGAAACGATGTGGAACGTCATAGTGACCGTCAAATTCATTATATCAAAGTTTCGAGTTGCTATTTGCACAGAGAATGGCACATGCCATTTTTTCTGTAGCTACTCAGTTGTCTGGAGCGGCACTTATCAGAGGAATTAGCAGAGGCAGTGATAGAAATACGAAACTAGCAACCATAGAAATGCGGGCATGGAATAAAATCACTCGAGTAATAATTTTGTTCACAAAATATTAGATTATAGCCTTAAAATCAGAGCTTCCATAAGAAAAATATGGCGTTTGCATATTATTTTATGTACCAGATATTATTATGCAGCTGAGGGAACAGGGATATTAGTCCCTTGACCAATCAGACAATTACATTTTTCTCGGCTCATTTTAACCCTGTCGACAATAGGTCACTCTTTCCTTTTCGGGACAGTGGCATTTGGTCTTTGTTTAGGGAGTCCCCACTTCATCAAACATGAAAAGGAAAACGGGTGACGCTAAAAATGAAACAAGTGTATCGTGCTAATTCTCAACTTGTTGCATCTACAATTTGCTCCCCGATGAGAGAGTGCTCGGACATATTGATGTGTTGAAACATGTACATGTATTCACAGTCGTGTTGAGTCTCATATTTTCCACAAATCCGATCAACTTCGCTACGGCCTACCATTCATTATGTCCCAAATTACTATCCCCGAGGACAGTTATTTTCCTGACAGTACCCACTGTTGGATCTACCCATTGGAAAGCTAGCCCTAAGTGGTAATCCAACCCTTGCAATAAGTTCATTTGTAGAAAAGCAGAAAAATAAGATAAACAGAATGACCATTTAATAATAAGAACGTTATTAATATTTTTATTATGAGATGACAAAGTCTGTGCGAATTTCAAATTGGCACTTTGGTCAGTGGATTTTGACGTATACGCTGATAACTCTCCCATTTTGTCGTGTACACAAATATCATAAATTTTTGTTTTTCTCCTAAGCGCCTTCTCCCTTAGGGAACTAGTAAAATATAGTATGGATAGCATATTATCATATGTCCTCTAAGGAGAAAAGACCCTCCTGAGTCAAACTTTTTTGAAAAAAAGAGTTTTAGTCATTTTGTGTGTTGGAACAAATGGGACTGTTGTCCACCACTACATCACGTTGACATTACAGATTCAGCCAATTTGAAGAGTCCATACGTATAGTGATTACAACTTTCAAAATTGACAACTTTCTCATTTCTTGTCCGATTAGATTTAAACTTCCACAAGTCTGCTTCTCAGATTTTTCCGCTTTCCTCAAGAGTATTTCGCTTTCAAGGTTGGATTTCCTATTATTATTTCCTATTACCATTAATGATATAGGTGGTTGTCCAGAGGAAAATGTCCTAGGGGGCGATTGTCCGGTGGTGGATTTCAGGTGGATTTTCAGTACCGGGCGAGGCTGTTTGGAAGTAGTAGCCCACATGAAACTTTTCCCACAACCTTTATCAAATACCGTCTGTACATACTCGCAAATTAAGGAAGAAGAACAGGTTGACGAGATATGGCGAATATAAAGAAAAAGAAGAGAAAATTAAAGACAAGCCTTAATGTCATTATCAGGAAGGCAATGAAAAAAAAGGATAAAACAGGGAGGAAGTCGGAGAAGAAAAAAAAAGGAAAACAAAAGATAAGGAAAATGTTAACAAGGTCTGTAAGTGATGCCTTAATTTATGTGCATGTTTGCCTTTCTCCCATTTGTGTCAGGGTAAAAATAAATTAATACAATTTTGAGTGCTCGTCAAATTTACTTTTGGTTCATGTATATACAATACCTTTGTTACTTTTATATTTTTAAATAGAAATATTATCTAAGCAGCAGCAAACTAATTTGATTGGCCCATTAGGGTATTTTCTTACAAGAACTGCTGGCGTGACCAGCTATCAACAATTACTTATTGATATACCTACAGTAGATTTTGCTTCCAATTTTATAATATCTTTAGAATCGTACTTAAAGCCAATTATAAAGTATAGGCCTATTTGAAATATCTCAAATATACTTCCGCAATTGTGATAGATGTAGATGAATGAATTACCTCTAGTGACGCTACATACTTTTCAATTTAGACAAAGGCCGGGAAACTCTCCCTCATGAGTCATATATTTCTCAAGGTGACAAAACATTGCCGTGTATCTAGAAGATTTTTTTTTAATCGCCGAAATGCGATAAGGGGCGTTGGCCTCCGTAAGCATTGTCCCCAATAAATAAACAATCATGTTAGACATTTATAATTTATTAAAGAATAATTTATTTATTATTTTCTTTCAAAAAGATTTCCAGAACGCCGGCAAAGGGGGTTGAGGATCATGAGGATATTGTTTACGCCGGCTTCGCCCTTCGCTTGAAAGACGTACGAGGCAGAGGGGCATGGGCAACCCAGCTATACAGCCCCCAAACACTTTTGAAATTACTAACAATATTCGGGTAACCGCTCACCTATTCGGGTTAGGTGTCTATTTGCAGTTTCTACATTTTAAAAAATCTAGTACGGTCAAACCTGTCTTGGGGGCGACCCTATATAAAAACAAACTGTCCATGTTGTTGTTTTTCCTCGAAAAATGTGCGTTGTATAAGCTGTCTCGAAAGGCGACCTGTCTACGGTGGCCATTTTATTTGATTCCTTTGTTAGGCCTACATTAACGATTTTACGACGAAATTACATTCATGAAGTGTGGTGATATCCGGACAAGACGAGTGACGTCAGGCCCCAGGCGAAAATGGGACTGCACGCCTAGTTTGCAGACACAATCCCTCGTCAGTCGTTGTGTTTGCAATAGTGTCTGCAAAATGAGACTACGATAGGCTCTGTACTTAAGCTGCTACAGAAAGTAGCAGATCTAGGCTCTGCTAAAGGCTTTAGGAATCGTGGTAAATTATGTGCTTTTTTTCTTTTTCTTTTCAAATAATTTTATTTCTCATGCAAAACATAGTACAATGAAATTGCAATGTTATTTGAAATTTAATATAAGTATATTACAAAAAAAAAAAAAAATGAAACGAGACAAATATAATAGTAATGGAACGAAAAAAGAGGAAGCTCGTTCGCGCTATACCATAGCAACAAGAGCGGTCTAGCTCGTGAGTGTGAACATAATCAAAGCGTACCTCTGGAGCGATCCAGCGGATCGGTGTAGGAAGTGGGTGAGAACGGGGTCTTAAAGAGAAGGTTGAGTTCTGGAAAGAGGTGAAAAATAATTTGTGAGTGTTATCATTGTTATTATGCAATTGTGGAAGAAAATCAGATAAAATTTGTTCCCTGAAAAGCATGGTTCTTCAAATGCCTTAATATTCTAAATATGGCATGTAACAGCATAAAAATCGGGACGGATTTTTTTATGCCACATGTTTGTGTAGTCCCATATACATCTTTCTGTGAACAGTGCTTGTAACTTTACCAAGACTGGGCCAAATTTCTTATAATTTTGATGATTCCAGAACCTTGCAGTACACACCAATACTTATATATGCTATATGATCAACCTTTTCTGATCGATTCCACACCGTTTCTTTCACTGACAATGCAATCGCATGACCAGAACTCAAATTTATCTTTAATAGAAGCAGAGCTTGTTGAAGTATTAGTTCCTCAGAGTCTCTGACATGTTACATGGGTGCGTTCAATCGACACTTTTTCACCCTAGAATCACGGTTTTCAAAGACGTTTAGTTTAAAACACGGTTGCGTTCAAGCGATTTTTCGTTGGTCGTAAAAATCAACGTGTTTAAAAACACAAACGTGAAACACTGAAAAAGATGCGTTTTGTATCATGATTCTGCAGAATCACGGTCGCTAAAATTCGCTTGAACGAACGGAGATCTCAATCATGATTCTATAACGTCATTATCTATTATATATATTATCGCTACCTATTTCTATTCTTTCTGGGTGTGCTGAAAAAGAGCGAGAATCAGCGTTGATGGAAAATCGCTGAAAATCGCTTGAACGATCTCCCGCAGTAACCGTG
Organism: Mesocentrotus franciscanus; assembly: GCA_037976565.1. Classification (NCBI taxonomy): domain Eukaryota; kingdom Metazoa; phylum Echinodermata; class Echinoidea; order Camarodonta; family Strongylocentrotidae; genus Mesocentrotus; species Mesocentrotus franciscanus. The sequence goes on along the minus strand of CP137677.1, from coordinate 24,868,425 downwards.
TTTTGTATCGGCGTTTTGAATTGTGATTCATGTTTGTGATTCTAGCTTCGAAAAATCGCTTGAACGCAAGAATGCAAAGTGCCAGCCCATTATTATGCAGTGAAATTTGATCTCATTTCTGCTCACCTTGGAACGCTCGATTACATAATCATTTCTCATGAGCTTACCCGAGGCAGTCCCCCGAGATTGCAGCAAGTCGACCGTTGGCATCGTTTGTTTACAAACTAACGCATGGAATATTAATAACTCTTTATAGGACGCAATCATGTACATGTATTTCACCCCATAGCTAGACGCCTTTTAACTGTAAATCATTGGGACACGATAACACCTACCCGGTAGGCTTAAAGAGAAAGTTGAGTTCTTGGAAGAGGTGAAAAATAATTTGTGAGCGTTATCATTGTTATTATGCAAGTGTGGAAGAACATCAGATTAAAAATGTTCCATGAAAAGCATGGCTCTTCAAATGCCTTAATATTCTAAATATGGCATGTAACAGCATAAAAATCAGGACGGATTTTTATGCCAAATGTTCGTGTAGTCCCATATACATCTTTCTGTGTACAGTGCTTGTAATTTACCAATTTACTGTGCCAAATTTTTTATCATTTTTATGATTCCAGAACCTTGCAGTACACACCAATACTTATATATGCTATATGATCAACCTTTTCTGATCGATTCCACACTGTTTCTTTCACAATGCAATCGCATGACCAGAACTCAACTTTATCTTTAAAGGGACTTGGTAACATTGTTCAGATGAGAGAAAATGGTGCTAAGGTAGTGACTTCAATGCTAGATGTACAATTAAAGATAATCTGAGAGTTAGAGTGAAAACAGACCATTATTAATGATAACAAATTATTTATAACAATTTAATTACAGTTTAGGTGAATGTAAATCGTCACAAAGCAATTAATTGGCTCTATATACCATTCCAAACATTTAAGTGTTGACAGATTTTTTAAAGCCAGTCTTATGTCTTATTTTCGTGGAAAACGGTTGGGAAAATTCAAAAATGGTTGGGAGAATTTACTGTTTAATAGAGGGTGTCGCACAGTGACGCCTTCAAAGAAAACCATAAATATCTTTGTGCTATGAGAATTTTTTCAGGATTTGTTGCATTTTAGAGGGTTAGTACAGTAGGAAGGAATATAATAACATTTCATACAAAACTTACGCAGTTTTTTCATCAATCTTCAACAATGTTACCGAGTCACTTTAATACATGTATAACTGTAGGCACTGATTATTAAATCGTTGCTTAAATTTCAAAATGAAAACGGTTGATAAAAGCATTTTTATTACATCAAAACTTAAACAACTTATAGGCCAGCAGTCATGCAGATCCACTTCTAGGAGGCTTTGAGAAGATAAATTTATATTTTGCATATTTCTTTTGGGGATAAAACCTGAAACTATTCTAGTGTGATTTTTAACAGTTGGAAGTCAATGATACAGACTTGTCCTGAAGATCCTAAATAAGGTCGGCGAAGTTGATTCCTGTAAATGTACTTTTGAGTTTGATTGATGTGGTTCTGGAATAAATACATCTTAAGACGATTGATTTGTTAAATGCTAAACACGTACGGGATTCATCCAGCATGAAAGCTTAACAAGATTACTAATTGTTCTCGTTTTAACGCAGACGACCTAGACGGGAAGAATTCAGTTGGGCACAAAGAGGTAACATAAAGAAATAGGTAGGATTGATTTGCCTAAACTAAGGAGTTATACATGGTTGCGGCTAAAAGCCTTGACAGACGTATCCCCCTTGTTTGGCAAATATCCACTAATCTTTATCCTCTTTATCTCCATTTGCAAACGATTTATCTGCACAATGCGCGTATATTAAATTCTAGTTGATATTTCGGCTCTTTGGTGTCGTGTTTTATTTCCTCAGTGCACGTGTATAGTGTAGTATGCATGATATCGAATTGTGTAATGTAGTGAGGTAAATAGTATAGTATAGTATAGTACAGTATAGTATAGGAAAGTGTAGTAAAGTAAAGTATAAAAATATACAATGTCTTGAGAGGCTCTGGTTAAAACTGTGGGCAAGAGGTGACTCCAATAGTACTATTTGCCGAGGGGCACCCCGAAGCAAATACATGTACAGTTGTATTATATCCTGCATCAATTGTTTTTTTCATATTGGTTTTTGATTGACTGAGAGCTCGTCACGTTGCCGGAATATTTCAACTGTTCTAAGGTTGCTCTGAAAAAGTACTATTTGGGAGTTGAAATTTTTTTTTAAATTTTTTTTTTCTTCAATTTTTTCAATTCTTTTTTAATAAAAATTGTAATTTTTCAAATTTTGATAAAATTTTAATAAAATTTTTCCATTTTTTAATTTTTGTGAATTAAGGTTAATTTTTGATGCAGGAAATAAAACAAATATACCATGCCTTCTTTTCGAGGTACTGCTTAAAAATATGGGCCTCGTTGACTCCAATAGTACCATTTGCTTCGGGACTGCGCCTCTCAGCATATAGTACTATTGGAGTCACCTCTTGCGCATAGTTTTAACAAGAACCTCTCAAGAAAGTGTATATTTGTATACTATTGGAGTCACCGAGGCCCATATTTTTAACCAGAAAAGAAGGCAGGGCATATTTGTTTTATATCATCCAACAAAAATTTCAATGACAAAAACAAAACATTTCAACATTTTACAATTCAATTTGAATAAAATTTAAAATTAAAACAAAATCATTTAAAAAAAATTCTACTCCCAAATAGTACTCCCAAATAGTACTCCCAAATAGTACTTTTTCAGAGCAACCTTAAAATGGTTGAAATATTTCTAGGCACGTACCACTGTGTGAATGATTAATATTCGAACCCACCAGTCTTGTTTTTTTAGTCATAAAAAACTTTTTTTTTTAGGGGGGAGGGGGTAAGATTGCCACCATGGATGAAACAAAGTGACCTGACCCCATGTCCCCCCCCCCCCAAACAGTGGCAATTTTCTTTTATACTCACCCCTCCCCCACCATCGATAAATATGCTCCCCAAAAAAAAACAAAACAAACAAACAAAAAAAAACAAAACAAAAAACAAAACAAATACGTTTCGACCGGAAGGCAGAGCTTAGCAGATAAAAAGAATTCATCATTTTTCGCGTTCGCGACACCATGTCGAAACCACAACGATTATCCTTAAAACATAGAAAAGCATTAAAGCGGATTAGCCCCTCATCTACCTCCCGTTTATTTTGCCCATCGACTTTGCTCCATTGGCATTTACACCCAGCAATCACTCTTTGTGGAAACCACGCTTGTGATTTGGAACAATGGGTGACGTAGTGCTGGCCCCTTGCCTAGGTTTCGATTATATTGATGCCTATCCGACTGGAATAGTACTGCGATGATAATGAGACATAAAAATAGCTTATCCAGGTACAGATGATGTCAGTGAACGCAGCTGGCTACCCTTAGTACCTAACGTTGATCAGCGAATAGAATTGTCTGCAATGTACCATTTGAAGCTCTTGGAGAGAAAGTTTAATTCTTGTATAAAAGGGCCAAAATAATTTGTGAGCTTTCTCATAGTTTGTATGTCAGTTTGGAAGAATATCATAGTAGAAATGTCCATAGAAAAGGATAACTCTCTTTCAACAACCTCATATTCGAAATGTGATGGTAAAAAGCTGAAATGCCATTTTGTGTGAGTAGTCGACGTCGATTTACCAATATCTGAGTACCGCGTATATGTTTAAAACAAGAATGAGCCATATTTCATCTCGCTCTGATGATTCTAAAACCTTACAATATACGCTGTGAGCACTAATTAGGTGGGCTGTATATAATACAGACTACCTAACATGTTTTCGTTAGAATATTTTTCTTATTTCCAAGCACTTTTTTGTTAGCACGATAACTTTAAAATGTATAGGCATATGGACAAAGCAAAATAAGGTTTTCAACCTTGACCATGACTGATGACGTCATCTAGGCGCCATTTTATAAAAAAAACTAATGATCATATCTTCATAACGGAAAATCATTTCCCATTCATATTTTTATCATGATCAAGGTCGATATCCGTCCGGTCAATTTCAAGTCAAAGAACGCGCGCGTACGCCATTATTAGCATTTAGCATTAGCATTTTATAAAAAGTCGCGCACACGCGCATGTGCGCGCGTTTTCGTTCGTCTCCAAGATCAGTACACAATGATTTTCATTTTGATGACGTCATCATAGTGAAAATCGCGATTTAAAGGTAACATGACAGAATTTTCTTAATTTGCGTGTTATGCCTATGGGAGAGGTGAATTTCGTTCAAATCATGAATCTACATGACATTAATATTTGAGCACTATCTAGCTTATTTGTGCTCTATGTTCTCCCAAATTTTGGTATGTTATAGCTGAGACTATAGGCTATAGAAACTGTGCTTTTTGGTTTTTTGATCAGATGTCGAGATAGTGGAGAACTTTTCAATTGAAAGTTGTAGTTGCGACCATGCCAAGGCCGTTTTTGCATGTAAAGTCTATGAGAAATATTTTGGTGTATTGGTTAAAGATACTATGCCCATTTTGCAGCCAACATCAAATTCTGTAGAACTTTGCAGGAATTATGAATATGTCATGTATGTCCTATCTGTGAAATTTAAACGTTAGCAGTGTCCTAATATTCAAATTATGCAAGGAAACCCGTTTACTTGCTAGACTTCACTGTCAGACACTATTGAGTGACTGACTGATTTTTCTTCTTTGGTAATAACATACATAAAATGAGCTGTAAAGGGTACATGAGCATTTGTCTACATCAATAACCCACTTTTTGTAATGGCCAAAATTAAACTGATTGAATCTTTGCGCAGCACAAAACGTACGACCATTCGGTACAATGGTCTGAAAATCAGACTATTACTTACTGACTTATAGCACTTAAGTCGATTCGACAACTAATAGTCGTTATCTTCCAACTTAAAGACATTTTCAAGCCCCCCCCCCTTTTTTTTAGGGAAGTTAGTATTATCTTTCAAATTCCGTTGGAATTTAACCTTTTCATTTTTTGGCCTGCAAATGGGTCATAGTACCTTTAAAGCACTAGATAGATCATTAATGATCAAGGCTTCACAGATCAAAATTGACAGATGGATAGACCATAATGGGAAGAGCATTTTATAAGATAATGTAAAAGCGTGAAAATGCATGTTTCATTATGCTAAACATTAGCATACGTAGTGACGAATTAAAGTCTAGTTAGGTGATACGTACGTAGTTATACGTATCACCTATTGATTTCGTCAAGATTTTTATTATTTATTTGATGACGTCATCATAGTGAAAATTTTGATTAAATTAATTAAAATCAGAAATTTCTTAATTTGCATGTTATGGTTCACATCATGAATGTACATAACAATGCTTTTTAGCAGTATCCCGCTTTTTTTTGCTCTATTTTCTCTCAGATTTTAGTTGGAGCAGCCCATCTATACTTGTTCCAAACAAGTATTACATGTCTAGTTTCTTTTTTACACAACACCCATCCCCTGCCCCCCTGAGCACAAATTTTTTTTTGTTGGCCCGGGGAGGGGGCCCGTGTTCTTCTTTTTTAACAAAAAAAGGTAAAATTAACGTGTTTTTACCTGTTTTTTATGAGGGGAGGGGGCCCGGCCCCCCCCCCCCTCTTGGATCCGCCACTGGTTAGGAGAAAGGCTTTCATCCACTCATATGGACCTTCTCTAGCCAAGTGATTCATTCACCTCTTTTACTGTTCTTTGCTGTCTGCTGCCGAAATCATGATATGGTTTCCTTCTTTCTTTATGTAAGTTCCAGTGGCCTATCCCTTTCAAACTCCAAAATTGTCGTTTTTTCATAAGACATAAAAAAGGGTATTCTAAACATCAGAATTGACCTAGTAAAACACATACACGGCAACGGTCAAGTTCATGAAGTTAAAGCACGTATGTGTAAGCTAGCTCATTAGTCTAGTGGGTCTCAAACCAAATCAGTTTTCAGTTTTCTTAAACGAGTTTCAAAATTATACGAGTGGACTTAACGTAAGTCGTCTTATCGCGTTCGGCAGGAAAATAATGTGTCTCGTCCACTTAAAGAGAAGGTTGAGTTCTGGGAAGAGGTGAAAAAATAATTTGTGAGCGTTATCATTGTTATTATGCAAGTGTGGAAGAACATCAGATAAAAAAATGTTCCATGAAAAGCATGGCTCTTCAAATGCCTTAATATTCTAAATATGGCATGTAACAGCCTAAAAATCGGGGCGGATTTTTATGCCACATGTTTGTGTAGTCCCATATACATCTTTCTGTGTATACAGTGCTTGTAACTTTACCAAGACTAGGCCAAATTTCTTATCATTTGGATGATTCCAGAACCTTGCAGTACACACCAATACTTATATGCTACATGATCAACCTTTTTCTGATCGATTCCACACCGTTTATTTCACAATTCAATCGCAGAACTCAACCTTATCTTTAAATACACTGTTCTCCTCAAGGACTTCTACATTTTTCGTTATTTTGAAGTAGTTTCATAATGGAAAGAAAATATCAGCGAGATGCTGGCCATAATTTCATTCGTGAGGTATCCGTAATTGAAGAATTTTTCCGTGGAGGCAGATATGTCTTCATACATAACTTTCAATCAGTCTCAAAATGCCCTAGAGCCACCTATTAATGATTTGAGGCCAGAGATGAAGGCCCAGACCTACTTCAAAATATTTGACGATAATATATATGCTTGGGATATTAATATGTAAAGAAATGTTATACAAACAGCACGTGATAATTTTGGAGTTTGGTTATTTTCCACCAAATACCTTTATATAGGACGCACTCAGAAAAGACAGAAATGGAAACAAGACAACATTTCAAGTTAGCACAAACACGATAGCAACTACTTTTGAAAAATCAACCTGATACAATTTCAATAGCCTTGTGCGCCACCTATTGAATTGTAAGAACATTACGATGACGTAGTACGAAATCCGAACGTGATTTCTATGGGGCATACAAAAGGGAATTGAAATTGCGGTCACGTTTACAATAGATGATGATCCTTTTGGCCATGAACACCAATATTCTTCTTTTCAAATAAGTTAAGAATAGAGAGACCAATCACGTTATCATTCATTTTATTCAGTACTTACCACGCATTCACAATGCAAGGCTTACAATATGGGCCTTCAAGAAGATTCTCCATTTGAAATTACAATATAAAAAGACGCATCTCTCCATATGAACATTTATAAATTAAAAAGAGGTTATTACTTTTGACAATTTTTGTAAAAAGGCGCCTCTTTTGCAGAAAGTGGATGTACGGTAAACTAAGCCCAAATTTTCAAGTCTAAATACAAAAATTAAAAAAATAAAGATTAAATTTGGTCCGTTATATATTTTTACATATTCTTTTGGGTTCTAGGACACCTACCCCTAGGACAACTACGCCTGGACAACTACCCCCGGACAACTACCCCCAGACAACTACCCCCTAGGACAACTACCCCCGGATAACTACCCCCGGACAACTACCCCCAGACAACTATCCCTTACGACAACCATCCTCTAGGACATTACTACCCCCAGACAACTACCCCCTAGGATATGTCCGTGGGGGGTAGTTGTCCTAAAGGATGTTTGCCCTAGGGGTTAGTTGTCCGGAGGGTAGTTGTCCTAGGGGGTGGTTATCCTAGAGGTGGTTATCCGGGGGTGGATGTCCAGGGGGTAGGTGTCCGGATACGATCCTTTTGACATATCGTACCTTATAATTCACCGAAAGGTTACTCTGCAGAAATGTCGCGTTGTGAGAGTGTAACACCATTTTTTTTTGACAGACGTAGAGGGCGTCAGTAGAGTAGAGCCAAGACGAGCCATTGCATCGGGCGAATCGGAGAGACAAAGCTGATAATGCTTTATATATTCGTGCCATTTCTAGGCATAATGTATTTTATTTTGGTTGTTTAACTAAAATCACTCAATATTGTGCTTTGTGACACAGATAGATGGCAAAATACGTAAGTTACATCTCAATTCCTTTAATAAAAGAAGAGTTAAAACAATCCATGATCAGCCATTTACTTTGTGAAATCATTGCAAATTTTAAATTCATGTTAAATATGAAACTAATCAATAAACTGAAACTAAAATGAAACTGAACGATGTTTTGTTTCCGCGATTACGTAATTATCGAGTACGATACAGGGCTCCTACTTTGAAGAAAATGTCCTCATTATAAGGGGGAAGGAATTTCGAGAATGTCTGGATTAAAAAAAAGGTAAATTGAAAGATTCAAGGAAATTAAATGTGATTATGAGGAAATATAAAGAATTATCAAAAGAAATTTAAGGAAACTCTGAAAAAGTGAAACTTGTCTCTTTTCTATCATAATGTTTAGGTTTAGAAATAAATAGGTTTATCCATTTCCTCTTAATTAAGAGTAAGAGTAAATATTTGCTTGCTTACTTCGCCCGCCCGCAAAATATGACGTTGAAGTTGATATTCTGATCTCGGTGGCAATAAACCTAGGACGTTAGCCTCCCTAGCAATTCATGTAATAAAAACAACAAAAATAGCGGGTAATTTGCATATTAACAAAATACTAAAGAAATCAACTACTTCGGAGATGTACACATTTGTACAAAATATGACCCCCAGATATCCACAGATCTTTTCCACATGGAGATTTTACTTTGAATACTTTGGACTAATCACTGTCGAAGTGATGGAGGTCCTTCATGGATATATGTTTGCCCTTTTATTCACCCTCTTGAAAAGAATACTTCCACTTGTGTATCATAGAATGTACCTTCGGTGCATACATGAATAACGATTACATAACTTTCATGAACACCTATCCAGTAGTCCCGTCGATGACAACTATCTTCCTCATGCCCAGATAGTATCTCCGAAGTAGCTTATTTCATCAGGTTCCATGACATTTGTGTTTTATTTCAGGAAATTTCAGTTTGTCGAGTGAAAGTACTGCATGGTGTGATGATCACCTTAATCTTTTGACTATAAAGAATTTGAGCGTCATTTCACTTCCAATAAATAATCGAAGGTCCTTGCCGTAACACTATATATAAAGAAACTCTAGTTATACCTAAAGCCGTCTAGTTCACACTTGAATAATAACTGGGAAAAATAAAACAAAACAAAACAACAATAGCAATGAACAAACATACGTGAATCCAGGCAAACCAATTGTAAATATATATAATTTCGAACACAGATTTAGACATTATAATTATGTATTCAATTTGTTGCATTATCTTTTCAGTTTAGAAACTACGTGACGAGATGAAGAGAGTCGTTTCCCCCTACTATATGGCGCGATGGACTTGAGCTAGTCACGAGATGGCGCTATATGCCTACACGTTGCCATATTTTACAGAATTGAGCTGGTTGGGACATGATTTGAATAATGGCAATGAAAACAAATCAAAACTTCCATTGCATTCAAGCACACGACAACCTGATGTTCTCCCTAAGTATCATGATCTTTAAAACAATACTAAATCAACTCACAGTTCTGTAGTCGAATATTAACAGGGGTGAAGCGTGTATTGCATACCTATAAATTTATCAGCTCGGTTTCAGCTAGGTTCATATAGGCTTTCCGTTGTATGCTTACCAAACGTAGCAACATCTACCTTCTGTTTACGAACTGGGGTCTGAACGAAGTTCATTTGTATGAAAATAAGATAAAAAGAATTAAGAAAGTTTGGAATATATCGGACCAATAATAAGAAAGTTATCATTACTGCTTTTCTCCTAAATGCCTTTTCCCTTGGAGCACTACTCAAGATATATTATGAATAGCATATCATTATAGGTCCTCTAGAGAGAATGGACACTCCTGACTCATACATTTTTGAGAAAATTTTGATCATTTTGTGTTTTGGAACAAATGGAAACGTTGCCCGCCACTTCATCACAGTGACATTACCGATTGAACCAATTTGAACAGCCAATACCTATAGTGATTACAACATTTTAAAAATCATAACTTTCTCATTTTTTGTCCGATTCGATTCAAACCACATTTTCACGTGTCTACTTTTATGAGTTTTGTGAGTTTTATGAGTTTGCCATCAAGGTGGGATTTCCCTTTAAAAACACGATCGCAACTATTTTCGAAACATCACATCAGGGGCAATTTCAATACCCTTTGATCTATCCCATAAAAATCATGTTCGGAAAAAATGGGAGAAATATTTCCACGTGTTAACCTTACATGCCTGTAACTTTTTGAGCCCTTTTATTCAAACAATAATCCACGCATGCCTAGGGTGCTACGGAAGCACCATGGAGTAGAATGTCGTGGCAGGTTTTGGGCTCTATTGATCATTCGACAAGAGAGACAGTCATCTTAAGACAAGTATTTTATCTATTTTATATCAAAACTTTATCTATTAGTATTGTAGAACACACACAAGAATTTAGGTCTTCCTCATTTGAAGACTTGAGGTAAACTGACTTTATTAAAAGAAGCTCCATTACAAAAGATCAAGACATAAGTGACATCATAAATAAAGAACCAATCAGAAACATAAAAGTGGAATAAAAGTGGCAGTGGCCCCCAAATAAAATTCAAACGTGGTTTATTTCTAATTCGATACCAGTGATTTACAAATGTTGCTGAAATGACATGATTTTCCGGGTTTTTTCTCTCCCTTGTTTGTAAATTGTACCTCTACGTTGGAAAATAACAAATTCCAAAATGTATAGTCAGGCAAAAAAAAAATGAAGTGCCCCTTTTTACTTCAGATAAGCGCCCTTTTTTATTTTAAAATAGGTACCCGTGCCACATTCTTATAAGTGCCTCTTATCATTTCTGATAGTTGCCCTTTTACTTCTGATAATTGCCCTATTCAAATCTGAGAGGTGCCCATTTTACTTTAACAAGAGCCCTCTTCTTTTGTAATAAGTGCCCGAGTCCTCTTCAGATATGTGCCCCTTTTTATCTTTGATAACTGCCCCTTCTCACCTCTGATAAGTGCCCCCTTTTATTTTGACACGTGCCCCCCTTTTTCTTTCTAATAAGTGCCCCTTTTTCTTCTGATAAATTCCCCTTTTTAAAAATAAGAGCCACCTTCCCTTTTCATAAATGCCCCTAGTAGCGTACGCAGGATTTTTTCAACGGGGTTTAAAATTTGAAAATCGCGCCGGAAATTTCGCAACGACTCAGCCAGCCGCTGAATAAGCAGGAGGGGGGTAAGAGCAATTTTTTTGCCAATTTTTGTTTGTCCCGGAAATTGGAAAATTATACCGACTGATATTTTGTTCAGTGGGGGAGGGGTAAGGTCAGTTTTTTTTCTTCATCCTTTAGCTTTTTTTTTCACTTAAAAAAAACCGAGGGGGGGGGGTTGCTTCGAAACACACACATACAAAAAATTTGAGGGGTTAACCCCACACCCCCAACCCGCTGCGTACGCGCCTGAATGCCCCTACTCACACCTCTGATAAATATCTCTATTAAAATCTCATAGGTGCCTCTTTTCCTACGACAAGTGCCAATTTTCTTTTGTAATAAGTGCCCTTTTCTATTCTCACAAGTGCCCCTATTCATCTCAGGTGAGTGCCCATTCACCTCTTATAATTGCCTCTTTACAAATCTGAGTGGTGTCCCTTTTCATCTCTGATAAGTGCCCCTGTTGTGTTGACACATGCCCCCTTATCCTTCCTAATCAGTGCCATTTTCCTTCTGATAATTGCCCCTAATTCTCCTTTGTAATAAGTGCCCCTTTTTCGTTCTAATAAGTGCCTTTTTTCATCTCTGGTGATGCCCCTTATCAGGTGAAAGAAGTGCCCCATTTTCACCTCTGATAATTCTCCTTTTTACTTTTAAGAGCAATTTCATTTCATTAATTCGCGCCAAAAGCTCGCTCGCTACGCTCGCTAGCATTTAAAGTTGATATAATTATGTTTCTTCTTAAATATCTTTTCAGTCTTTCATGATTAGATTGTGCTTAAAACCCCATGAGAATTGTTTGTCTTTTTCCTTCCTCTTTATAAGATGTAGTTTTTTGCACTGCGACCTCACAAATCTCAAAATTTATCCTCGCTCGCTTCGCTCACTCACAAATAAATATATTCAGACCGTCACACCAAACTGCAAAGTATGATGCTTAAGCAGTATCTTTGACCATGTAAAGAGAGAAACAAACATTGAAATCATCTCTGATAATGTAATCACAATGTAGGGGTATAAACCAATGTCTAAAGATGGCATATTTTCACTTTGAGGTTGCCCTTTGTAGGAGCCCCTTTTTCCAGAGAGTGCCCCTTTTTGTTGGTGCCCCAACCCCCCACTTTATAAGACGCTCCATCGCCCCTGGATAACGGGTGAGATATCAACTTATCATCTCATTGCTCAAAGTGTGAAGAACATTAATGTAAGCTTTCAAGTAATTTGTTATAGTGGGTAGATACAAAGTAATCTAGCCTCATGAATAATCAATATAACCCAAAACTGTACGCCATAGCTAAAACGTAGTTTGTAGGCCCACATCTTGACCGTTATCGTCAATATCCACATCCCCCTTAAAACAATTGCCCATTATGCCAACTGTTGGTGAGGCGGATTTTTTTCTGCCCCCAAAACTAGTTTTTGCTCATTACGCCACTGCAAAGGAGATGTAAATCATAAAGCATGCGAAGCAACGTGTAAATTATACAAGTACCTATAAGTAAAATTATAAACCTTACAGTATCAACAATTTATCTATTAGTATCAAAACATACAAAGGTATAATTGCTTGCTCGTTAGGGTGAATGTCCTTGAAGTTATTATTCCAGATAATGAGCCTGGATAAATATAAAATTTATGTTTATTTCAGGGGTGGAAATGTTGAGGTCGTTGAATCACTATCATGATTAGATATGGACAAAACTTATTTTGGCGTCCTCGGTCTATTAAAGATTCTTTTTCTTTATCTTTTTTTTTCTCTCTCTCTCTTTTGAGTTATTCACACAAATACAAGCTGTGCTTTTTAGTGGATTTCTCAATTTTCTTTAAAATTCGACTTAATTCATGTTAACACATGGATTATGCTTATTATGATATCTTGCATCTTAAAATGCTTTGATTACTTATCGACATTTAATATTTTATAATTACAACTAAGTTTCATTTTTATATTATATTGCCAATGTCATTTGATATTAATTTTATTGTCAGCACTTTTTCATGCTTTGATTGAGTTATGGAAATAAAATCATTTGAATTGAATTTAAATTGAATTAAAAAAGGGGTGGTGAACTATATTAGGCTAACTGTGAGAGCCCTACTTTGGCTTTTACTCAATACACCAATGCATGTGTGTGCTACATTTTTTGCATTTTTAATCACTGCCAGAGTAGTGGAGGTGCTTCATGAATAACTTTTGTTTGCCATCTAGATAATTTTTTATGTAGAATACTTCCACCTGTGTAGCATAAAATGAACCGTCGGTGCACAGATGAATAATAAATACATAATTTTCATCTGCCCTGGCACGCACAGATAGATAATATCTAGCATATCGGGTATCAATTTACACGCGGATGAAGAGTGGCAAACGTGGACTGATGTCCTGCTAGGGGACTTTAGTGCCGTGCTGGGGTTTGAACCCTCAACCCATTGATTGAGAGTCAAGTGAATGAAAGAAAAATGATTTGTAAAAAAGACAAACAGTTTACAAAAACACGAATGGTTTATAAAAAGATGAATTGTTTGCAAATAGACGAATGAAATGTTTTTAAAAAGTAACCAATTGTTCTGCAAAAAGAATGATTTGTGAAAAGACAAACAGTTTACAAAGTAAAGACGAATGGTGTGTAAAAAGAGGAACAGTTTGCAAATGACAAATAAATTAAAAAAAGGCACATGATCTGCAAAAAGAAGAATAAATTGTGAAAAGACAAACAGTTTGCAAAAAGACGAATGGTTGGTTAATGTTCGAATAATTAGCAAACAGGCGAATGCTTTGTAAAAGACAGATAATATTCTTTTGAAAGAAAAATGATTTTCTTGAAAGAGAACTCATTTTGATCATAGACAAATAAAATTTCAGAAGATGAAAAGTTATATACCTTTTCCCTTGTGACTTGCGATATAGGTTGCGTGCTATACCGTGACCATGTACTGATCGTGAAGAAAACATACAAGTGTATTGCAGCCTTTAACGTTTGACCAGGGGCGTCTCCAAAGGGGGGGGGGGTGCGACACCCCACCTGTCAGGATATTGTCGGTAAAATTGCGCTGCCGTCGGGAAAGAGAAAAGGGGAGGGAAAAAGAGAGGGAAAGGGAAAGAAAGAAAAAAAGAAAAGGAAAAGAAAGGAAAGAAAGAAAAAGAAAGGAAAGAAAGGAAAGAGAAGAAAAGAAAAGAAAGAAAGGAAAGAAAGAAAAAGAAGGAGGAGAGGAAAGAAAGGAAAAGAAAGAAAAGAAAGAAAAGGAGAAAAGGAAGAAAAGAAACGGGGGATGAAAGAGAGGAGAGAGAGAGGGGGAGATAAGAGTCTGAGAGAGGAGGGTGGGAGTATAAGAGAGAGGGGGTTGTTGGTGAAATCGTCTCGTCGAGGGAGCAAGAAAGACACGCATAAATATGTTGCTGTGTCGTGTCAGCTGTGTCGGTATTCTTGCTCGATCCTCGTGTACTATATCAATGCAGAAGTTTGAAGTCGGTGAGATTTATAATGTCGGTCGGCCGACAAATTTTTTTTCCTTACGAACTGTGACTTTTTATCCGCTGTGACGACTTCGAGAGAGACTACAACTATAATACTTGTATGTTCTCAAAGTTTCACTTTCCTATGATATCAGCTGAATGAAAATTTTCGAGGAAACTGAATTCAGACAATTAGGGTTAAAAGTCGCGAACGGTACAACGAATCGTCTTCTTTCTATAATAATTCAATAAAACGTCAAAGCTTCCGCGCTTCGCGCGGGAGGGGGAAACTGAATTCAGATAAGGATTAAGAATCGAGAACAGTAAAACGAATCGTCTTCTTTCTCTAATAATTCAATGAAACGTCAAAGCTTCCGCGCTTCGCGCGGGAGGGGGGAAACTGAATTCAGATAATTAGGGTTAAGAGTCGAGAACGGTATAACTAATCGTCTTCTTTCTATAATAATTTAATGAAACGCCAAAGCTTCCGCGCTTCGCGCGGGAGGGGGAAACTGAATTCAGACAAAAATTAACAGTCGACAACGGTAAAACGAATCGTCTTCTTTCTCTAATAATTTAAGGAAACGTCAAAGCTTCTGCGCTTCGCGCGGGAGGGGGAAAAGCTGAATTCAGACAGTTTGGGGTTAAGAGTAGCAAACGATACAACGAATCGTCTTCTTTCTATGATAATTCAATAAAACGTCAAAGCTTCCGCGCTTCGCGCGGGAGGGGAAAAAACTGAATTCAGATAAGGATTAAGAATCGAGATTAATACAACGGATCGTCTGCTTTCTCTCATAATTTAAGAAAACGTCAAAGCTTCGCGCGGGAGGGGGCTGAATTCAGACAAAGATGAAGAGTCGAGAACGGTACAACGAATCGTCTTCTTTCTATAATAATTCAACAAAACGTCAAAGCTTCCGCGCTTCGCGCGGGACGGGAGAAACTGAATTCAGACAAGGATTAAGAGTCGAGAACGGTAAAACGAATCGTCTTCTTTCTATAATAATTCAATGAAACGTCAAAGCTTCCGCGCTTCGCGCGGAGGGGGCTGAATTCAGACAAAGATGAAGAGTCGAGAACGGTACAACGAATCGTCTTCTTTCTATAATAATTCAATGAAACGTCAAAGCTTCCGCGCTTCGCGCGGAGGGGGAAACTGAATTCAGAAAATTAGGTTAAGAGTCGAGAACGGTATAACAAATCGTCTTCTTTCTATAATAATTCAATAAAACGTCAAAGCTTCCGCGCTTCGCGCGGGACGGGAGAAACTGAATTCAGACAAGGATTAAGAGTCGAGAACGGTAAAACGAATCGTCTTCTTTCTATAATAATTCAATGAAACGTCAAAGCTTCCGCGCTTCGCGCGGGAGGGGGCTGAATTCAGACAAAGATGAAGAGTCGAGAACGGTACAACGAATCGTCTTCTTTCTATAATAATTCAACAAAACGTCAAAGCTTCCGCGCTTCGCGCGGGGGAGAAACTGAATTCAGACAAGGATTAAGAGTCGAGAACGGTAAAACCAATCGTCTTCTTTCTATAATAATTCAATGAAACGTCAAAGCTTCCGCGCTTCGCGCGGGAGGGGGGAAACTGAATTCAGAAAATTAGGGTTAAGAGTCGAGAACGGTATAACAAATCGTCTTCTTTCTATAATAATTCAATAAAACGTCAAAGCTTCCGCGCTTCGCGCGGGAGGGGGAAACTGAATTGAGACAAGGATTAAGAGTCGAGAACGGTAAAACGAATCGTCTTCTTTCTCTTATAATTTAAGGAAACGTCAAAGCTTCGCGCTTCGCGCGGAGGGGAAAACTGAATTCAGATAAGGATTAAGAATCGAGAACAGTGAAACGAATCGTCTTCTTTCTCTAATAATTAAAGGAAACGTCAAAGCTTCCGCGCTTCGCGCGGGGGGAAAAGCTGAATTCAGACAGTTTGGGGTTAAGAGTAGCAAACGGTACAACGAATCGTCTTCTTTCTATGATAATTCAATAAAACGTCAAAGCTTCCGCGCTTCGCGCGGGAGGGGAAAAAACTGAATTCAGATAAGGATTAAGAATCGAGATTAATACAACGGATCGTCTGCTTTCTCTCATAATTTAAGGAAACGTCAAAGCTTCCTTGCTTCGCGCGGGGGGAACTGAATTCAGATAATTAGGTTAAGGATCGAGAACGGTACAACAAATCGTCTTCTTTCTATAATAATTTAATGAAACGTCAAAGCTTGCGCTTCGCGCGGGAGGGAAAACTGAATTCAGACAAGGATTAAGAGTCAAGAACGGTACAACGAATCGTCTTAATGAAACGTTTAAGCTTCGCTCGGGAGGCCCTTCACCCACCCCCTTTAATAGGGAGCGCGCTTCGCGCGCTCTTTAAGTGATTCGCTTGCTCACTACCGCCCCCCTTAAAATAAGATCCTAGCTACGCGCCTGCATTTAAATATATAGCTATGATGCTGAATGGCTAAAGACCGAAGTGCTTGGAGAGACATTTGAAGTAGAACTCTGATTGGGTCACAAAACCTGTCATAAACTGACAGATCACTATTGATGATGATGATGCTGAATAAGTTGACGAAATAATTCGTATATTAATGTCGTCGAGGAAAATGACCATTTGCGCATTCGTAATATATAGATAGTTCATAGGAACAACAATTTAGCCTTCGGCCCCGGGTTTATAGGGTCAAATTTGTAAAAATTGGGACATTAAATTTTGTCGGTAATTGGTGGCTAGTTTTGTCGGTAATCGGTGGCCTCTACACCCCCACTGAAAAAGGTCTAGCGACGCCCCTGCGTTTGACCATGGATCAAATACGTGCCCTCACGGTTGTTTCATCGCAAAGCATGCCGGGACAGATTTCTAGTCCGGCAGTAGATTTTCACTTTCGTCGCGATCAGCTGTTCCATTGCCAACAACGGGATTTTTATCCTGTCGAATCAACATCATAATCTTGTACAGGATCCGTTATTCTGCAGTAAATTTCTCTCATTCCAGTATAACTTGTACGGTTAGAAACCAAAGTTTGTGATTATGTATTTTTATGACGATCCTTCAAAAAATAAAGCTGATAATACGAAGTAAAGTGGGCTAATGAGAGTGGGTTCCGCTGTATGAACTTATAGTCCCATATGTTCAAATGTGTGTGTGTGCAGTTTGCGTCGATGGTTTGCCTTATTAAACTGCTAAACATTCGTGTTTTAGGTTGATGGATCGTCATAAATAATACATAATCACAGACTTTGGTTTCTTACCGTACAAATAATACTGGAATGAAAAAAATCACTGCAGAATGACGGATCCTGTACAAGATTATGAAGTCATGTTGATTCGACAGGATAAAACAGCTGATCGCGGCGAAGGTGAAAATCTACTGCGTACTAGAATCTGTCCCGGCATGCTTTGCAATGAAACAACCGTGAAGGCACGTATTCTCACGCACATCCGTACTGAATGTATTAATTCAATGTTTTCACTTGTATTGTTTTGCCGTTACTTTTCTTAGCAATTTATTATTATTGACCTAACTTTAGCTCATAGACGTTCGTTTAACCCTAAAATTGACACACGCGCGCATATTTGCAAAAATTGCAAAATTTTTTGAATCCGCTATAACTCTTCAGAATTCCTGGTTACCCCCGATTTCATGTATCGCGTTTGCTGTTAGAATGCTTTGACGTCAACATAGCGCCACTTAAAGGACAAAAATTGAATTTGATTCGCTTAGGTAACATCGCTTTTCTTGCTGCTCTGTACGATCCGACATATTCGTATAATAAATAATCAGAACGACGGGAGAACGACGTGTTATTTGTTGTTGGTTGGCTTACTCCTGTCTTTTAATGGTAACAGGGTTGTACCGAAAAATAGTCAGTACACTCATTTCTACTGTTTCTACATCCTTGATTACTAAATGAGCTTGTACATTGGCGTGTTATATGAGTTGAGGGTGGAATTTTTTTAAAAGACCAAATATCCCATTGAGTTTCTCCATGTGTTATGCCTCAATCAAAGCGGCGGATCACCTAATTCGTATCCGTGACGAATTCAAATTCTATTTTTTTTTTGCATTTTTTATTTATTTATTTATTTATTTTCATTTCATAACGCTCACAGTTTGGAAAATGTTGTTCTAGATCATTAAATTTTTCCAAAACATTTGGCAAATTTCTGACCAATAAGTCAATTAGCCAACTGAACTTAACCCAAAGTCAAAAAGAGACTGTGTACCAACGCTCAAAATACACGGGGGCGATGGGCGATTCGCCCCCGTGAGCTACATAATCGCCTCCGTCAGAGTGCTCACGAGGGCGATTGCAAAATTAAAAATCGCCCCCGTGGAATTATATAGAATAAAGATTATCTTTTCTGTTCAATGAAATGGAACTATGGAAGTTAGATTCGCGTGCAGGATTTCTCGCTCATATTTTTCGGTGTCTAGAGGCCGCCATATTGTAAACAAATGTGCGCTTATTCGCCGCATCAGGTTCACTATGAGTCACTGTATTACCGATACAAACAACGGAAACTCACAGTGCAGTGCGACCGTCAGCAGCCGCGGCTATACCGCGCCGGTAGTACGGGCCGGTGTGCACGCTGCCGCCCCATATCTGCTGGAGCTAGAGGCGATCGCGCAAGGACCGAAACATGGAGAAGTTTTTCGTTGTGAAAAGCGTGAATCCTCTGAAATCTGGTGATTCCAAAAGACCAGCAAATAATGAACCTCGACCAGTAAATCAATATTGAGAAGGAGAGGAAGACCAAAGATGTTGCGGAAGGATATAGTAAAGACTAAAGAAAAAATGTAATAAGGTTGCTTTGAATGATAAGGGGGAATGTGCAGAACGGGAAGAAATTGAGAGAATGTCATCTCGGGATGAAAGTCGACAGTATAACCCCTATGTAACTTGTAAAGTTGTAAGAGGGAAATGCCGACTTAATGATAAATGATAATAAGTGGCGGATCTACGGAGGAGGGGGCCGGGTTTAACCCCCCTGGGCTGCCAAGTGAAAATGTGATGTGCATGGAAAAACGCCATCATGTGTCCAGACCCACACAGTATCCGCATCGTCATTGGGTCAAACCCCCCTTTAAAACTGTTACTTGATTTAAAAAGACATTATCATGCACTGCTTTTTATGATCTCCATTGTGTTAGTATAGATGCCAGGACAACATCACTTACGGGGGTTCAAAAAAGCTACGCGGCTCGTGGACGATGCTCCGCAGCGTCATTGGGTCACCCCCCTTAGCAAAAAGCTAGATCCGCCCCTGATAATGATGAAATAGCAAAGAGTATTATGGGTACCAATTCGATGGAAATTTGTATTAAAAAAAGAGCCCCCGTCAGTACTAAAATAGCCCCCGTGAGAAGGCTCACGGGGGCTCTTTTTTTTTGGAAGAGCCCCCGTGGACAAAAAATTAATTTGAGCCCTGCTGTGTACAGTATCTGAACTCGTTTGTGAACTGTGATTAATACTACACTAATTAAATGATATCGGTTGTGGAAATTCTATATGGCACCTGCATGGTGCTTCACAAAGATCCTACTTAACAATTATGGAAAGCCGTTAGCATCTATGAAAATATTTTGTAAAAGTTATTTTAAATGGCATAAAATGTTGATTCAAATCATTTATATTTTCTATTATCAAGGAGATGTCATGTTCTTGATGTGGAATTTATAAAATGTCAGAAATACTTAAATTTTCGCTTTTGTATATATTTTATTTTAAGGCTACCAATGGCTCTCCATAATTTGTAAGTCCAACTTATAGAGTTAAGTTCGACTTAGGATCTTTGTGAAACACCCCCCAGGTTAAGATGTATATTATTATCAAACATTGCGCATTTTCATCCACCATTATTTTAACCCCACTAATTTCAACAAACTCATTTAAAGGGATCCGGTAACTTTGTCTCAGATTCAGAAACAAAATCCCGGATTTAACTCATGCTGCAATGATATTTATAAACCTTTAGGTTAGTCAGGAACCCCATGACGTTTACAAGCCGATCGCCTGTCTGATTATCAAGATAATTATCTTTGATTGGAAATTAAAACCAAATTTTGCGTTTTCCTAACGGTTTTAATAACACTACAGTCTATAGGGGAAAACGAGTATGGTAAAACCGGTCACTCAAAGATTTTACTTTTTTGAGGCACTTTTTAATCATTTTGAAGCGCGATTTTTTTAGGGCTTCAATATTACACAATATCACAGACATACTCATATATAAACATACTCTATAGCGGTATAAATATTATTTGTTTACTTGCACTAATTTTTTTTATAACATTTGGAAGACTGTCTATAAACTAATAGATATATTACAATTAAAAAAATCACCAGAAAAGTTTAAAAGTGTATGTTACTCCTTTTTAAACAATTTTATTTAGATTTTATGGATCAGGGCTCTGTTGCATAAAACTTACCATAGATGGTGGTAACTTTGCCATTAATGTTTACTTCCATGGAAATCTTGATTTGATTAGCTGTTCAGTGATGTTGCCATGGTAGTTGATATTGATGGCAAAGTTACCATCGATGGTAAGTTTTATGCGACAGTCCCCTACTTTATTAAAAATTGTTTTATTGAATGAACTTTGATTCTTTCTTTGTTATTTTGTATTTATTTATTTTTTACTTCAAAACATTTTGCTGTAGACCGTTAAAACAAATTTCGGCATCTAGAAGGACTCCCAGAGGAATATAATATAACCAGGAGCCCTTTCTGATAGCAATTGTATGTGCAGCGGCCATCATAGACAAATATCAAATATCAAATAACATGGAAACCCCTCGCTCCTCATTTTCGAAAAATCCGGACTAGAAACTAGAACAAGTTTTATTAGGCCTAATGTATTGTTTCTCGTCCAAACCCTTGGTTACCAACTATTTGATTCATATTTTATGGTTTCGGGTAAAAATATAAAAATGTCAAGTTGAAATATCAGAGGTAAAAATATCAGAGATAAGAATATCAGAGGTAAAAATATCAGAGGTAAAAATATCAGAGATAAGAATATCAGAGGTAAAAATATCAGAGGTAAAAATGTACACTTAGAAATTGAGTAATGATTGCTCTATAAAATAATGTAGTACCTGAAGAATGCATAGGAATCGAATATTTAATTATTTTCTGTACCTCAGTATTGAGTCAATCGCCCTCCTTGTCTTTTCGTAAATTTTAATTGTAAAAGTTATTATGGAATTTTATCGCACGTAGGGCGATATAAATGATTTACATTCATCAGTGACAGCACGCGTCAGCGGCGGCGTTTCTTTTGTGATGAGTTTTGGCGGCATCTTGAGAGGAAACAATAACATACCGGGCCCCTTTCATGTGCGCGTAGCTATAAACGGAATTTGCGCGAGGTATGTTTTGAATGTATGTATGGAATTCAATTGGCCGGGATGGATTGGGTTCCCACGGTGTTGGTGAGAGAATCCTCATTCACCTTGTGGATTTTGTAGAGGATGGATGTAGACATTAATCGGTGGCAAATTAATTTAATTTAGTTGGGCTTTATTGAGCCTGAGGGAACTTCGTACTGGAAAATTATTATACGTGGATTTCACATCGGATTTTAATACTAAATAGAGGAAAAGTTTCAATTTAATTGGACTAATTTAATTGGATAGTTCATACTGGGACGTCTTCTCGGAATCTACAAAGGTACCTCCGAGAGGAAAGTTAAGTATGACGATGGTTTATCCATATTCACTTCTTTACGTTTTAGAGGAAAAGTTTCAATTTAATTGGACTTGGTTCTACAGAGTATACGGCGTAGCGGATAGTTCATACTGGGACGTCTTCTCGGAATCTACAAAGGTACCTCCGAGAGGAAAGTTAAGTATGACGATGGTTTATCCATATTCACTTCTTTACGTACGTATAACCAGTATGAATTAATTGGTACATGTTTCATAAGGCGGACGAAGATCAACGATGTTAGATATCATTTTAATTTTGAACGAATAAATTGCATGGCAGTGATTTGACTTAAGCCCTATTAATTAAAGCGACTATTAAATATAAAGGGATCGCCTAACAATGTCAAAATGACCAAGAAGTGGTTTCTGATTGATTTAAAGGTTTAGGGAATTTTGTAATTTTAATGTTAGCTTTAAAGGTTCTTTATCCCATTTGCAGGGCAAAAAAAAAAAAAAAAAAATTAAAAGGTTAAATTCCAACGGCATTTGAAAGACAATACTAATTTAGAACTTCCCCAAAAAGGGGGCTTGAAAATGTCTTTAAGTGGGAAAATAGCAACTATTAGTTGTCGAATCGACTTAGGAGCTATAGAGCCAGTAAGTAATAGTCTGATTTTTCAGACCATTGTACCGAATGGTCGTACTTTTTATGCTCCGCAAAGATTCATTCAGTTTAATTTTGGCCATTATAAGAAGTTGGTTATTGATGTAGACAAATGCTCATGTACCCTTTACAGCTCATTTTATGTATGTTATTACCAAAGATGAAGAAGAAAAAAAAGCCAGTCAGTCACTCAATAGTGTCTGACAGTGAAATCTAGCAAGTAAACGGGTTTCCTTGCATAATTTGAATATTATGACACTGCTAACGTTTAAATTTCACAGATAGGACATACATGACATATTCATAATTCCTGCAAAGTTCTACATAATTTGATGTTGGCTGCAAAGGGGACATGGTATCTTTAAGGATCTAAAACAAAGTTACCAGATCCCTCTACAGCCGATTGGGTTTGAATAAGTTTGAATAAGCGGGCG
Source organism: Mesocentrotus franciscanus (assembly GCA_037976565.1). Taxonomy (NCBI): domain Eukaryota; kingdom Metazoa; phylum Echinodermata; class Echinoidea; order Camarodonta; family Strongylocentrotidae; genus Mesocentrotus; species Mesocentrotus franciscanus. Next base: position 24,845,046 of record CP137677.1, on the reverse strand, counting down.
CTTATGGACAATAGTGAGTGGGAAGGGTTCTAGATATGACACAAGTCGAATGGTGGTGAACAATAAGCTGCCGGAAGTTTTTCTTTTTATTCCTGTCGTAGGTTGATATGATACACTGGTTAGCCGCCTCTCGCTCCTCCCCGATGCCCGCAGCATTTGGTCCAGCGTGTTGCCACGAAGGACTTACACAGGTTTCGACAATGACGAACAGCCAAATAATTCTAGAACGCGGCTAGTATTTAACAAGCATGCCAGGAATATATGCCGCAGAATCGGGGGTCGTTCATTGGATTATTCGGGCTTCGCGCACGAGCGACACGAGCTGTTTCCCAGTGATGCCGATGGAATACATCTTTTTGGCAGGAAATGACTTGTTCCTTCAAAGCCTTATTCGCGAGTCGACGGACGAACGTCGGAAAGACTGCATTCCAGTTCTTTGTTGTAGTTCACTCTAATTTGTTATTAAATTATTTGTAGACTGTTTTATGAGCTTGGTCTCGCCCGTGTTTATAACGGCGTTTGTCACTTAATACTGTTTTCGGTTTTCAAATTTATTCATGTTATTGTTAAAACGAAAGATATTTGTTCACGATTAATTTTGTTAATGGGCCTATTTGCTCAAGCTTCAAATCGCTAAAAGGTATATAGTTAAATGAAATTAACCAATTAGGTGATGGGTTGAGATTAATATGTTAAGCTCATATACTTGGTGGGGTTGTTATATTATGGCACAATATGAACACTTAATTAGTGAAGTTAGATTAAATGTTGATTGGATTGTAGAAATTGAATTTAAAATTGATGATATGAAATTCGGTTATTATTAATATTTACACACCCCTTTTTAAAGTATCGATAATGAAAGCAGTTTTTTCAGCGCATTACGTTTTGGTTGGATTATTGCATTAGTACAGTAGATGCTCATGCTTATAAATATTTTGAATTGTATACGTGATGTACGTAAAATAATATATGCGAATACTTAGGCACTTTAGTGCAAGTAAAAGGTTTACAGACGTGAATATACCTGCATGTTAAGTTGTACGAAGAAATTTAATGTTGAAGTTAATTCAGATAATTGACGCTCATAAAAGTCTTGAATTGAATACGTAATGTACGAAAAAATATTATATACGCTCAGTGGCGGCGGGCGGTGCCCGTGTGGCGGAAATTGTCATTTTTTGCCTCTTCGCATATATATATGTGTATGCGTATATATGTTAATATAAAGGTTATTATGTGTATTACACACTGCTCCAAAATACCTCATGGGAGGGTTGTGTTTTTGAGAATATGAATTGGATTATTTTAGTTGGCCATTGTATCTTGCAGAGCTCAATATTTATTGGTTTCCGGTTGGGGCCCCGATGATAACAGGCATTCCGTCCTGTCGTTTATTTATAACATGTACCCGCCTGTAAAGTAGGCATCTGTTCGCCTGTTTTATGCAGTGGAACTGTTTGCCTTCTTTGATGCAGTGGGGTGTTATACGTACATCCTGTACTCACAGTTCCAAATGAGAAGGTAAACTCTGTTCGCCTGTTTAATGCAGGGAACATTGTCGCCTTTTTACGGGCTGTGGGGTGTACACAAGTTCTCGTCTGTTGGTGGCCCCTATGCAGAGAGTACTTTGGGTTGTTTTTAGGTGCAGATACTTGTATAAATTGATTAAAAGATTCGAAAGTAATACCCGGGTCCTTCCCCGGGGTGGATTGGAGCAGTGTAACATTTCAAGTAAAAGTATCCTATATTCAGTTGGGAAAGTTTGTGTCGTAGGTTGCTAATGTCATGATGTTGATATTCAGGGTAACAAGATTCCATCCTCTATTAAATCTCAAGTACCCGCAAAAACGCATTCTGTTTAATTTTGTTGCTGTGAATGTAACTCATTTAATGAAGAACGTATCATCCCACTGAATTTCGTAAACTGTGATAATCCATCTTATTTTCTTATGGAGGTTAATCTCATTTTGTCTGGAGAACCACAGGTACCTATATATGTGCGCGTAGTTGGCGTTCTTTGAAATGAGGCAATATTCTCATGCATATCGTTATGCCTCTTCCAAATAACAGAGATCAGCGCAATAAGGTTGACAAATTTGGAAGGGAAGGGGGAGGGGGGTGGGGAACGGGACGGGGCATTGTGAAATGAAAACGTTTAATATCTAGTGGAGTGATCTTCGTTGGGTTATTTTTGCTTAATTCCGTCTGTTTTAATTGATATAGGAAAAGGAAAGGGCACGAAAAATAAAACAATTGATGGTGTATGATATTAATTCCTGGCATTTTTGCCTCTGGCATTTTTACCTCTACGTTTTTACCTTTGGCATTAATATTTCTGACATTTTTACCTCTCACATTTTTACCTCTGACATTTTTACACCGAACCCCTAGAATCTCTATGGATGAAATTCACTTTATATACATTAGTTTTTGCTATGTCGGGCAAGCGCGGGCAAACTTGTCAGTCAACAGGAGAAACCTTTGTTTAAAAAGTAGACAAGAAATTAGTAAAAACAAAACACAAGTTCAGTTAGTTTCGTGGGACAGAATGGCCTACTGAGTGACAATATACAGGGCCCATTGTGAGAACTCGTGCAGGCGGCGGGGCAGGCTCACACCGCTTTCGTGAACATCAACTAAGCCTATCCATTTACCAAATTCCGCGAGCTGCTTGCCAACATTTTATCACAGTGAGAGTATAACTTTGTCATCACTTTTCAATAATCTGTTCTTTCTCATTATGGTCAGAGACGTTTCGAGGTATTATCGGGGTGGGAGGGTGTCATTTTCCCCGAAATTTGCTCACTTTCTCGGAAACATAATGCCCGGAATCGAAAATACTTTGGAAACAAATAAAAAGCAAAAGTGCTCGGGCAATATATGATAGTGTGCTAAGGACAAGGCAGAGAGGGTACCCTAGTAGAGTGAAGCGGTACACAGATGAAAACATAGAGCAGTTAGGCCATCTAAAGCCGCAGACATTTGACCTTATACCCAAAGGAAAAAAAATTACAAGACAAGAAAAGTTGTATGGCTTCATTAGCCAAATAACCAACATGTATATATAATTGAGGAAGATGGGAAAATACAACAGTTTATAAACCCGTGTAGATGGGAGAACGACTTGAAAGCAACGATCAAAATGGAGGCACCAGTAATCATCCTAACTAGCTCAACTAACTTGTATTCAAGTTCGCGCGCAGGTATCTTGCCCTCTTCCAATCCTCGTCCGAGTATACATCGTCCTTCTGACTCTCATCAGTTTTGTATACCAAACCTAACGGTGAGCTCCACCAGCGTAAATAATATCAACAAGGCGAATAGCTTCAATGACATTAAGAGACACACCAGTGGGTCCGGACTTTGTGTGCCGCTCCAGCATTCCCGTTACTTGAAAAGCAGACCGTCTGTCACGTCGGAGAATGTAATAACTGGGATGAAACCCCGTGACAACGGTAAAGGGTGGATCAGACGAGAATCCACCCGAATGGCACGATTCTGCAACGGTCCATCGAATACCTTTTCGTCAACACAATACAACAAAAAGCAACGAAAGCGCGTCAAGGCATTGACGCTGAAAGAGATCAAGCAATTAGCGTTGTACGAACGGGTCGGCGATACGTACGGCCACATCGTCGCCGGGAACGTCGGTGTCTCTCTTACGCCGTATGGATTCCCTGTGCTTCAGGAAAGCCCACGCGACTTAACGGATGAATCCAAATTTCATACTTTCAGAAATGACGCAAAGTCGTTTAATTTGATACAAAACGACCATCCCGCCATATCGCCAACAACTAGTACCTTATCGAGTGAAGGCAAGACCCCGGTCATCGAGGTAACCATAACGTATGATGAAATGCGAATGATAAGGCTCTCTTCCTTGAAAATGAAAGGAATCAAAGACAAGAGGCGGGTAATAATCACCGCTGACATTGCTTCTCATCTGAGGAGAAAGCGAGTTATAAGGCCAGTGGTGTCGGCCAATGGTAACTGTGAATACAACAAAGATGTGGTGTTCTTTCGAGCGCAAGAGTCACATTTCGAACTCAGCCAGATCAAGGTTTGTGTTTGCATGGATTTTTCTACAATGGATATTAATTCATATCACAATATACCCCGTCTGAGTTTATGTGTTTAGTGTAAAAAAAAGTTAACTGATTAGGCAAAGGGTCTTTCCACGAAAAAGTGATGTCATAAAATCCATTCTTTTAGTCGGCTTTTTTTTTCTTCGTCAATGCAAATATTTGGCAATTTAGATTTTCATCATTCTGTCGACAGTTTTGAATGTAGAAGGAGTTTCATTTGACCACTGACGGCAAAGCATGATATCATCAAGTACCAACTTCCTCTTGCTCTTCTCCAAATTGTGCCTATCGGTTGGCAAACCAGTCAAAACTAAATTACGACATTTCATTGGAATATCCAGGAATGGCTAAAGAACGGGCGGAATTCTCCCCGGAGCTGGGCGGAGCGTAATGTATCTGGATATAGCTTGCGTACACTGGAAATGTTTACTCAATTTTTCCCGGGGCTTTAAAACGGGGGGAGGGGGAGGACTAACCCGGTATCACCCTACGCTGGATACGTCACTACTCCCTCACCCCCTTTCAAAATATCCCATGATGCTACGGATTACACCAGTCTCGTCTTATAAGATGTCCAGTATTCTGGCAAAGTTCATGCTAATAAGATTGGAAATATAACATGTGAACTCACTATTTCGTTTTTCTTTACACTTTTCCAGCTGACAGCACACACCGGGAAGCACCGATTTGGACGCCGGAGTCTCCTAGGATCGACAACCATCTCTCTCCGTGACCTGACCGCTGGGGGGAATACCTACACACGTCCACTTTATCCAAATCTACCTCATGTGGTAAGGAGACCATTTTTGTCTGTTAATTTTCTTTCTTTCTTTTTTGTTTGTTCTTGTTCGGTATTTTTTTCTTCTACTTAACGTATAATTTTTATCCAGAGGTGCCCACAAATCAAATTTTGAAGATACACTTTAGTTAGTTTCTTCACCATGCAGAGAAACGATGATAATTCACTCAAAATAAAAATTGCTTGTTCGCAAGTTTAAACACGGGGTCCCACTATTCTCAAAGTACGAGTACGACACCTATAATGATCCAATCCAATACTTTATAAATTGTTTGTGCCTTTGTAGGATCTTGGGAGACTGCGATTGGTGCTATGTTATCACAGAGAGAAACGACGTCTTTTGGTTACCGTGGTTCGGGCTACCACTTTGCCGAGCAAGGTGTTACCTGCAGGTAAAACCAAAATCCTTCTAAGTAAAATGTGTCTTATATATATATATATATATATATACAAATACAATGATGCTCCATACACGAAGAAATTGTTTTACAAATTTTCGCCCTTAGGGCTTTGTCGAGTAATGAGTTTATTTGAATTTGAATTTAGTTATTGTTATGCATCAAAATATGCACGTCCTATCAGTATAAAATGCGCCAAGGCGCAAGGAAAGGGGACACGAATAATTACGTCACAAAGAAAAAAGAAAGCAGCAAGTAAGAAAAGAAAAAGAAAAGAAAAAAGCGCGTAGGAAAGAGGTATGCCGTAATAATAGTTCATGAAGAAACAAAAGGCAGACAGAAAGAAAGCACGGGAGAGATAACGTGAATGAACACGTCAGTAAAGGAGGAAGACAACATATAAGAAAGTAAGAGGGAGAGAGAGAGAGAGACAGATAATTAGGTTTTAAGCCGTATGTTTTTTGTATCTTGCATCAATGGTAATGAAATTCTCGGACATGATATAAATATTGATCATCTCTTTTTATCGCATGCCACCACCAGCACTTGTATGGTTGAATCCACCCGATAGCCCAGATAATCACGAAAAACAAGCTCTGTAATTATCCCGAACTGCAAGCACAAAGTTGCCTTTCGTGACCCATTCCAATAAATTCAGTTTGAATGACGCAACCTTTTTAGATTCCTCTTTAAGTTATATTCGCGTTCTTACTTACGTTGGATTAAGTTCAAATAAAAACAGCATCTCTAACTTTCAATTTCAAAGCAAGTTTGATAGCATGTTTTAACCATGCTTCATTGACGTTCATCCATCATTCTGATTATCATTGTTTACATTTATTTCCTTTGGTCCTCATTTGAAATCTACAGATAGTTACGTGGTTGTTGAATTACGAGGCAGCGACAACGATGTACTGGCGCAAGTACGTACCAAGGAGAGACACTTCTCCAACAACCCAGTGTACAAAGAAGTGTTCAGCTTTGACATACCCTCGCGTCCAATAGAAGAATGGGACTTCACAAACATTCAGCATCCGTTGGATAACGTCTCATTGACCATCACCGTCCACCGCAGGAAACTTTTCTTTGGGGATGACGTCATTGGTTGCGTCACACTGAGATCCGAAATGAGGACGAATGGCTATTCACACCTTTGGAAATGCAAGAAGTCCCCCTATCAGCCGATCACCGAATGGCATGATTTAAAATCTTTAGCAAATCCATAATTTGATATAGACTTAAATTCATTTCGTCCATTTTGGCTGAAACATTTGTGATCAAACTTTCCACCGACGCATGAAATTCATGTATATAATTATGTATATTATGTATATATGTATATATATATATATATATACTTTTCTAAGAATATTGTACATATTTCACGTAAATGATTTGAAGACAAATCTCAAAATAAAACCTACTAAGAGGAGCTTCTCAAGAAAATCTTTAACTGGCCAATGTAAAATAAGAAGCCAGTTCGATAGATACAATCTGCACATAAATACATTAATGGTCATTTCTACCAAAATTGTCATTTCTACCAAATTGAGAAACCCAAAGGAGACGTGATATTGGATATATGCTCATCAATGTTATGTAATTATTATTGATTTACATGTGAAAATTTTCTTTTCATATTGGAAAAAAGTGTTTTTTCTCGTGTTACTTGTCATCTATACATCATGAACTAAATAAAAACTCGCCTCTCGGTCGGTGAACAATCTAATAATTCTTGTTAATTCATCTTTTATTTTTGTTTACCAGTTAGGATGTAATGTGAAGTAAGTATTTTTTTTTAAGTGTTAAGTTCCAGAGGCCGGGTTGCACTCGACCGGGTTATTCCGTTAAGTTATTTAAATATAACGACACGGTAGTCTCTAGAGCACTTTCAAGAGGGAGAGGGGGAGGGGTGGTTCCGACCCAATTTTGTCAAGAAACATTGATGTGATGCTAGCCGTTTCATAACTCATGACATGCATGGGGAGGGGTATGAATTAAGAGACTAAATCACCATAACGTATCGTGAAGGATACATGTATATATCAGATTTCAGAAATTAAACTGATCGAAAAGACATTGAATATCGGCTACACAAAAAGCGGTTGTTGAGAGAGAGAGAGAGGCAGAGACATAGAGAGAGAGAGAGAGAGGGGATAGAGAAAGAAAAACATAAAGAGAGAGAGAGAGAGGATATAGAAAGAAAACAACGAGAGAGAGAGAGAGAGAGAGAGAGAGGGAGAAAGAGAGGGGAGGGAAAGAGAGGGGGCGGAAGAGAGAGAAAGAGATGGGCTGTAAACATGATCTATGAAATCCCCTATAGGTGAGTCATGATGCACAGATGTTCCAAATTTTAAAAGAAATTGATGGATAAGATTAGTTTTACTCGAATGGATGGGACTGGAAGATTAGGTGGAGGGGGGTCTCCACTCCCACCTTGAAAGTTGCTTAGATTTTTGATCCGCAAGGCGTGGTATGCTGAATAATAATTGTTCTTGCCGTTAAAAAAACCCCCAGATGAATAAGACACTGTACAATCTGTATAGGAATATAAGCCCACGTGGTTGTGTGTGTGTGTATGTGTGGGGAGGGGGTCCCCATCCTATCTTGCGAAAAGTCTAAAATTTTAATTACCTTAGGACATTTCATGATTAGAAAACTTTCTAAATATACAATGAATCTGACAAAGGATGTAGTGTTAAACAAGAGCGGTAATGAGAATGGATCCCCTTTCCACTTCGGGCAGATTTTGGAATTTGAAACTCGATGTGGAAAAAAGGGAGAACAAAAATCACTAAAAAAATGTTGCTCATGGATAAGACTTAGTATAGTATACATCTTAGGAGGTATTGAAGGGGGCATTGAAAACAATATTATATGCTTTGCCTGGAAAAACTTTGACCCAAAAAATGTTGAGTGCAATAGTGCGTACAGATTACACAAAAAGGGGGTAATTGTGGGAGGGTAGTCCCATTTCCATCCTGCAGTTTGCGATTTTAAAACGTTAGAGTGTTCTATGATCAGATGATTCGGGGATTTCTTTTTATTACGCCGACCAGAGCATAGCATGATATCTTCCAACGAGAGAAAGAATAGAAAAGGAAAAGCGGATCATATTTCAAATTCCGCCAACACTTCATGGGGTACAGAATTTCCCTCAATTTAAAAATTGTCCAACTACAATCAATAATAATAATTGTTATTGATAATAATGATAATAATGAAAATAATTATACTTCAAATTCCGCCAACACTTCATGGGGTACAGAATTTCCCTCAATTTAAAAATTGTCCAACTACAATCAATAATAATATTTTTTTGTAATTATTATCATTATTATTGTTTTTATTATCCTTATTACTATTGTTATTGTTATCATTATTATCATTATTGTAATTATTACTATTATTACTATTACAATTGTTATTAATTATTGTTATTATTATCATCATTATCATCATCATACAGGCAGAGTGAATCACCTTCCTGTCATTCAATCTTCCTGCACCATTTTTGTTATGCTCCACAACATTCTATCCTTGATATTTTCATAATGATTAATGAAATTCATGTTTAATTTCTTTCCTTACATCCTGTTATGTAAATAACTACAGAAGAAGGATCAGATAACTTTGCCCACAAACATTATGAATAACTTCATCTCAGATTTTCCCACTGGTATTCGTCCTACAGGGCGGCGATCCCGGGGGGGACGGGGGGGGGGGCATGTCCACCCCTCAATTTTTTTAGGGGGGATCGTCCCCCCCCCCTGAAAATTCGAAAAAGTGCACACAAAAAAAGTATAGCAAATAATGACTAAAGACTGCAAGCCACTTTTAGGCTCTGGAGGGCCCAAGAGTGCAGCGTTTAGACAAAATAAAATGCAAAATCTTCTCGCTCGGGAGCTACGCTCCCTCGCATAATATTCTTCAAATTGTACAAGTAAATATTGTAGAAAAGTGAAGTGTGAAAAAGTACTGTGCTTGTGTTTTCTATTATAGTTTTGCTAAGGAATGTAATGTTTTGATATAACAAAACTTCAAAAACCTGTGAGGGGGTAGTCACTTCTGTCACCTTCACCCCTCTCGTTCACTATGCTCCCTCGCACTGGCGTACTAATGGGGGGGGGGGCGGCTTGGGGTTTGGTTTATTTCTAATTGGATACCAGGGATTCACAGATGTTGCTGAAATGGCATGATTTTCCTGAGCTTCCGGGGGCTCTGCCCCCTGGACCCCACCAAGGGCCCTAAAGCAGGCCCCTGGATGCGATCATCTGACCATTATTAAATGCCTAAAACCCCTGAGCTTCAGGGGGCTTTGCCCCCTGGACCCCACCAAGGGCCCTAAGGCGGCCCCTGGATGCTCATCTGATCGTAATTTAATGCCTAAAACCCCTGAGCTTCTGGGGACCCCACTCCAATTAGTGACCTGCATGCCAGTGTCACAAATAAGGTATCAAAATATGCTCATCTGACGGTAGTTAAATGCCTAAAACCCCGGGGGCTCCACCCCTGGACCCCATCAGGGGCCCTTAGGCCGGCCCCCGGATGCTCATTTGACCACAACTAAATGCCTAAAAACCCCTGAGCTTTATGGGGCTCCGCCCCTTGACCCCGCCGGGGCTTTGCCCCTGGACCCCACGCCAATTTACGATCCACTTGCCTCGCTCACTTTGCTCTACTTGATCGTAAATACTTTAGCCCCACTTTGAAAAAACGTTCCGCGGGGCCTGCATGTAACATATATTACAAGTGGTGGTGATGCGGATTTTTCTCCCCCAAACGTTTTTGCTCATTACGCCACTGCTCCCTCGTCCCTCGCATTTCGTCCCCCCGGTCATGAAAAGAAATCGCCGCCCCTGGACTTCCGTGAATCCCTTGTCAAAATAATGTCTTTCATTATCTCTTTCTAATTACAGTATGTTTTCTCCTCGAGACTTCGCAATTAGGAGTCGTTTTAAAGACTGAGATTCAATGATTTTGTTTATATCTTCTCTTTTTTTTAATCTTCATGTATTTTTCCATTTGATTTTTATTAATTTGAGACGGAGTTCACAATGGAATACAAGGATTATATGAATTCAAGCTCAAGTTGAATATTCTGAGGCAGATATAGAGTACTCTTTCTTTCCCTCCTCAGGCTCTCTCTCCGGGCTCTCTCTCTCTGTATGTCTCATTTTCTCTCTCTCGCTATCTCTCTACTTTCCTCACTCTTTCCACTTCCTCTCCATCTATTTCTTCTTCCTTCGCTTCTATTGGAGAATAAGAACCCAACTCTGATTTATTTTTCGTGTATGATAAAATTTTAAATTTTATTCTTTTAAAACTAATTTCAGCCAGTCAAAAGCTGAAAGAAACGCAACCTGTACAGCTTCTTATATACCGATGAACATACAGAATATTTTCTATTAAAAAAAAATCAAATGTAATAATAAAAACAATAAATAAAAAGAAAAGATTTAAAAAATGAAAAAGAATGAAAGAAAATAAATCGATATGTGAACTTCACATGTCACATTGTTTAACTTAATCCATTTTGATAAAACCAAAACTTCATGCGAAACAAAAACAAAAATAAATTCAACAAATTCTCTTTCCAAAAAACCCGCCTCCAGTGCATAAAACAATTTAGTACCGCAACCGCAACAACAACGTCATATACTAAAATAGCACACAAGCACTTCGGTTCTCTGTCAATTTGACAACAATATTCTAACTTCAAATAAACATACTAGCAAGAGGTAGGAAAATCAAATACTGGTCTATGTCGTAGCAAACTTTAACTTACATAGAATATTTTTGAAGATATATAGCCGTAAATCAATGTTCGTGATCATGTTTGTGTCTGTAATTGAAACCATTTCGGTAGGCTCTACCATGGGCGGTAAATCTGGCCGAGGAACAGATCATTTTATATACAAGTGTGTTAGAAACTATACTCTATTATAACATATAGCACATTTGGACGATTTGATTGGTGACAGGTAGTTCTTTGTGTTCATTAGTCTTGATACATTACACCAGCATGTCTAAGCAGTGGTCGTCCGAGAGTAGCCGTCCTTAGGTGCAGTTGTCCGAGATTTACATTAACATTGAATAAAATTTCGTCACGCTGACGATTATGTCGTCACTCATTTTAATGGGGATATTTTGCCAGGGTTATCCGCCGTTATGGGCACTAATAGCCTTATCATACTCAATAACTAATCACGCCTAATCACGCTTAATCACGGAAATTTTGTGTGTGGACGGAACTAGTCTAACTGGGCGGGGCTTAACGTCGGATCGCGCGCGAAAGGAGACCTGACCTTTCATTTCCGCTTCCATTTCATGACCGCAGTAGCAAACTGCGCATTTATACGACATTTCGCTGTAGAGTTTTGGGATTACATTCTTGTGTGTGTGGACACCCTGGAAGTGTCTTGAACTGAAAATAGGAGGGGGGCGTCGTCTGGATACACTGTTATAGGATGTCCAAGGCGAGGTTGTACTGTACGGAGAAATAGTCCGAGAGTAGCGGTCCTCAAAGGGAGTTTTCCGAGAGTTACAGTCCAGGGTCTAGTCGTGTAGATACGTTCGTGGGTGTATGCCATTTCATCACGCTTGTGGATTATTTCTGAGTTGTCCAGGGTTAATTGGAGTTGAGTGTTCCTGTCTCGGTGTTCCTGTCTTGGGATGACTGTCCGGGGGCAGTTATTCTGGGCTGATTGTCGGGGAAGGGACAGTAGTCCGTATATAAATTGTATAAGGGTGACCTCCGTAGAAGTTGTCCGGATTAATCGTCTTGATAGTCACTTAGTTTCAGTCAATTATTTTTAGTAGTTTTAGTACTTGTGCAGGAACAGTTGTCATATGGGGTAGCTGCTAAGGGGTAACTGTATGCGTATTTTTGTCCTGGCGTGATAGTCTTGTGGTAGTTATCTTTGGCTTATAGTCGGGAGATTGGCAGAAGTCCGGATACATTGCCGTAGGTTGACCCAGGTAGAGGTTGTCTATGGAAGTCGACCGGAAGTAACCAACCCTAAGGGAAGTTGTCCGGGTGTTACAGTCAAGGGCATTGGTTGGCTAGTGCACATTGTGAATATAATCTAGTTTCGTCACCATGGACAAGCATAACTGCTTGAAGTCTATCCCGTGAATCATTTTGGGAGTAGATTTTGGGGTAATAAAGGGATAGTTTCCAGAGATAACTGTCCTTGAGGGTTCTTGTCTTTGAGGGTATTGGTCCTAGAGTAATAGTCCTGGGCGAACTTTTGGGGTGATAGTCAGACTAGGGGCAATCGTCCGGACACATAGTCCTAGGATGACCTAAGAGAAGGTTGTCCGGGAATGCTGTCCGCTCATAACCATCCTTAGGGATAGTTGTTCGTGGATAGGGGCCCCATGGGAGATCAACTGATGTTGAATGGGCCACCCTGTATCAATGAATATTTTTTTTTTTAAATAGTTGTCTGGATAGTGTATATTCTGAAGTGCATCTAATTTCGTCGTACTTGAAGCCTGTTTTGTAAGTCAAGTTTAATAGAAGTCGTTGTCCAATTACTTAAGTAATTAGGTAACTTTACCGAGGGTAAATGTCCTGAGCGGTATTTATCTGGAGTTAAATGTCCTGAGGGGTAGTTTCCAGGGCTAAGATTAGTGTCTCGAGTCGGTACTTGTCTCTGGGGATACTTGTAATAGAAATGATAGTCATGGGTTGACAGTCGGAGAGGAAGAGGGGGGAGGGGCAGTCGACTAAGTACGACTTTGTACATTGTCATAGGTTGTCATGGGGGGAGGAAGTCATAACATGTTTTCTAGAGGGAGGTTGTCAGAAGAAGTTGTCCAGGAGTCATCGACCTAAGTGGTAGTTGTCCGGGTATTATATTACAGTATTATATTCAATGAGTGTATTTAATTTCGTCATCATGGAAAGCTATTTCGTCAACATGGAGAGCTATTCCGTCAATTGTTTTTTAATTGGGCGAGTTGTCAGAGGTGATGGTCCTAAGCAGCAGTTTACGATGAACGACAGTGCGGGGTCCTGGTCCTGGACAGATAGGCACAGGCAGCCGTCCTACGACAGGTTGTCCGTGAAAGTTGTCGTGGATTAACTATTCTTGTGGGCAGTATTCCATGGGTTGCATTCCTGATGGTTAGTCGCCTGAATAAGTCTTCATTCATTTAATAACTGTTATCCTTGAGGACTATTTCTTCAATCACTTTTTTCTTTGATGAGAGATAGTTGTCCGGGTGTAATTATCGTAGAGGTAGTTTTACGGTGGTATTTTTCCTAAACGGTAATAGGAGGTAGTCTTTGGTGTACTTGTTATGGGGTGATAGCCGAGAGAGGTGCTGTATTCTTAGGCGAAGCAGTAGTGGGAAATTGTCGAGGGTAACTGTCCTTTGTCTCAGAAGTCCATACAATTATAGTCCAGAGGGTAGTTGTCCTCATGTGTAAATTCAAGCGAGTATTAACTCTTTTCATTTTTTAGGGATTTTCAATCGATCAACTAAAATATTTATTCCAAAATAAATTTAAAGACATAATGCAAATGTTCAAAACTAAAATACACTGTATTCTTCAAAAACATCATTTCACATATGAAAATATCAAATGCCTTAACACTTTGTTGGTTTTATATGGACATATACATTTGCAACGAATTTGCACCTTTTCAAGGTATGAGCTAGATATGGATCCCGTCTCTTAGACTCATTGCGAGCAGCGATAATTACATATAATTTATAACTCTCAAGTCTTGCAGATCATAAAGAAGTCTCTATCGAAATTAATCTACTGGGTTCTTGTCGATTATTAAATTCCCTCGTTGCCCTCTGTCTACATGTGATTAGATTATGATTCTTTTTCGCGTTCGATTCCAAGGATTCTGCAGTTTCAATACCATTAATATTAGGGCTACAATGATTGGGGTTCCTGCGCTAGCCGAGTCGGTTTGATTTATTACAGCATTAGTTACTAACAGGTTTGCTCCGCGAGGCCCTGTGATCTGTATACCTTCGCTGGCTGAGGAACTCTCTGGGTTTCTTGAAGAATGACTAGGTGAAGAGCACAATGACACATCTTCGCTACTGCTAGAAAAGTGATAGATTCTGTGTCCACGTTCATGAAAAGATGACTCCTCATATTCAGGCTGCTCTTGGACTTCTGTAATGGTACTTAGCGAAGCGTCTGCACCTGCCGACAACCGCGCATACAACACTTTGCAGTCCACCGGCCGCCCTGCATCAGATAGTGTCCTCCGCAACGCTGAGTGTGGCAGTAACTCCTGTATTTCGTCCTTCCCTAAGTGGCCCTCTGATGCAGAGGACGCTCTTCTCGCAACAACGACTTGAAGAACCTCATCTTGCCCTTTCAAATCAAAATCATTACACGTGGGCACGGCATTGTAATGCAGGCTGTCTCTGGTTCTTGTCCGACTACGTGAACCTGCACTGTAAACCTTACGCGGTGCGCTGGTCGGGCCACATGGACAGTCTTGGCAGTACTGGCAGGAGAGGATCTTCTTGAAAGCCCGCCGAAACGTCATGTTGGACACCGCGTAGATGAGGGGATTCATGAAGCTGTTGCAGTAACCCAGCCAGAAGAAGATGTCGAAGGCCAAGGGTGGGACGTAGCAACTCGTACAAGCAGAGGCTACAAAGTAAGATTTAAAAAAAAAAGAAAGAGAAACAAAATTGAAACATAGCCTTCTACATCAAAACGTAATTATTTATCCTTATGGTGACATTTTGCCAAAGACTAAAAATTAGAATTAAGGCATTGTACGGTGAAGTGAAGCAATTATTACATGCATGTATTATAAGTGAATTCAATGTACAATCATACAATATAAAAACGCACATCGTATTGATGTTTGAGGATGTTTAGGATGTACATGTGTGCACATAACAAATGAAGTGGGTGGGGGCTCACTTTTACTTAAAGGTAAACCACGCTCACGTTTTTTTTTTAAATCTATTCTTTTTAATACATATTTCTAGAGCATCCAAATGGGGAAAGGCAAAGTTAACATTGAACACGATCATTTTTCAACATGACCAATGTTATTGGCGTTCATATTAAATCATTTCGATTGTCGATCATGGGTTATTGATATTCACTAGATCATCGTTCCTACAAATACGAATGAAACATGACACTGAATTATAAAAGGCAGTTTAAGAAGGACCAATTACAATACTAACGCATGTTATCCTAAAATGCAATCGTCTTGAGCGAACCTTAGAGAAATGTTAATAAGTCTTTTGCTCAGAATAGAAAATGAATGAAATATCAGATTTCAATCGGGTAGGCTTTCTAAAACCGTTCTAAAAAAGGTTTTCTTTTTTGTTTTCCTTGTGTTTTCAATTCACAAAGAAGAACACCAATCGACTGCCAAACACACATTGCGAATTAATGAATTACCACATAATAAAAACGTATTTTTCAATTATATCAGTGTTTTGAACATTGTACGGCTTCTTGACGTCTTGTAATTATATTCTACTTTTTTCAGACTTGCTTTTCACTTTAGCCTTTAGAGTATAATGTCGAGAGGTCATAAATTAGTTACAATGTCATTAATTAGTTGAAGCCGTTGAAACTTTATTCTGGGCCCCGTTGCATAAAACTTACCATTGATGGTAACTTTGCCACCAATATCGACTACCATGGCAACAGGGCTCAACAGCCAACCAAAATTAAGGGATGCGGAAAACGTAAACAAGTCCATTAACCTTTACATAATGAAGTAAAAGGTTATATGTCTCTTTCTTTTCGTTAAATACATGTATACATCTCTCTTTTGTTTTCGCTGATTTTTCTTGCTACAAATTTCTTGCGGGTTTTTTTTTAATTCACGTAGCTGTTGTATGTAAATGTTTTGGTTTTCTGTTCTTCTTAGAGAAACTTTTCTCGCATACTCTTGTTTAAGGTCCTAAAACATTCATTTATTATTATCGCTTGATCATGTACCAATTATCTGACATCCCCCTTTTCTGACCAATTCTCTTTCTCTATAAAGTGCTCCCTGGTGCAAATAATGATAATGTTAAATGTTTCTTATAAAGCGACCAAAGCGCTTACGGTATTGTTATTACATGTACTCCAGTAATGTATTCAGTCACTATTTCACATAATTATTCTCCACTTTTGGGGGAGTATCCGAGCTAGTGGCCTTCTTTACTTGCACGCCCATACTATTCCAACAACAATGACGTTCGCGTCCTACCGCATACCAATTTTAACACCTGGGTGGGGAGGGGCCATGAAGATAAAATGCCTTGCTCAAGGACATAAGTGCCGTGTCGGGTCTCGGACCCATGGCCTGTGTATTTCCATTCAAGTGCCCGAACCACTAGACTACGACGCCTCTACGATTGATATCCTCAAGCCCTGTGAACCCAAAGGATGACAAAGGGTTTCCAAAAGGCGGGACGGGTATTTTTGAAAACCGCGACGTGAGACGTGTAGTAAAGATTAGTGAGGGCGACCAATTTTGTTCATTTTGGAATCATCTTTGGAGCCTAAAGTCTTGATGCTAGGGACATTGGGGTGAGAAACCAGAAACACATACACAAAAGATAAATTTGATTACCATAACCATTTTTCTACTTACTTAAAGGAAGCAGGAAGAAAAATGGAAACCAGCACATGAAGAAGACGCTGACAACGATCCCAAGCGTTTTAGCTACCTTCTTTTCACGATTAAAGGTAACCGATCTTTGCGACGCAGTTCTGGAAGGCCTTAGGAGGCTGTTGGCTGAATTCTGGCGTTTCACCAGTTGATGTCCAGGAGGCGTCTGGACACTGCCTCTATGCATCCGCAGTACAACCCCATTGGGGCTACCTTTCTCTGAACTTGTAGATGGCGAGCCGTGAGATTTTCCCCCATGTCTGCTTTTGTATTCTCCAGAAACAGTTTGGTATATGCGAATGTAAAGGACTATGATTACAATTAATGGAATGTAGAAAGACCCAGAGACCGAGAAGAAGACATAATCTATTGAGTTTGAAAGTGGGCACTGTAAAGGGTCATCCTTGGGTGGTCTCCACCCAAACAATGGACCAACTGCAATGGCAAAAGACAATATCCACACACCGACAATGACCCACAGCGCCCTCTTCGGTGTGACTATGAGTTTATGTTTCAGTGGCCTTGTAACACCAATGTATCTGTCGATGCTGATAACGCAAAGACTGACAATCGAGGCGGTACAGCAAAGAACGTCTACCGACGCCCACACGTCACAAAATGTTTGACCGAATGGCCAGTAGCTGATTACCTCTAGGGTACCAGAAAATGGAAGAACGAGGGTTCCCAAGAGGAGATCAGCAACTGCTAAATTAAAAATAAAATAGTTTGTCACGGTGCGCAGTTTTCTTTCCATAAGTACTGCAAGAAGCACCAGGATATTGCCAAATATGACCGCCATAATGATGATAAGCAGTAGCGCGCTAGAGATAATGAGTCGTGGGATGTTGTAGACGAGTGTGCCATTGGTCGCGTTGGTGGCATAGTCCAGGAAGAAGTCTGACGACGAATCCCACGAGGGCGGTACATTCTGATCGGTGTTCGCGGAGTTTACAGTCATTGTGCAGTCATAACTGGATAAGATGTAAGGGCACGATATTCTCAGGAGAATATGTCACAGACAACCTGAGGGGAAAGAGAGAAAAAGAGATAGAGATTTCTTTAGTTTGAATATTTTAATATGTACAATTAAGACGGAGATGATGATGATGATGATGATGATGATGACGAAAAAGGACGAAGGGGAATTTTAAATATACAGTACGGAACATAAATAAATAAGCGTATTCGAAAATCTTACCGTGATTTCTGTGAGAAAAACGGAAAGGCTTAAATAAAAATGTTAGGTTGAAGGGAAATGCTCAATAAAAAAAAAGTAATAAAAATGTTTGCACACTTTGAAAAATGTATAAAAGTTGTTAATGTGTCAATTTTAACATGATACAATTTTTTTTTTTAGAAACGGGACTTCCTCCCAAATTTTGTATGGTTTTCCTCATTGCGATGCAAAGGATAAACATTCTTTCGGACGTGAAATTTACAGGGTTTCATCAATTATTTCCTTGAAAGAATATATCGTCTAACCATGGACCTACTAATTCCTCCTCCACGAATAACCCTGAAAATTGTACTCATAAAGTATTTTTGTCATTCATCTTTGCCTATAACATCTTTGATGAATATCATAAACTGTGACGTGCTGTCCTAGGGCGACTTGAGATTAATCAGCGCCTCGGGGAGGGTCATATTAGCTAATTGGAAGCAAAGAACATTCTCCTGCGTGGAGGTTGCCGATGTTATGACAACGTTTAATATTTGATATGCCTAACAAATACCGGGCAAAAGTGCAAAAGAGGGGTAGCAGGTACTATTCATATAATGGGTATCTGTCTTTATGGAGAGGAAAGGAAATCTGCTTTTTGGACTCATATCAGGTATCATATCTTCCGGAGTTGAATCCGCTGGAAAGTGGTAGTTCTCTTGAGAATATATCCCACTATTTTGTAGCTCGAATTTCGACTCCAAATGAAGTGATCCCTGATAATTATCACACCCAAAAAGTAGATTTCCATTCCTGTAGCTGCACACAGATGAATTGAACTGTTTTACGGACTTAACTGAGGAGGCATAAGCAAAGGATCATCGAGCAAATATGACAATGATTTCTTTGCACAGATGACAAATTAAACAAAACAGCCTTGGGCGTGGTCACCTTTTGAATAAGAACAGTAAGAGAGTGAAAACTGGTATCAGCGTGTGTGCTTTTTCGGTTTCTTTTGTTGCAGCACAAAGCAAAAGAAAAATATTTTTCTCAGCTTATCTTTACCTTCATGACAACCTAACCAAAAAAAAAGAACATTCCATGAACAATTTTTTTAAATTTCATCATCCACTGTGAAGGAAGCCTCCCAGATAGCTAAATGCTGGAGATAAAAATACAAGAACCCAGGTGCAGTTCTAAAGCGGTTTTAGTTGGGCTCAAGCATCCCCCTCCTCGCCCCTAAAATAATCGCGAGGCATGTTCAATATGATTGCAAGATCCCCGAAGCCCCCATCCCATAACCCTTGAAAAGTTCCTCCAAGATTATTCTTCTAGAAACGCTTCTGCTAAGATCCATTTGTAACACATGATAAAGGGGTGTCAAGGTTGCCCCCATCTACACCCTACGTCTTCAGCGCCCTTAGATTAACTGACGCAAGTACCTCATCAAGGTATTTTTGTGTCATATCCTCTCTCTTAGCGTGTCAATTTGAGTGATCAAATTCTAAATTGTTGACCGAAGCCGACTGGAAGGTCATGGTCCTTATCAAGAGTCCCCATGCTATACAATATCTGTTACGATGGCGATACATAGCTCTATTTTTTCGAGAAAAAAGAAAAGAAAAGTTAACCCATTGCGTTCGGTTACGTTGTCCCCTAAATCATGAAACTCAAAAGTTAATCGTCGATGTTTGATGAAGATATTTAGGAATGTGTAGACGGTTGTTAATGCTCAAAGAAGAGGTGTTATGCAGTCGTAATTATTAAACCCCCTCAGACCTACCCAACCCCGAACCCCTCCCCCAAAAATCTTAGTTATAAATTAATTTAAGTGAGGCACAAAGACCACGCGAAAAACATTAATCTACATTTGCCACACTCTACCCAGGTACGGTAAATGGGTGCTGGTAGGAGGATCCTCTTGGAATGCTTCAGTGATTTCATCAGGGCAGCTAGGCTACTGCCGGCATAATATTCCGAGCTGAAACTTTCTTCATAAAGTGTTCAACATAAATTTAAGGTAAAGCAATAGGACTTGTACATCTTATAGTTAGAAGGAAAATACATACAAAGTCATATCAATCGGCCAAAATAACAGCCAACATGAATGGCAACAATCTGGTAAGTAAACTATTTATCAAGAGTAAACTACATTTAAGTTGTCAGGTTGGTGATTGTGTTTTGAATTCGAATTCGAGGTATATATTTGAAGTATGTCGTTTTACTTTCAATGATACTATCTTGATTTTTGCTTTTTTCAAATTTGAAATAAGTGGGATCTTTGAGGCGTGCAAAGTAGTGAAATACAATAAGAAGCATTTCAATTACTACTACGACTTTAAAAGTGTGCATTTTACTTGTTGTAATACCATGGGTGTCGATCACGGGGGGGATGGGGGGATATATCCCCCCAATATCTCAGGTGGGGGATGGCCTGTACAATCATCCCCCCAATAATTCACCATCAAAAAAAAAATGAAGAGAACAATTAATGATGAGAGTCCGATGAGAGTAGTAAATGGTTATTACTCGCAAGATGACCTCAATATACACATTTTGCTATCTCATTTTCATAATACATACATATATAAATAGAAAACGAAGTAAATGAAACAACCGTATATGAGGCAAGAGTAAATTAAATTCTCGCTCATACGGCTTCATTAGGAATTGATGAATTTATTCAATTTATTCATTCAACAGCATCATAGAAATGCAGTGCGCCAAATGCAAAGCCGCAGCGTTAAAAAGCAGTGAGCTAAATGTTAAGCGTGAAGCGCAAAAGTGCAAAAAAAGAAGTATAGAGAGTGGGAGAGAGTGGGAGAGAGAGATAATGAGAGACAGAGAGGATAATAACCCAGGTAGCAAGCCCATGTGGGACCCACATGGGTCCCATATTCTCTGAAACATGGGCCCCATATGGAAAACCATCTGAGGCCCTAAGGCATCTGCACCCAAGAAGCATATGGGACCCATATGGGTAAACCCATATAAGACACTGCCGGGCACGGGCCAGTGCCTTGAAAGGCACTTGAATTGCACACGTGGCACACGTGGCAGTCCACGTTCTCGTCGTGTAAATCTAAAAGTCCCTATTAAAAATGTCAACGACTATTTTTGCAATGAATGGCCTTTATCAATTCTATGTTTTCCTGGTAATTCAACAACTGTGCATTTGAAAATAACTGCTATTGCGATCTATGATCTGCGTGGAAATGAGAACGTTCTCGTCGTGTAAATCTAAAATTCCCTATTAAAAAGGTCAACGACTATTTTTGCAATGAATGGCCTTTATCAATTCTATGTTTTCCTGTTAATTCAACAACTGTGCATTTGAAAATAACTGCTATTGCGATCTATGATCTGCGTGGAAATGAGAACGCTCACATTTATCTATTTTTACTTTGATCTTCTTTCACCTGAAATGATAAATTTGTTTTCTTCACTGAAACACTTTACCGCTTTGGTCTACAAAGCGACCAATGAAAAAGGGTCTGTCAAAGTCCAATGTTTGCACACGTATGGCAGTTCAAAATGTTGATTAATTTAACCCGTGTCCGTAGAGTACCAAGCCAGGTGCCAGCAACTGATTCCCACTGTGCTCGGCTTTTTCGTATACCAAACTAGTTCTTTATTTTTCAAGACCCCGGAGGTATGACCAACAAATGTGGATGTGTTCGTATTGCCAATGGTTGTTCGGTTTCACCAACTGTGGGGGAAATTGGTTCTGCTATGAAGTAATCAAGGAAACTTCATAGTAAACTTCATAGTAAACTGATTCACGTCTTTCGGATGGTGACCTTAAAGGTCGGTCCCCAGACGTAAATAATCATATCTGATTGATACACGTCTGTAAAACCCAATCACACACACACGTAAAATCACACCCAAGTAAATTGTGGTGACTTGACAGAGTTCAATATGGATGCCAGTAAATGTGTTCCAACCAGATACTGATCGTATTCGTGGTTCTTTATAGCCAAGCCACCAAAGTACTACAAAAGTGGGTGTTGTTATTGATGCCATTGTTGTTCTATATACCCAAATTTGATGAAAGTTGGTTCTGCTAAGAATATATCAAGGAATTTTTTCATATTAATATCAGACCCTCTAAAAAATTGAAATAGCCCGCACATCGTGACTCGAGATTCCCTAAGTGAGGCAGCTCCGTCCTATTTTCTCGCATGTTACCCTGATATACGTCACCCACGCGTAGGAAACGAACTTTGCTCATCAAAAATTAATCACAGGATTTTTCATATAGGGACTGTTGACAAAATATCCTCATATGGCGTGTCAATATTGTTTCACACCTTACGTTTACCAGGCAAGATGACAGGGGAATGCGATATAGGGTAGTCCTTGATGTCATGCAAACAGTGGGCCGAAAATGAAACTCACAGCGAGGTTGTACCCTGTGGTTCGACCACGGCTTCTTAACACTCAGAGGGTTTCGAATCTCTGCTATAAATTTCCGAAAATGAATTGATATGACTAGCGATAGATAACTCTGGTGATGATGTAATTTAATTTTTTTAACCAATGAAATGCGCATTATCAAAAATGTGAGTCATCAACATCTTTATCATATTTATTAACCAATTTTTAGTCACATGTAACTCGTTGTTCCTTCCAAGGCAGCCGCTTGAAAACTAGATAATAAAATATGGCTTCTCTTCTTTTTTTCATGTTTGTACTACTCTCCATTTCCTTTCCTTTTCAATTAATTACTGTCTTGCCCTTCTCTCTGTTATCTGCACGCAGCAAATCAGAAAAGTAGTCGACACCCTAACGTGACAAACTAATCAGCTCCTCTGATTGTGGGCGTCAACTGGAAGACACAATATTCAAGCCATTTTGAGAACGCTATTTTTTTTCTCCGAATTTGTTTAAGATGGCTTCGAGAATTATTATGTTTTAGAAGATGCATCAAGTTTGAAAAATGTTAAGATGATTCACGGTATTTGGTTCAAATGAAACTAATTATTAGTTTTATTTTAGTTTAATGTCACGTAAGTACAAGTCTACACCCTAACGTGACAAAATAATCAACTCCTTTGACTGTGGGCGTCAACGTAAAGACACAATGTTCAAGGCATTTTGAGAACGATATATCTTTTTTTTTCTCCTATTTTTGTGTAAATGGCTCCGATATCAAATATGTTTTTAGAAGATTCATAAAGTTTGAAATAACGTTGAACTACGTTACGACATTTGGTTCATATAAAGTATCAGTTTGATATTACTAGTAGTTAGATTTCACGTAAGTTTAGGGATTTCATTCATCTACATGTATATCTTAATCACTGACTATAATGTCACGCGTCAAGGAATCTCATAAGGACCACTTTTCTCATTCCTAAATTAATAGCAAGAAGAGATCATGATTATTGTAACAGCCTGTGCAACTAAAATTGATACTATCACTTCTATAACTATTATCATGGTCATTATTTGGCCACTACCTTACGACACCCTCGTCAGTATCATCATAATCACCCTCGGCATTGAATTGCCAACACTCGATAATTTTGGGTATTAGATTGATTATCTCGGTTGTCCTTCGAGCTTGTGCGGAAAAGAATTATCAATAAACACACAAATTTGCGATTATCTAGATGATATTCACGGTAATCCCATAGTGTAGTAATTAGTTGCGAATAGAACATTATAGAAATTCTGAAATCCGCTTACATCAGTGACCAATTATCTTTAAAGTAGTATATACACAGTTTAAGTGTGACATAAATTAATTAGGGCAGCGTCTCACGAAATCGTCATAAATGCAAGTTGGCCGACATCCTATCGAAACGCGAGTATTAACATTGACACGCGTTTCAATGGGATGTTGGTGAACTTGTACTTATGATGTTTTCGTGAAACGATGCTTTGGGGCCCGTTTCATAAAACTTGTTATCTATAACAAATGCTAAATTTCTATGACAAATTTGCTCTCAGCCAATCAGATGCCATGATTTCAGTAGCTTATAACAGTAGCTTGTAACTTGTTATTGATATCAAGTTTTATGAAACAGGGCCCTGGTTCTATAATCGCTACACCCCCATTCCGTCGAGAAGAAAGGATTTGTACATCATCAGTATGGAAAGAGATTGATTGACGGGCTTTGTAAATGGACATGTCATTCAATTTGCTAAGGTGGTCGCTGGAGGGGTGATCTAGAAAAACACATTGGTACACGTGAATGAGGCGGGAAAGGTATCGTACCCTTAGCTCCTATTTGTCACAGTTTTATGCAAGTCAAGGGGACAATTTATTCTTCACCATTTCCCCCTCGTCTTTTTTCGTCGTCATCATCATCATCATCATCATCACCTCCGTCTTAATTGTACATGTTGGTTCATTCTCCATGTGTGTATCTCTATCCCTCTACATATGAAAGTGGACATCCGTCTCTCCCCTCTCCCCCATCTCCCTCCCCTCTCTCTCTTTCTCTCTCTCTCTCTCTCTCTGTATATCTCTTTGGTTATCCTTCTTCATATTTGTGTGTCTATTTCTGTCCCCGAATGTGTGGGGTATGTTGGTGTAGATGTATCACTGTCTCCCTTTCTCGCTTGCTTTTTTTGCATAAATTATGTGCATGGTGTGTTCAGCACACTCTCCATCTCTCCATCTTTCCTTCGTTCTACACCTCTTTCGCCTTACACCCTTCTCTTCCCCTCCCACCCTATACCTCTCTTCCCTCACCTATCCCCTCTCTATCTTCCTCCCCCTTCTCTCCACCTTTCTCCGTACTCTGAATATCCCCTCTAACCATTTATCAACAAGTGTGTTGCAACATACGACTTACTCAGGAGTATATTAAACCACATCGAAGTCCTCAAACCCAATAAGCCGACCCGAGTTGCACTCCACGCCCTCTCTTGGCCAGCTGTTCAAGCAAATTCGTCATAATTACTATCATATAATGTTAAGGGCAACTCATTCTTCCGACACTTATCTCTGAGTTACGATGTGATGCGTATATCAACCTCGATACATTTATTTTCGTCACGCTTAAAACTGCCGTGCACCAAGAGCAACATCAAATGCAAGACAAAATATTGTTTTACAACTGGGACTCAGCTTTGAGCTGTTCAATATCATTTGATATTGTGTTTAATCAATTATCTAAAACTTAATTATTATATATTATTAGATCTGATTATAATATGATCGCAGCCATTGCATTAAAATATTCTAAACATCACATGTTTTTTTTTTTAATGGTGAAACCGTTAAATATCGGCTTAATGAGATTAGTTTGTTTATCGAGAGTTAGATCGTCAAATAATTGGTGTTATATTGATAAGTCGTTGACTTAATTTTGCACTATCACATATCATTAAGAAAGAATTCATTGAAATTGGCATAATCAGATAAAGCCAGCGACCTCTGCCGCTACCACACACATACATAATGACAATCAGAAAATACATTATTTTAACAACCTGTACTTCTTCACTTCCAATTCGAATGCTTCACTCTCTTAAAGTTGTAATCGCCCTCGCTAAGTAGGGATTCGTGCACATAAAAAAGTGCAGAGTGCAGATATTGCCGAGGTCAGAACATATTCTTGAAAGTATCACCCCTTTCAAAGATGATTGATGGGGGTATCATGTCCGTTGCTATGACGTCACTGTAAACTGAAATAATCATCCAGGACTTCAGGTCACGAGGGAGACCAGGTTTGAAGATCTCTACCATTATGGCCAAGAAATTGGAATTGGTCTAAGAAGATATTCCCATACTTGAAATTCAACCACGCATTGCTACTCCACGGACAGACAGTGGCGACACTTATCTCCTTGGATGCAGAAAATTCAACGCAGAATATTATGATATATATGAATGTAATCAAGTGGTTCATACAAAAAATACAAAATTATCCTTTCTATTATTTATTAATGTTGCTCTTTTTACTGCCAATAATATACTTTTGTAAAATTTAATTTTGAATTATCGGAATAAACATTGTGATTACTACTAATATTATTTTTCTTTTCATTTAGGTCACTATCAAACAAAAAACAAGCTATTTGGGCTTTTTGGCTTTGGTAATAAGTAAACATATATACTTATATTAGGTAATAAGCAGAGAGAACATAGTATTTCTGACAGGAATTGCATTATTCCACTAAATCAGATGAAAATTCAGATTTTGTGATCGTGAGCTGCACCATCAGCTCGTTTATTGCTTACTGTATACATAATATTCAATGAAAGTTCAGGTGCTCCAACCCCCAACCCCCACAACAACAACAATAAACAACACATAATCATAAAAATAAAAAAAATAAATGAATAATAATAAATGATAAATAAATCTTGAAAATTTTCATAAGAAATGAATAAATACAAAAAATACAAAAAATAAAAAAATAAAAAATAAATAAAAAATAAAAAAAAATTAAAAATTAAAATTAAAACATTAAAGCTTGTCTGAACTTTCAAATCATACTTCTCGTCATACACATTGGTGCTGTGTCATTTCTGGGTATCATTTATTTTAGTCACTTTTTAGGTAACAAAATACTACTTCCTCTCTGCTTATTACGGTTTTTTTTATATAGGATGTGTTTTTCTATCCTCCACCCCCCTCCCCCTCTCCTCCTTTCATCCAATCGCTATCTCTTGATTCAGTTGATTCGTTCAACTGGTAAGAATGTGGTATCAAGGGGCATCAAGCTTGAAATACCAATCTAAACACCAAGGGATTGAGAAGGTCTCCATTTTCCGACCAGCTGAATCCGAATTATGGTAGTAATACTGCAATGTGTTTATACAAGTTTTTCCTACAAAACGAGAAATATTTGCGTTATCCACATTTTTCTTTTATATTATGGAATGAATCAATCTAAAATGAACTCAAGTGTGAATTGATTACCTTATTATGTACGATGAAATTACAAGGAAAGTCGATGAAGGAAAAGAAAACTTGAACATGAATCATCCCAATATTTAATGTTCCCTCGTTTTAAGTTCCTCATATGCATTCCTTTGAGGTTATATTATTCATTAACTCATAATTCACACACTCACAGACGCACGTAGCACTGTCTAAATGGAATAATATTTTTACTTACAATAAATTCTCATCGATCGCATCAATTAAGATTAAATTCAGCGGAACAAAATCAACATACATTATGCAAAGAAACAAGCCTAACCGCGCTTCCATATTTATTAAAGGAGTGAAATATAAAACAAAAAGATAAATATATTTTAAACGGGTAGTTAACATTTAAAGAGAATATACGTATATATTTGTTGGTTCCGTTATGCTATATTGTATAATGATAACCATATGCTATATAATAATAACCTAAAATTGTATAATAATAACCATATGCTGTATAATAATAATCATTTAGGGCCGGAGGGGCACTGAATTTACTCAGAGTTAGCTCCCCTCAGGCTCCTAATGGACGATCTTATAACTGCATTTTCACTCTTTTTTTAAATTTGTATTACTATATAACTTTCAAGCGGTTATATATGACCACTGTATTGTGTCCTATTGGAGCTATCACCTTGTATCTTACTGATATATTTGTTTGTTCCATCTAATATGCCGCATTGTATGGTAGTGGCCATTTACTGTCCGTTTGGGGTCGGAGGAAGGCACACTTGTACCTCTTTACACTGAGTTTACACCCTTTAGGATCCTGATGAACGTTATTAAAACTGCATTTTCACTTTATATTATAGCTGTTCAGTGGTTATAGCCACTAGATTGTATTGGAGCTATCATCTTGTATTCTGGTACCTTTGGAGTTATTATGGTACCCTTGATTCCATGTATCTTGTATTCTGGTACCTTTGGAGTTATTATGGTACCCTTGATTCCATGTATCTTGTATTCTGGTACTTTGGAGTTATTATGGTACCCTTGATTCCATGTATAATGATTTGCATCTGTGCTGTATTTCGAATATGTATATGTATATGCTTTTATTGGAATCAAATAAGATTGAACTTGAACTTGAAACTGTTGCTACAATACATCTTTTGACTTTTACTACACCTGTTCGGGACCATTAATCAGAACATTATGTCTTCGTAAAAAGCGGATTGAATTAAATATACAAATGAATCCGTGACATACAAATGACAACCAAATCTTAGACTTTGTTTTTTCACATCTTGCTGTCATTGTGTTACTTCATTTACATTGAAAAAAAATCCAAGGTCATATGTTATTTTCCATTATTGTTGACTTATTTACTAGTGCAACTAGAGTATTTCTTTTAGCTATTCTCATTCAGAATAAAAAATTAATTACTTGTATAACATTGCCGTTCTATCATATACGTAATAGATTCTTTCACATCGTTTTATCTATTTATTCATTGGAACACATTTATACAGGAAATAAACATGATCAGCAAAACCTTTTTTTTCATTATGGTTCTGATTAAGGATATTACAATAGTATTTAAAAAAAAGTTTAAAAAAAGAGATATCATTGTTGAAAAAGGATATAAATTACAATTTTCAGGGATGCTCTCTATATGAAGGACATGACTCTCATGTGTATTACATTGATGGAAAAAACTCCGTGTGCTCACTATCTACGTATATCTGTAGCTATTTATATATTTACTCTTTCATAAACTAACTTATAAACAGCAAAATGTAACCGGCCTATTCTACGCATGCACAAGTCGTCATGACAACATTGGCAGTAAATCTACTAGCACCAAAAGATATCTTTGTCAAAATACCGATTTGCTCAAGATTCCTGAACTCCTTGTTTTCCCTTCAATACAGTCGGGGTGATGTGGGAGGATAGAGCAATCATTATCCCTACATACATATTTTTAAATAAATCAAATCGAAATTAAAAATGTAATTGTTAATGATATTCATGTTGAAATTATTGATGTTCACTTATACTCGACGTACAGTGCGTTCCGAGAAAAAAAAACCGAAAACAAAAGGATGATTGCGAGAAAACTGTATGAGCAGTATACCAAATAATTATTTGCCTTTCACAAAGTAGATTGCATTTAAAAATGTAGAAATCATCATAATGATTATAACCGCGTCTCAGAAACAGATCAAAATCCATTCTCCATGGAGACGATGTTAGTAATACCTTTGTCACGCCGCCCAGCAGACTCCAACCGGACTTCAAACCGACTGATTCTGGCCATTCGGTGTAGGGTAATATTTTCGTCCTGTCTCTTGTCGATGTCGTGTCTTGTTGGCGTGACTGAGATATCAAACGGAAGCGTATGCTGATATGCCATTGTGGTGATCATCTTTAGATATGAACTGACTGACAAGTTTCGAAAGGAAACATAATACAATTGCTGGAGCAGCCATCACGAGTGATGTGTGCGCCATATTATCTTTATTAATAGATAGTGCATCGGTTTCATTGAATACACATTTCTCTGATTATGTCAAACATGTTGTGCAGTACACTTTTAATATTGATTTTGCATGGATATCTCCTGTTTACTTAAGATTAATCTTGACAGAGAGATAGACGTTGTAATAACGATCGCATTCTAGTGTATTCTGGTGTTCTTCCGGAATAAGTACGGTTTTAATGAAAACCGTTTCAAACTGAAATGCGTATTTGAAAGAGAAATAAAAAACAGAATTGTTGTATACCAGGAGCTAAAGAAAACAGACAAAAGGTTGCCAGAGAAACTGTTCAAAGCATAGATGAAAAGTTGCAAAATATTGTACAGTTGAGAAAATATATGATTTTTATTGATAACATTGTTCTTCTATTATATTTGTTCTCACAACTTTATTTTGATGCTTGAATGTAAATACACACCTCATTTGAGGCACACAAAATTAATCTTGAATAATAGATGTTTATTAGAAGGTACATAGATATAGTCCCTGGAACATATGGTAAGCAATATCCTGGGAGAAGCTTTCATCATAAGTCCAAACCGGATCGAGACTCCCGTACATAAAATAGTCATGTTTCATAGACTATAATGGGCGGCAACCCATGTATAAATTATGCAGTAATTTGCTCATACCTGGATAGAAATGCAATGTATCTTTCCGCAAGCGTATCAAGAACAACAATAATCCGTTATTCATAATGCACATCACATAATTATACAACGCCTCTGCTTTGTGATTCATTACACTGCCTTGGATATGTTAACGTAATAGGTAGCCAGTGCATGTTAAGGAATAAATCTTACCGTCTATCAACTTAGATTGGAAAATATTAATATCTTGCCAAAGGAAATCACTGCTTTATCGAAGCTCGACTCTGAACTTTGAATCGGCTTTTAGAGTTTGTTTGGCTGTGTGACTGGTGTATTTTAAAAATGACATGACATGACATGATACATTATAACATTTATTTGAATTTGATTTCGTATCTCAATTGCTGGTGTACCATCGTAACTTGAAGTCTTGTTGCTTCAATTCGTACTTCGGAGAAAATCATGTCAGCATGTAAAGTTTGATCTCCCAGAACATCCCCCTGCCCTGGAAAATCAGGGTGTTAAACCTGACACTTTCTTATTTTGGGGGTGCTTTATTTAGCACCTATAGCATGGTCATCAGTGGACACGGAGAAATATTAAATTCAACACCCTGCTTTCGCGGTCGATAGAGCAGGCAATGCAGAATACGCAATTTGACCCCTAGGAGCGGACAACGACGAGGGGGTGGAATACAAAATAATGGTACGGAAATAGAACAAGTAGCAGCCTGGAAGGGAAATGCACTTGAACAAAATCAATCCTTTGTGCATTGACAGCCCAGGGTAATTTAGCTGTGACAATCATTCTAACTGCTGGGGTGTTAATGTCAGTGAACCTTCGACCTTGATCTATTCAATTACGGGGGGGTCACGAAAATATCTCCGAACAGTTCTGAAACAATGCCACATGAAGCCTAGAATCCTTCTTTGAAAAATACATGTATGTAGTTCAAAGTTCAAAGTTCAAATTTTTCATTTCCATTTTCAACAAGAAATGTTAACATTACACACTCCGTGAAGACGGTGTATAATTCTTGTATTAACCATCTTTATGGCTTAAAGTACAATCACAAGAAAAAATGATCATATATTGCAATCGCAAAGACTTTAAAAAAAAAAAAAGCAGTATCAATAGCCTTGGGCGTCACATAGTGAAATGCGTGAGGCCACGTATCACATTGACAGCTATCGTAATCCGAACATGATTTACACAGACAAATACAATAAGGTAATGAAATTTTCTTTAAGTTGATCCACAAACAGACGCGGACGATCGGAGGTTTCGTATGGTTTTTCTAATAGAATTATCAAATGTTATGATGTATTGCATTAAATGCACACATAAAGTTATAATTGGTGAAATGTTGCTGTTTATAATACTCAGAGTGAGTCAGTTACTATGACTAAGGTTGTCATAATAACGATTGACATAAAATGTATATTACATCCAGTGCATCACGCTATTCAAAGTAAAGTTCATTAACCTTGAATTCAAGTAGACTTTTAAACCGAAGTCGTTTACGAATAAATGAATTCTAATCTCATCGTATATCATACTCGCAATCGCCGGCTAAATCTTTTCAAAAAAACATTTCAAAGAAGGAAATCCAACGGGGAATTGATAAGAAGTCGTGGTTTTATAAAAAAAAAACGCAAAATGCCTTCATACCATCACGACGTGTGACTTTCGACGTCTATCTTGCGGTAAACTGAAGTTTTATTCTCTTGAACTCAAGCCGCAAGCGAAGGTGTTGTAGATCACAGTAATGACTAGTCGACGATCCATTCGAAGAACTGCCTGATGATGCACCTACAAAGACAGATCCAGTATAAGAATAAGTTTCAAGAACCGAAGATCTCTGGTACACAAACTTTCTACGCGCGTGATCATAAGAAACTTGGTCAAAAAGCACATACTTGATTGTCTACCCTATGTGTATACAAGGGGCGTCGCTAGAAGGGGAAAGGGGTTTTGTCAGAAAATTAGGGGTTGTTTTAAACAGCATTCAGCATTTTCTGTCTGCAAAGAAAATGTCGGCAAATCGCAAAAATTAGATTATCCCCTTTGTGTTGTGTTTTACTTGTAGAAAAATAGTAGGAGATTTTGACAAATCGTTGAAAAACTGTACTACTTTCAGCAAATGATAAAAACCGCGAAAATACTGAAGACTTTTATAGGGTTACAATTGTCGGTAGGTTTGTCTTAACACCCATACCCCCCCCCCCATTTAAAACGGTGTCCTCAGGCCCTGGCCTATATACCGAATATTCGGCAGCCATCGGCTATTACAAATGTCACCTTTTTGGCAAACCATGCCTTTTATGCCTCATCTTAAAATTCCGCGTTTCACACTTTGCCAGTCACATAATGGTTAGGTGCGTAATAGAATATTTTATGATATAGGTCACGTTGATATATGATAGGAAAACAATCATACGATATGACGAGGAGAAGAAAAAAAGGTGTGGGTTCTTTTTTTCTTTCTGAGGCATAGCTGCGATATTTGTCATAGCCACTAATAATTCTTATTTTGAAAGAAGGTTATGTGTAACTGTAGCTGTGTGTTATAAAAAAAATATATATATGGACCGTAGCTAAAGGCAACATGTTCGCCATATCATATCGTCGTAGATCATTTTGCTTCGTTATTTCATGTTCATATCTTGGCGCGAAAGCATCAGCAAAACATTGAACTCCTTCATTGATTGAAAATTATAAAGCCAAGCCCTTTTGTGTAACCATAGAAATCGACCTAGAGCGCAATAATCAGCAATACATTTCGACCATATCATGTTGTTCGGATCTTATTTTCTTCCTACAATATGTTTATAAATTGAACAAGAGTGATGGAGACCACATAATATAATAATAATAACAGTACTAGTAATATTAATAGCACTAGCAGTACTAGTAGTACTTGTGGGAGTAGTAGTACTAGTAGTACTAGTAGGAAGACTAGTAGTAGTAGTAGTAGTAGTAGTAGTAAGTGGAAGTTGTAGTAGTAGTAGTAGTAGTAGAAGTAGTAGTAGTTGTAGTAGTAGTAGTTGTAGTAGTATTAGTAGAAGTAGTAGTAGTTGTAGTTGTAGTAGTAGTAGTAGTAGTAGTAGAAGTAGTAGTTGTAGTAGTATTGGTAGAAGTAGTAGTAGTTTAAGTACCCTTTTCAAACTGGTTCTATCGGAGTCACACCGATGAAAATACCGATTGAATTTTCTTTATGTAAACAAAGGTGAAACCGCCGTTTTCCCCGCTGTCGCTTTCATACTGCCGGTGAAATTCACTCGCTGTGGCGAGCTGTCGCCGGAAGTGAAGAATTATTGGGCAATCGCTGATAGCTGCTGGCGCGCGTTTTTTTGATTCGGCAGACAGTGCAGTGCAGTGCATGCGCAGCTGGCTAGCTATAGTATTATAGTTTTACAATTTTATGATGCAATCATGGATCTACGGTGGTTGCTACTATTTCCTTTACTACAGACTTTAAAGTCCAAACAAGCATTTTTTTAGTGCAATTTATCTGGCTGCAAAACGAGTATGAGGCTAAATTACACAGGAGGAGGCAGCAGTTTTGCCGAGCACGGAGATCGTGGCTATTCAGCTCCTTACAGAGGGAAATGAGATTCCGGCTATACTCTCCAAAAACGAATCAATTTTAGCCCGCGCCCCATCTAGCTAGCATGCATGCAAGCATGTTCAACAAAATGTCAACACAGCTGGTTACGAAAAAGCGCGCGTACACTGCGACCTTTGACCTTTTTCATCGTTGTTTTAATCGCTGTTTTCTCCCGAACGCATTCACAGTGGCTGTTTCATCGGTGTCACACCGATAGAAAGAGAATTTCTCCTGCTCTTGAGCAGGAGAATTTAATCGCCTATTTCTCTTCTTTTCATCGGCTATTTAATCGGCCTTTTCTCCTCTGTACCTTTCAAACTGGCAGTTTCATCGGATGCGTCCGGATGCATCCGATGAAAATCAGGCCAGTTTGAAAAGAGTAGAAGTAAAAGTAGTAGTTCTATTTTTTGGTTTATTACATTCCGACTTCCGCTGTGGTTAGTTGAATTAATTGTCCAGGTGAAATTAAAAGAAAATTTTAAAAAGACCCTGTCGGAAGTGAAAAATGAAATAGTGATGGAGACCACATAATATAATAATAATAACAGTACTAGTAATATTAATAGCACTAGCAGTACTAGTAGTACTTGTGGGAGTAGTAGTACTAGTAGTACTAGTAGGAAGACTAGTAGTAGTAGTAGTAGTAGTAGTAGTAGTAGTAAGTGGAAGTTGTAGTAGTAGTAGTAGTAGTAGTAGAAGTAGTAGTAGTTGTAGTAGTAGTTGTAGTAGTATTAGTAGAAGTAGTAGTAGTTGTAGTAGTAGTAGTAGTAGTAGTAGTAGTAGTATTAGTAGAAGTAGTAGTTGTAGTAGTAGTAGTTGTAGTATTGGTAGAAGTAGTAGTAGTTTAAGTAGTATTAGTAGAAGTAAAAGTAGTAGTTCTATTTTTTGGTTTATTACATTCCGACTTCCGCTGTGGTTAGTTGAATTAATTGTCCAGGTGAAATTAAAAGAAAATTTTAAAAACTCGTTTTAAGACCCTGTCGGAATTGAAAAATGAAATAGATGTCTTGAATGAATTATATATCAAAGGAAAACTAACAAGTCATAGATTATAATAATACCAATTATATGCTACTTTAGTGCCTGTCAGACGAATAACAGCTCTCTGAAAAATCGAAATCTAAAGCTTTGAAAATCGCGAGTTGTCGACCTAAAAACTAGCTATCGAATTGATGACATCATCGTATGTGGAGTACGCATATTCACATTGACTTTGCATTAATTAAACACGGCTCATCGCCTCACCTACTCCTACACCTAGTAGGGGTGCGTTCAATCGACACTTTTTCACCCTAGAAACACGGTTTTCAAAGACGTTTAGTTTAAGACACGGTTGCGTTCAAGCGATTTTTCGTTGGTCGTAAAAATAAACGTTTAAAACACAAACATGAAACGCTGAAAAAGATGCGTTTTGTATCGTGATTCTGCAGAATCACGGTCGTTAGAATTCGCTTGAACGAACGGAGATCTCAATCATGATTCTATGACGTCATTATCCTGGCCTGCTTACGGTTTGACCGACAGTCGACCGTAAATACAGACAGAAAACACGCGGCGAAGTTGACCTATACTTCCTGGGTCAAACTGCACAGTGTGATGAGCAGTGGCTGGGCTTGAAATGAGCGAGAATCAGCGTCCATGAAAAATCGCTTGAAAGCTCTCCCTCAGTAACCGTGTTTTTTAACGGCGTTTTGATTTGTGATTCATGTTTGTGATTCTAGCTTCAAAAATCGCTTCAAATAACGCACCCCAATAAAGGCGAGCCGATCGGGTGCACATATTATGTCGTCACTGTAACTGCGGCAAATTTGACCCCTGTTGACTTGTAATGTGGAGAGGTGCGGAAAATCAGGTTTTAATTCGCTTTTGTGCAATACTGAAAGGGAAAATGTTTTGAATTCCTTTATATTGTATTCTATGTTCATTCAGCTTTTAATTGATAAAAAAGTTGTATTTTCATCGGATAGGGTCTTTAAATACTTATTCAAGTCTGGTAAGGACAATCGAAACATCGATCACGCCATAGCAGCAGTGGACATACAGCGATGCACACCATATAGTGCATTATACATCCTTTCCCCACCAACTTCCATTTCAACTGCAATTTGATTATCATATGAGCAGTCAATAGCACAGCCCGCAAAGCTCTCGTGCGTGTGATTTCGCTATTTATTTTCGATGAACGTGTTCAGCTCTTCTCGACCGTGAACCTAGCAGGCTCTGTTCGATTCGATGTGAGAATCGGACTATCTAAACATTATTTTGACAGCTACAGCACACACGCGCTCCCTTCATTCTGGGGGCGGAACTGAATGAAGTCGTTCTGCCGACTCCGTGCACTGCACTCTTAGATGAATCCCTTCATAGGCGAGATGATGACAAGGCAAATGTCAACCAAGACTTATGGTCCTATTTTCATATATCCTATCAGCTGGAAAATCATCAAAAATAGAATTAAATTACATGCAAGGATGGTCTTGACGTTGCACAGCAGATTCTGGAAAAGTTCTGAACACTTATTGGAAGCTTTGGCTTGGCAAATGAATGCTGGGATTTATCTCAACCATGATAATCAATATTTGTTGATTTCACTTTTTGGCAAAATCAGAAAGGTCAATGGCTTCCCAATACGCATGGATGGATATTACCACAGCACCACTTCATATTGGGTTCTCGTATGTGTCTTCAAGAAAATGTTTATATTACATAATAAATGTACGCCGAAATGATTTGAAAAACAAAATAAATTCAATATGATAACAAGAAGGAGAAATTCACGTTGATCAAGTTATTGTGCAGTGACACAGGATCTAAAAAAGAAAAGACCTATTTTAGAAATATATTTTTCTTAATCCGATACAAAACAAATCACATGTTTCACATGCCAATCAAGTAGGCATACTCCTACAAACAAATGAAATTCAACTTAACAATCTTTTCCGATCATGACAATACAAGATGCATAATGAAATGAGACACATTGCACTCGGCCGTCATCTTTTACGAAAAACATTGAGATTTTATCAAACTAAAACATGCTATTCGATACACTCTGGATATCGACATTTAGAAGACGACAAATGCTTCACAAGAAATGTCAGCAACCGGGCAGTGTCTTTGAACTCTTTGAATGATTACAGACCCGTTGGGAGACTCTGGTATAGAAGCTTGTCTGAAATGACAGGGGTTACATGGGACCATAGAGATGGCCTGTGGCACTTTATCAATTTCAAGACCTTCTTGTTGCTTTTCTCATTGCTTTCCCTCTTCTTCTTTTTCTTCCCGTCCTTCTTCCCACGCTTGCTCTTCTTTATCTGCCTCTCCTTGCCCGTTTCCGGCAATTTACATTCGTCTGTTAAAACAACTAGATTGACAGAAGATGATTAAATATGTAGTTTGTGGGGGCGATCTTTCGTTAAGTTGTCCTGAAACTTTCAGTTCAAGAAAGTCATG
Source organism: Mesocentrotus franciscanus (assembly GCA_037976565.1). Lineage (NCBI taxonomy): Eukaryota > Metazoa > Echinodermata > Echinoidea > Camarodonta > Strongylocentrotidae > Mesocentrotus > Mesocentrotus franciscanus. Next base: position 24,807,954 of record CP137677.1, on the reverse strand, counting down.
TGCAGACCTGCAAATGTAAATCCACTAACAGAGGTAAAGAGGTGCGGTGACTTTGTCTCGCAAATCATAATTTTTTGTACAATAATCATTTACCATACCCTTCGTATGTAACATGACTTCTTCTATAACACTTTGTGAAATTGCCATGTCAAATTATGGTGACCTAATACTTGCTCCCGCGACATTTGCTTTTGTCTTTATTTCGTTAAAAGTTGAGGCTTGTATATGGCGCGGTAAACATGGTTAACCGCCGCGGTTTTTTGAATATTTTGTTTTTACGTGTGAATGGCAACTGTGAGCAGCAAAGGACTTACGCGTATTCACTGAGCTCTGTGTTCATCTCCCTGGTTAAACATACGGAATTGTGAAGCGTATTACACTTTACGTAATCATTAAAAAAAGAAGACGCCGCGGTTTGGCGCGTCAAATCTGTAGAGCCTTTAGGGTTGTAATTGTGTTTTAGGTAAGGTTTAGCTAGGGTTAGGCTAAAGTTTAGTTTTGGGTCTAGAGTTGAAGTTGAGAAATCAGTGAGTATAGGAAATTGACGCGGACAAATTATTGTCGCAGGACCAAGTGTCATACTACCTATGTTTTCAGATCGTGGCAGACAATGTAAAATTTTTAAAAAGGTCTTTGCGCATTGGCTTCGATGCAATCAAGTTCGCTGATAGGCTGGCTCAATAAAAGAGGTCCGTTCGATACAGCTTCTGTCAGGTTCAGCCAGCTTCATTTCGTCTGGGAAGATCAGGTCACGATCAGGTGTACATCCCAGGCGGTAGGATTAGCTAACGTAATTTGTCGGGAGTACTTGGGTGCCTTGTTAAGGTGTAAAGTGCAAGAATTCGATCGATACATCCTCCGTCAAGTCTGAAACCAGGTTGTTTGTTCGGGAAGAGAAGCTCGGCAAGTGGGGCGATACTATATTTATTAGAAGGCTTACGCTCACGTAAAGTGTAACATGTACTCAGGTGCAACATCGGTCGATAACTGGACGGTTCTGTAGCAGGTTCTGGCCATAAATAAATGTTCCGATCTCTCCGGAGACAATACAACAGTTTAGTGGGTTACTATGCCGAGAGCAGACATGGTAGATCTCGGGGTAGACGGTATAAACTCGTACCGCTATGATTCCTCTGAGAGTATGGCCGTGTTGAAATGGTTGCTCGATAAGATATTATTTTTGTTCTCTAGTCGAGATCATTTTGTGGGTCACCTACTCATGTTAAAAGTTGCGAAGCAGCCTAGATGTGACTGCTTTTGGGTACGTCGCACTGTGAGCGAAGCAGGGGGCCACGCCTCTCTAATACCAGTAACGACAGTTCGATATTCATCATACTGTTTTAATAACTGTCCTATCACTGTTGGATTTAACTTACATCGATTAGATGTTGTTTGACTCTCGGATAAAGATTGTCGACAGGTCTGGCGAAAAAAGCACAATTTGTTGAAAGGGAAAATAAAGGTCCTCATATTTTAAAAATAACCAACAAACCTTTAAAAAAGAAAATGTAATAACGAATTTCAAAATGCTGCCACAAAAGTCTCAAGATTTTTAAATATGACTACAGCAGAAAATACAAATATCCTCAAATCCACAAATCTGCATACAATAACCTTACAAAGTTGTTGACATGGTGCCAGAAACTTAAGAGAGGGATGTCACTCACCCCATCCCCATTATTGATACCCTCCATCAATTTTCCTTTTTTCCCCTCTTCACTTCCTCAGCGCTCTTAAATGACACTTACATCTTAAAATAGTCTAAAGTATATAAACTTAAACGCCTTTATTATTTTTATTAAGGCTTGAATGATGTTTACGACCATCCTGAAAATTCTCATTAACTGTAACCTGATACCGTAACGCTTCATCATTTTCTCCTTCAAGTTTAGCGGGAAATCTCCCTCCACAGTCGCAGCATGCTACAAACAAGGACAATTTCACAGTTTTTCCCCTCGGCTTATTGTGTTGCACTTGGGTTCCAAGGATGGATGTTCTGGCATGCATGGTTGGAATGAAATATTAAAATCTGACTCGTCTTACATTTGAGTTCACGGTTTGTTGTTGTCCAAGGCTTCAAAAGTCGAGTTCTGGTCACGTGATTACATCGTAAAGGATACGGTTGGGAAGCAATTGAGAAAGGGTGGATTATGTTGTACCGGGGAGCTTCGTTGTTCCAGAGAGGTGTCTCACCTCCCTGGTTGTACTTAACAATTGTTGTACGGTGTCAGGTATTGGAGTCACCAAAATGAACAGAAATTTACCTAATCTCGTTGAAAAGTACATGCACTGCACCTATAAATCAGCATATGGACTACAGACATGTTTTGTGAATCAAAACCACTTTCCACTATTTCTCATATTGAAAAGGCATTCCCTTTCAGGAGATATTTCTAATATGACATTCGTCCAAACGGACACGGAAAGGGTGAGAATGCTCACAAATTAAATTTCGCATTTACCAGAACCCAACCTTCTCTTTAAAAGTGAAATATTTCAAATATTCTAAATATTGTTTTGAAACCGCACTATCAATCGGGAACTGTAAGCTGAGTTTCGGCAACATTTTTCTTAGCGTGATACCATGAGGAGCCAAAGGCGACAGCGACAAATTACTCGGAATGGCTTTTCGCGATACGAACATCGTTTTTTGATCTCCTCTCCTTACAAGTAATTCACACTGGCCCATTCAAAGTATATTTTGAGGTTCAATAAAAGGTTAGAGCACAGTACTGGTAAAGTTCAGAGGGATTTTCTTAAAGATTGGCGTGATTCTTTAATTCACGAAACCACTAGTCACAGAAGACGCGCGTCAGACTGGACAAGTTTGTTGCTTAACGCAAATGCCCTATTTTCTATTCCACCCTATTTCATTGTCTATGTCAATGGTATAAAACTGAATATAATAACCTGAACAACTCTAAAGTGAATGTTTACAAAGGTTTATTCATCCTAATATTCCTTCAGTCCAACTTGGTTACCGTAGCATAAGATAAAGTACTCTTTAAAGCGGGACAATAATGTAGGAACTTTTTTTAACTTGCCGTGTTTTAAATACAGCTATGTTAGAACATACGCTGTTAAGAAATTAAAAGAGACTAGTCCAGTTTCAATTATGAGTGCATCAATCCAAAATGCGCGAATGAACACGTCAAACTTTTCAATCATTTCCATGATTACACTATTTATCGTAGCAACGTTTTGCTTAAAGTAGCCCTTCAACCAAAATATAAGTATATATATATATATATATATCAATGGAAAGCCTATGATCTCAGGAATTTTGTTATACTTAATTAAGTCGGAACAACCAAAAAAATATTAAATTTTCATCATTCATCAAATCAAACATTGCATAATTCTCAGTGTTTGTTTCGTATATTGGTCAGTGAAGGCTTCTTGAAAAATATTTCACAACACTCTTCGTTGTAAATATTACCTATTTAAAGATTTTTTTTTCTCGATGGAAATTACTCCTTACACTCGTTTTCTCCACCGGCTTCCAACTGCGATCGAAGCGTAACCGGAGCAATAGAAGTTGCTAGTATGGTGTCCTATAATGAGTCCATAGAAAAAGAAACAACGGATACCCAGTTGCGATATCTGGGGGGAAAAATCCTTCCGCCAAGTGACAAGTTGGCGAACTTCATTTCAAATGGTTAACTTACATTAGTTTAGCATAAGTATAATAGTATATTAAGGTCGATTTAAATGGGTAGATAATTTGATTCCTCTGTGCGTCCGGTTTTTCTTACCCTTGGTACCTATTTCCTTATTAAAAGGGACTTGGTAACATTGTTCAGATGAGAGAAAATGGTGCTAAGGTAGTGACTCAATGCTAGATGTACATTCAAGTTAAAAGTTTGAGTGAAAACAGACCATTATTAATGATACAAATTGGGAAAAACTGATCTGATCGATTCCTAAATTCCCCCAACTATATTATTATAATTTAATTTAATTGTAGGTGAATGTAAATCGTCACAAATCAATGAATTGGCTCTATATACCATTCCAAACAATTAAGTGTTGAAAAGTTTTTAAAAGCCTGTTCTATGTCTAATTTTCATGGGAAAACGGTTGGGAAAATTCAAAAATTGGTTGGGAGAATTTACTTTGACAGGGTGTTGCACAGAGACGCCTTTAAAGAAAACCATAAATATCTTTGTGGAGTGAGAATTTTTTCAGGATTTTTTCATGTTAGAAGGTTAGTACAGTAGAAGGAATACAATAAGTAACATTTCATACACAAATTACGCAGGTTTTTCATTAACCTTCAACATTGTTACCGGTTGACTATAAGGACAATCTTTATTATGGTCGCTGCATTTGTGCTCGCCAGATTCAATAAATTAGCGTATAAATGCACGCAAAGGGTTTTCATTGTTCGTTCGATCAGCTGTTCACGTATAATCAAATAATAGTAATTAAAATTTACTTGGATTTGCTTGAGGATATTAACAAAAAAACCTTTCAGAACATTACTGGGGCTCACCAATCAATGTTAAGAAGCCGGTTTTCGTCTACTTGTCTCTGTGGGAGCTCCAGATTTCTCCCATCATCACCCCTAAATTCAGCTATCGGCTAGTACAATCCAATATTATCATCCCCGGTTTCATCAACTGCACCAGCGAAATTTGGCCTATCGATACCATCAATATCATCGTCACTGGATTCAGACGATGAGTATTGTACATCCAAGTTAATGTCTGGCCTAATTTCACTCATTTTATGAATGATAAATAATTAAAATTGATGATAATATGGCTGCAATCGACCGCCTAGCATGTGTTGTGATACAGCGTTGTTTGAATGGGGAAGTAATTATCCCAATCGCCTACGTATCATCGAATATCGCCCAGTTTGTATGATTTCGGTTTCGTTTATTGGGGGTACCAAGTTTCAATTTAAAATGTCTGATTGTGGTCACATATGTGTTTTTAGGGAAAAGATATTACACTTTTCATTTTCTTTAGATCATGAGCTTTCATTTGACATACAATGTCGATTTGAATCAATGTCTACTTTAAGCACTTGTATCTGTGTATCACCATCTGATACTTACAGGTTGTTAAAACGGTCGCAATTTCACGTCGACTACATGAGTGTTTACTCACATCATCCACGATGGAGATTTGTTTTTCTTTACTCTGTTATGTATGACTTCATGCACTTTTCTTAAAACTTACTTATACAAATGAGCAGTTACAACAGTACTGCGGTATAATTAAGAAGTGTCTTACGCAACATATACCAGGTTTGCTTTGATTGGAAAGAAGTTTACGGAACATGCGCAAACACTCTTCCTTTTGCACTTGAGGGAAGTTTTTTTTTTTTTTTGGCACGGTGCATGGATATGCTCCTCGCCATGTGAATCTGGTTCACAAGCATTGGAATTATCATCGCGACTTTAGGCAAAGACCTTTTCTTAACTTGTACTTATTTGAGAGCAACCTTCGATTGGTCCCAGGAGCGTGGGATTTTCAAATATCACCCCGAGATGTAATGGATTATCCCGGAAGGTCGCGCTCCTCGTACCTCTCAATCGATCCGGACACCGGGCAGAAAGTAAGGCGAAAGATTCCGAAAAGTTCATTGAAATACATAAACGAGCAGGAGGTGGAAATATCGACAGGCACTCACCCGTAGCTCAAGGAGAAGAGAGAGAGAAAACAAGAATTAAAGCGAGAGAGTCGTATACCTTTTTGGACCGGGCACCACCTATTCACAGTCCGAATGCTTTTTCCTCGGGGACAACGGCAGAAATAGATTTCCAAACTTTATTATGGGGATTGCGTTTTCTTTCCAATGGGACGATGTTTTCTGACAATATATAGTTAACTCTTCCTTTACATCCTTACGGCACCTTTGCAGATGACCCACTATCAACATGTTTACTGTATCATTTTGTATACGTTTCCATTGCGATTTCAATAGATATGTATTTTCATAATAGGACGAATGTCCCTTTAAATGATAACAACAATGAAGCTAACAGGGTACTGCTGTTAAACAACCCGTCGTCTCGATGAATAAGATGCAGGTTTGAATCCCGGGCCAGTTTAAGGGATTACATCTCCCTGGTGAGTACGTAAGAGGTAATCTTCCTCCAAACACTTTACTTTGGCCGGCCGAGGTAAAAATATCAACAACTAAACTTAAAATCTCACGTTACTTGTGTGGCGAGTTATGAGGAACGAAAAATAATATGAGTACATTTAAATATCATCATTAAGCTCCATTTGGACAAAGAACTGCACAGATGAAGACGGTAGGTCATATGTAACCTACAGTGCATGGGAAGAGCATCGAGAGCATGATAGTGGCGAACCTGCAAATACTCGATATGAGCTGTAAAAGTTTAAGGAGGAAGGCAGCCAATTTTGGCTGAAATATGACACCCGACAGGTCTTAATTGCTATATATTGCCGGCTGCGGCAGGGGAAATGTGACTTTAGCGCTCGCTGTTCCATTTTGGTTTGTTTGTTGTCAGCCAGGAATATAAGGAGACTACCATGACTCCGATATTAATCACGAACATGACCAGACCCCGGGAGAGTCCTTAATCTATAGACATCGTGAACCACAATAACCTGATATGTATATACATTTATATATACAAAAGAGAAGATTTTAATTTTAAAATTAACATAAGACAGAGAAAAAAATATCCGTGGGCGCGATTTAGTAAAAACAATCAACATGATAAAGGGCTTCTTTAAAGTATGATATCCAGTATCCGTAACCTGAAGAAACCCGGATGGGAGGAATATTCCTTTTACTAACACACCTTGTGTACCCCATTCTTAGAAAATATAAAAAATAAACAAAAAGAATAACTGCTGGTTAATTTCGAATTTCGCATCTTGCGTCTTGAGAAGCTACCCTCATCTCAACTGGAACAGCTAATATAATATTTGGTATCCTTATGGTTTTATTTGTACATGCACTACAGGGCACTACAAATATGAATATGAACTTTGTCCGGACCGTACGGAGTGGGAATAAGATTCGAAAAATAATAGTTTAGGTTTAAATACGCGTGTCTACGCCTTTAGGGGACTTTTAGCATTCATTGGGCAAACTTTTGTCCTGATAGTATTTTATTTTATTTGTTACAAACATGACATTATCTTGCCCTTAATGGAGTTGTACCGAAGATCTTGTTGCCTATTGAGATGCCAATCTTGGGATACACAAGTAGAAACTCAACGCAAAAGATGAGGTTTCAGATGACCTTTGGATCCCGGAAGAGATGAGAGGAAATGCACAGAAGGACCTTTCTGAAATTCCTCCCCACTGCAGCACAGAAACGTGATTGATTGCAATTTCAATGGACTAATGACAAGTGCCTCAACAGCAAACTATGGTCATGATGTTTTGATTTCCATTTTCTTTGGTCAAATCTCCGCCAACTTATGAAACTTGATGGATTTTCTTGTCAGCGCATTTCTTCTTCTAAACCGAAAAATATTAGTCTGCTCTTCGATTAATCGCCAAAAATATGTAATCTATCCGGATTAAGGACTAAGGATAACGATTAGGCGGTGGCGTCGCCAGCAAGAAACCAGAAAAGACGATGGAAAAGATGTTGTCGGTGTCGGGTAGGTGTTCCTTCAATAAAACGTTCATCTTGCAACGGATAAGCCACGCCTGCTTGTAAATGTGACTGTGTGATATTTTTTCCAGTTGATTGGACACATCCCTGCCCCCTACATCCGGTGTTCTGCTGATGGACCTTAGGATGGAGCATTTAATTCCTTCACTTGAATGATCTAAGAGGAATGTTTTATGCACACGCTTTTTAAAATCAAGTGGCAACCATATTCGTAGAAAATAAAAACATCTTTCTTTCTAAATACAGAACAAAACTTTATAAAAAGAAAGAAGACAGCAATAATGGATGTTAATAATATCTAGCTTATATGGTATCTCTGCCTTGAAGTTGTTGTATATTTGTGTAATAATGGTTTATGACATGAAGGCCCAACACTGGCTCACAGTATCTGCTACAGAATCAAAATAGATTGCGACTGCGGGATATGACATGTATGATGAAGAACATTTGTTAAGATCTTGTGAACAACAATTATCATAAGGCGTTATGGCCCCTCCCCCATCCGAGTCCGACATCATAAAGATTTTGCTGCCAGTCGTGTCAATTGTGTACAAAATACCATATTTCCCGTTCATTTTTAAACAAATAATAGCATGGAAATTATAACTATCGTATTATAGACATGATGATATGATATGATAGTGGAAGGTATTGCAATATCCCTGTTATTCAGACGAGGGGCATATGCCATGAACTTAATCACAACCCTTAACTTTAACCGACAACATATTCAGACAGGACATTATAAGATAATATTGATTATTGTTTTACCTGACTGCTAAGAAAGCATGTATCTGCTTGTAAGTAAGCACAGTGGCGGATCCAGGGGCCGGGGCCCGGGCCCTCCCTAGGAAAAAACAGGTAAAAACACCCTTTTTTGAAGAAAAAGAAGTTGGGCCCTCCTGGCGCCCAAGGGGTGGCGGTGGAAAAAATCACCCTTCCCGGAGGGAAAAAATTTTCGGGGCCAAAAAAAAAAATTGTGCTCACTACCTCTGGCGCCCAAGGGGGGGCGATGGAAAAAATTACCCTTTTTGCTCACTACCTACCCCCAACTGATCGAAAAATCGACCGGCACGATTTCTAAATTTTCGCACGAAGTGGGCCCCTTTTTAGGCCCCCTCCCTTGCCGCCGGCTGGATCCGCCCCTGAGTAAGCAACCAGGGGACCGACGGCTTTAAGTCCTCTCCGATGTACTTGGTAATGAGAATTAACGCCTTACCAAAGGGCACGAGCGCGTTGACTTGGTTTCGAACCCGGGACCTCCCGGTTACTAGACCACTGCTCTACCACTGAGCCATCGCGCCTCCTTATGGGAGAAAATGTTGATAACGATGTCATTTCATAATGAACCACGTCAAGATAAGACAGGATAATGAACATTTGCATACGACATATTGAATGTTACGTCATCCACCCGTCATCGTTGGGCAATAGGGATTTTTATTTTTATACAATTTCACTTATATCGCAACTCGCAAATATACTTTGTTTTCTTGTTCTCTATCCCCAACTGCTTGCCAACTTCAAGCGTTGTTCAAATATAAGGACGTGAGATGGAATAGAATAACGTGATATAATACTATTTTCCTGTCAAATATACAACCGTCCATTTTACTATTTGCTATGACGTGGGGAAAGGCAGTGTGTGTGCTCTGTAAACTTTTCATAGTTTACACGGTTAAGCTTTCGGAGTCTTGAGTCAGTAATGTATCCCTGGAGTTACATTTAGCTCGTATCATGCACTCAACGCTGAACCCCCTCTCTCTCTCTCTCTCATCCCCTCCCCCATTAAACGCCTAAATTCAACATATCTTCAATGAAAATACTGCGGCCTGTTCATTATAAACCAAACTTTGTTTGACAAATTCAGATTTAGGGGATATTTTTTAAATGAAAATGAGAACTTAAGTATTATGCCTACCTCAGTAGTGCAGTACATTACATTTTTTATCTTTCTTTAATGGAATGACTGGCAGATATGTTTGCAGCACATCTCTCTATGTAAATGGAAACAAGGATCCCCTAACAGAGAGGATATTAAACATTATACGCACAATAGGAATTCCCCTTTTTCCAGAGGTATATGGCGACATGAATTAAAGAACTAAGACATTTAAAAACAGTTTATTGTTTTGTTTAATCAATTATCATACTTCATAGCCATTACAAAGTGTATGAATACGCAATTTATCATCATCAAACTGCAATTTCGTTTAGATCATACATATAATATCCCTAGGGTGGATATATTTTCCAGCCAATTTCAGTAATATTCACCAAATCGGCTGACTTTAAACCAACGCTTGCAAACGTGAAATTCCATTTAAGGAGTAAAATGTAGGTATACAGTTTTCTATTTAAAAATATAAAGAAAGAACAACTACAATTACCCTCCCTGGGGAAGGGTAAATGCCAATCGTTTCTTGGAAATTTCTTATTTAAGGAAGATGAAACTACTTCACCAATCATTCACGGAAAGCATAATTACCACTTGAATATCATTATTTTTACAAATTCATAACGGTTGTGCTATGACTTACTAGTGATGATGCAAGGATGAATTCGAGCGAGATGATGAGATACGTGTATAAGTTAATCAAATACACAGGAGACACGTAACGTAAGAACTTCATTTGGCACCCAGGAAACATCACTCATGTCTTAGACGGATCCATCGATGCTTATCCAATCAACATTGATTGATAAATCACGTGATAAATTATGTTTCGGCAAGATTCCAAGAAAAGGCAGACGCGTCTCCGTTATGGAAAAGTGATTTTAGTGGAAAGAATATCGAGCGGTGCGTATTTGAGATTCGTACATTTCTCGTCGAGAGCGAATGCAGGGCAGTGGTGGAATGAGTCCAGATGCTCGTACGTGTATAGCAGGGGAGGGCAACCTTAATAAAGGATGGCCAAAATTTTGAGTTTCCCCGCATGATGCAGCAAGGCGCTCTGTAAGGCGTGTGTGGGCGAGTGTATCTGTGAGGGTGTGAGTGTATTCACGTATGTGTTTGTAGGTCGTTAGAGGCGCCCTATGCCTGGTAATCTTTCCGTGACAGTGATAGATCGAGGGGTCGCGCTGGAAAAGGATCGAAAAATTATTCCTTTATTTGTTACTGTCTAGGTGAAAGGTTGGAGGAAATAAGCGAAGGAATGGATTTCAAACGCCAAATCAAGGGGTTGACATGTGGGCCTTTATTTAAAGAGAATAGTCAAGGTCCATCTAATTCACTAGAGAACTGACAATGAAAAGGTCAAATCCATCCAATGTTACATTGCATGATGAGTAGAAATGAATATTGATTCTGTCATGACCTATGTATTAAGAGGAGGGAATATTCTTTTGAAATATCGTCATAAACCCCTACCTTCTTTAGCCATATCAATGATTATTTGGATTGATGGAAATGGTATTGAGATATTTGCAATGCATGATATACATTTCTATTTGTTTTCCAAATCTGGGCCGGTATGATGAACTTGGCGAGTATGAGAACTTAGCATCACTAACATGAAATATTAATTGTAAAATAGTTGCTCAAACCATGTCTATTTTTAGCTCTCAACGTTAATTTTGGAGAAGAGGACAGGATATTGAGGTAATGATTTTTTTTTTGTGGTTGCTTTGTTTTTCGAATGACCTTTAACACATCCATTCAGGTAAGCAACATCAATTTATCCTAATAGTTTAAGGCACAAGACAGTGAATGCCAAAATTTCTGTTTCATTTTTTTATTTTACCTCAGTGTAGAAGGACAATAAACGAATGCACACACATAATAATTAATCGAAGACTATTATTTACGTATACAGAACGCGTGTGCCAATCAATATTTCTGATTTTTACATAAATCAAAACGCCCCCCATTATTAAACAGGTTATTTCGAAATATTTGCAACATGAACGAATCCGTTTGCATAACTAAAGCGATATATCGCTCATTACATAATTATTAAGGCCAATATGTAATTTGGCCAAACAAAAGTAGAATATATGTCTTCAAATACGGTATATTCTTATTATTTTGGGTTATTACTTTGCAATCTAAATTTGCAAACAAATCAGCATGGACCTTTTAAAAATTACGAAGTAGTCTGTTCCATGGAAACTGATGAAAACACATCCAGACATGGTACGGTATTGAGTATCAAATTTACAAATTCCCCTAAGAAAATGTCTTTATTTTGAGGGTCGTGATTTACAAAGTCGGCAGCCTGCCAGAGCTTTATATTTAAATCCCCCATACCAGACCAATTACTTTTCATGTCAAAGATTTGAAGACCTAATCCTGATTCATAGAACAAGCTAATTGTCGGCTTGGACAGAGCGACAAAGCAAAGGACCACAATGCATTCTAATTAAATATAGTTTGTCCAATAAAACATGACGTGCAAGCCAAAAAATCGTTTGCTGAGGAAAATGTTGTTTGCCGTTTGAAGAAGCTTAGATGTTTAAATATTAAAGAAAAAGCAAACAATGAAAGGTCAAGGGTGTAGACAATTTCTCCGAAGACTACACGGTAATTGCCCAAAATAAGAACGTCGCCTCAAGGTCAGGATGTTGCTCTTCGCTATCCACCTAAAATAAACTTTCCCTCATGCAGTACGAGCTTATGGGAGGTTTCATACACCGCGATACTGCAAATTCACCCTATAGAGACGCTCAGTCCACTTGAAAGCGTAAAATCCTTGCAGTAAGACCTCGGATAAATTGAATGATTGAGGTAAGGGGTGCGGTTGAGAAGGATTCCATAAGTGCCCTGATCTGGGTCACGGAGAGCAGGGGGAATATTGATTGACAAGCAGAGATATCGACATGAAATGAGAATGGCCCCTTATAAAAACATCGGGCTCCGAGTGACCCTTAATGAGGCACCCTGCCAACATGTGTTTTTCCATATGATGTTAATGCCTGGTGACAACAATATTTATGCGATGGAAAGTGCAAAGGGTAGCAAAATAATATGATTCTTTCCCGAGTAAACTGTGAATGTCTATGACGTATCATTTTCATAACAGCGAGACGATGCATAACGATTTTAAAAAGTGTGGGGTGCTCAGAGGGAGCAAGTTGCATGAATTTCGTTTCGCCAAAGGGTAGTCATGCATATCCTCTTGGTCTCAAGGACCTCATCGTCTTCTGATAATAGCCGTATGAACTTTAAAAAGGCCAAACCTAACCAATTATCCACCTTATCCAACTAGGAAACGTATTATTATGGTAAATGCAAGACGATACTTAAATGACTTTAAAAATTAGGGATCCTCAAAGAGAACAAGTTGCATTGGCCTCTGCTCTTTTCACCATATAATGCCTCAGTCACACCTTTGCGTATTTGGCTTGCGTATTGCTGCGTATTTATGGCAAGCCGTTTTAACATTTATTCCTATTTCATGATATCAAGAATTACCATTGCTTTACAACAGAAAATAATTTCTTGATATCAAGAATTCATTTCTTGATACCAAGAAATGGGAATTAATGTTTAAATGGCTTGCCATAAATACGCAGCAATACGCAAGCCAAATGCGCAAAGGTGTGACTGAGGCATTAGATATAAGTGCTCGAACCCAACGAGCACCCCACCTTCTAAGCCGTTTCGCTTGCCCTGATAGCAGCTGCACGAACGTCACAAAACTGAGAAATAACTGGGTGTTTGTTACCATATGAAAGACTTGGGACCCCACGGTATTTTAACATCTACTGTAGATTGCACCCACAAGGTATATTCACTAGACGCTCGCTCATTCTGATTCTTCCTCTTCACCTGATCCCAATTTATTTGGAGGTGTCGTGGTATAGTAATTCATTCACCTGACATTCAATCCAAGGGTTGAGGATTCATATCCCGGCCAGAAACTAAGGTTTTTTGGCAAGACATTGAGCCAAATTTGCAAATCTCCACCCAGGTGTAAATATGTACTTTTCAGTTCCTGGTCAGTTATTATTTGCATGGCCCTCAGAAAGAACAGCACTGATGCTAATGAGATTGCCAATGGTTTAAAAAAAATATATGTATATATATAAAATATTTATAATAAAAAAATATTTTAGTTATTATCATTATTCCTCTTATCTTTATTATTATTATTATTATTATCATTATTATTATTACTACTACAATTTTGTAGTGCAAAGGCCATCAAATGTGGGAAAATGAAGAAAATCTCTGATGTTAAAGACAAACAAGAAACTATTCGGCTATGTTTTACTGCGCTTGCTATTTTTAAAGTAAACTTTCGGGGATATAGGGAAAGGCACTGTCTCTGATTTGCAGCTGTCAGCGTTACGTTACTCTGAAGATATCCTCTGCAATCCACTGTCATGACGTTCAAATCCTTATCCATCACATTATACGGACGTACCAAATCTAAAGCGAGTCACGGATATTTTGTAAAGGATATCCCTTGAAGATTTACTGGACGACAAGGTAAAATGATGCAGACGATCCAGAATTATATGTAACAAAACAAGAAGTGATTGTCAGTACGCGAATGGAATTTATAGTCTTCGTTCTGGGTGTCTCGTTTGTATGTTATGCTCTTGGTGTTTGGTCACGTTTCCAAGTATCTTCTCCTGAAATGATGGACTGGATCTGTCCATGGACGATTAAACGGTTGAATCATGAGAATAGCATATATTGATCTCCTTTTTCTCAAAGTAAAAATAAAGACGAGGCTCATATTTATTCTGTTCCTGATGATTTTCGATCTCTATCTGCTTTTACTTTCCTGTAGTATAATCTGAGTTCCCTTGCCCCCTTCTTTTTAGCGGCCCCTTGCTCTTAGTCTCTTCAAATGTAGTTTCTTTAACGCTTTAAAGGGGATGACTTCTGAATAAGGTGAATTTGTGAGTCTGCTCTTTCTTTTTAGGCCAGTTGAGAATCTCACAGTGGGAATGTCCCCCCAAAAGGAGATTGCTTTTAAAAATCCCTCAAATTTGAAATATGACGAAATAAAGCTGACAGTTTGTACATCACTTTCATGCTACATGTGTCTGAAGTCCTACGACAACATGTCTGCATGCGGTGCATGTGGTTTTCAGCATGGTTGAGTCAATACCATATTTTGATCATTTTGTAACCTCACAGTATTCATCATTTTTATTCATTAAAAATCAACCTTTCCGACTTGCTTCCAGACAGTTTCTTGCTATCACAATGTAATCACATAAACAGAACTCAAGTTTATGTTTAAGCATGGGGAACACTTATGATATACAAAAATTGTCCAAGAGTATCGAGAGCATGTCGGGTCTTTTCCGAGGCATGTAATGCCAGTAGACATTCCAATCGGATTAGATAGCAAGTTATTATGGTGGTCGAGAATTACCCTGAGCGGAACATTATCAGAGGGACAGTTTCCGATGGTTATTTAGAGGTAGTCTATCCATGTTCAAGGATAAAGGTATCATTTCATTTCACTTCAATTTCATCACTTCGTTTTCTAATCATTCTGTTACACCAAGTTTGAGAACATTTGTCATAGATGACCCTCAAATGTTCAGTCCTTGATGATAAATATGGTTGTAAATATTGTCCATACTTCGCAATGAGAGTATTTGTTCCAGTGTATTCCTGAATGTTCATATTTTCCATAGGTTTAACGCTTTATGTGCCAGACATATAATATCCCAGTGCCATGTTGTAATTATCAAGGGATAGATATACCAAGAGCATCACGTTAATGTTTCCAGTGTAAGATAGGAATATACCGGTCTTAAAGGGTAGCCATGGAGCCAATCAAGACCGGAAATTGGTAATGTTGCCAAGGCATTTTGTTACACATAACAATCCTTCCCTCTATTATTTTGTGCAAAATTGCACCTGTGCCAAACGAGCCCCTGTGCAGAGAGGCGAAGAACGCAACCAAAGTGTTAATAGAGGATCCATTCAGTTTCAGTAGTCCATGGGTTAACAAAGCAAATGCAGCCATTGGTAGCCCAACAACATAGTTCAACGCTAACATTCTTGAGAGGATGTCTAGCCTACGGCACGGAAATGGTGTATAATCAAATGATACTGTGTTATTGGAAATAAATCTTGGACATAAACCTTGGCTCAAGGGAGTTAAATGAATATTGCATACTCTGCAGGTTTAATCCTTAATGTAATATAACTACATGTATATCTACAACAGGCCTGAATCCAGGCATTCCACGGGCTCAAATGCATACCCTCTCAACAACAGCGAATACATTTTCATATCTTTATTTATAAAGGTTATATTATTATCTTTTTTAGTTACTAAATATAGAAAGTCTTGATTTCTGTCCCTGTTTTAGCAGAACGTGGGAAGTGTTTCTGTTCGATTTTTGTTCTCATTTAGTCTGTCATGACGAGCATGCCCCAGCTGAGGCCCACTACAGGCTATCTAATCAACGCAATGAGAAATGAGAGCAAAAAGAAAGTCATTTGGCAAAGTGACTTGAATGAGCGGCACATATTCCATCACAGTTGATCCCTCTAGTATGCATGATAAATCTAAGAATGGAACACAACATTAAGTGAAATTTGAATGCGACTCGCGGCTCGAGGAATCACCGACCACATATTATCCACGTCAGACTCTGTGAACTTATCGTTAAACTGATTTGTTTCTAAGATATCACGGAAACTGTATTTTTAGAATCTCGTGAACATACATGGCACAATGAGAGGATACATTTTGAAATGCAAGTATTTGAATTGAATTCATGTCCACATTCAACTGGAGGATTGAGGGGTAAGGGTAACAACAAACCTCTGCCCCTATAGGAACGAAACTCTTTCACATTATCATTACACTGAGTTGTTCATTGGAAATCACACGAACTATCCTTTTAAATCATGTAAACATAAAGGACTAAAGAAAGACGAAACTTCAATGTGGGCAATTAAGTTTAATTCAGTTCCATACACCACTGACGGATCTAGGCGGGGGGCACAACCAGCCCGTGCCCCCTTAAACAAAATGTGCCTCCATTGTGTTTAATTAGCCTCCTTCCAAATATTACACAAAAATGCACCTGTCTAATGTGGTGTACCCTTTTCTTTCTCGTCAGAGATGTTTTTCTTCCTTTTAAATGTGCCCACTCCTCTTTTCAATATCCTGCATCCCCTGCAGCCATACACATTATGCATTTTGAGGCGGTTGAATGAACCATCGCTCCTATGGGCGTTCACCCCATTTGGGTAATCTGCTTCTACAAATGGCTAAATCTGTACTAACCGGGGTGTCTCAGTCATCCATAATGTATCACGAGATCAATTACTGCCATGTAATGATAAGTGCAGATTGGCTAGTTTATGTTACGTGCCAAAAAAGGCGCTTTGAATATATGAGGAGTAGAATCTCGGCTTATCAAACTCGGGAAAGATTAATGTCTACATAGCGATATTTAATTGGATATGGTACATGTATGACTCTAATGCAAGATTCATTATTTAGAACATTACAGTGTAATTTTCATAGCTAAATAAATTACAATAATTCGTGTTCTGCAATCAAATTACACAAATCTAATATAGAGTATCGTCCGTTAGAGTCTAATATCAAATGAATTATACTTTCCTGTCTGAAATGAATATTGCCTAATTCCCTAATATCATTATTCATCAAAACTGGCTTCGTCGTAACGCCTTTACTGTGTTAGATTACTACGCAAGTGCTCAGATTTACCATTGTGTTTCTTCTGTTTTTTTCTTTTCTTTGTTTTGTCCAAAGGTAGATGAAGTTATTAATTACAACGTTGCTATAATGTATGGTTGTATGGACTACTCTTATAACCAATTTAAAACTGTGTTTTGAAATTTCGCATTCATGGAAGAAATCGTACAGTAGCAAATATCCCCCCCCCCTCATCGCCATCTATAGTCCGTTATCAAGTCATATTATACTCATTATGTTTATATTTTCCCCTTGGTTTTTATAGATAAATAACTATTGACGCGAAGGTTCTAGCTATGATACATACCAAGATACAAGTCTAGATGTAATCCATAAACCATATGGCGAAAATTGAAGAAATGACTGAATAAACGTTCTCCATAATCTAAAAAGAAAATAGGTACATACTCGACATAAGCTCCGGCCAAGCCAACCTGTTTTCATTAGAAAGAAGTGGTAATCTATTCTGGGACCCCAACGTGTGTGATCCTATTACACAAATCATATTTATGTAAAATAGAATCGGCAGAGCATGTCGGGTTGGAGTGATACATTTCACGTTGGGGATTTCTCAAGTTATTAACGTTGATCTAGTATGGCAGGAATTTGGGACAGCAGATCCGTGGCAATCTTATCGACTAACCCTCAACACATTCACGGAGTGTCGCCCCCGTGGGACAACCCGGGAGATGTTGGTACGGTCCTCATATATGGGTATGATACTTCACTCTTCAAGCTCGAAATGCTACACAACTATTATTGTAGTTGTGTCATTTAACGTGAGTAAGTCCAGGGGACTCGACAGAAAAAAACATATAATACATTGATTGACTGTAAAATTAGGGGAGGGGGGGGGCAGTCTTACTATTACCTGCTAAAACAATTGAAGAAAGAAAGAAAGAAGATAACACGGAGTGTCGCCTCCGAGGGACGAGCCGGGAGATTCGGGCAAAACGCACCTTGGTATGGTCCTCATATATGGGCATAATACTTCAACACATCTACAAGTTCGAAATGCTACACAACTATAGTATTGTAGTTTTGTCATTTAACTTGAGCAGGTCCCGGGAACTCGACAGAAAAAACTAATAATACATTGATTGACTGCAAAATTAGGGGGAAAGCAGTCTTACAAATAATCGCTATAACAAGAAAGAAAGAAGATAATACAGAGTGTCGCCTCCGTGGGACGAGCCGGGAGATACGGGCAAGAAGCACCTTGGTTTGGTCCTCCTATATGGGTATAATACTTCAACACATCTGCAAGTTCGAAATGCTACACAACTATTATTGTAATTTTGTCATTTAACTTGAGCAGGTACGATTAGAGTCCATTCGATTTTTAAGTCATTGATAATGGGTTTGGGCTTCATCAGCTAAAAGGAATATTTGAAATGCAATATGCATTCTCCTTTTTCCAATTCAAGAGAAAACACACACAAACACAGAGACATACGCACACGCACACGCCCACATATACAACCGCACCCGCACCTGAACGCAGATTGAAAGAAGGAGCGCGAGAAAAGTTAGAAGTGATGGCGGAAGATGAGATATATTGTAGGTCAGGGTAAGAATCATACAAGGAAAATTTCGTTTAAATAAGATTCTGCTGATCATGCTGATACAAACACCTCCAAATCGCTTATGGCACATGCTGATGTTGTCGATGGATATCTTAATTTGAACTCCTCCTTGAACTGTCAACTCCAGAACCCCGATAAAAATGCATCGCTCTTTCTCACACACAGCGCCTCGGAGAGCCGACCCACACAATTGAGCACGTTGCATTCGATTTGTAAGACGATCAGTAATTTTGTTTCCCAAACTCCTGACGAACATACCAAGAAAAGATCCAATCTCTTGGCTCTCATATTTTCCATACACTTTGAGAGCTCTTCCCTTTCTTCAAAGCTTGGCCATTCCGTGCCTCAAGATGTATCGAAGCTTCCTCAAACACCACTGATTTGGCGGCACCGTGTTACACATCACCATATTATATTGCCTATTGGTTTCTTGAATGAATAATATATTTCTGCAAGAATAATGTTTAATTTAGTTAAATATGTTACTTTGTCCTAATGGTGGCACGGTCTAGTGGATATGTTACCGGACTGCGGACCACATGGTTCACAGTTCGAGTCCTGCCGCCGCGAAACTAATGTCCTTTGGCAAGACATTAATCTACATTTGCCAACTCTCAGGTGTTAAATGGTGCCTGGCCGCAAATACTTCCCAGGGAGTGGAGCGTGTGCACTTTCGTGTGGGGATTAGCAATTAAATCTAATGACAGGGGTAATAATAATTACAATGTAAAGCGCTTAGAAACGTATTATTAAACGCTGTACAAATGACAAGGCCTATTATCATTATTATTAAACAATCGACGTGAAAACTTCATTATTGGTTCTCGGATTATTGATTTAGAATACTACAAATTACGCAGTCAAGGAAACAGAGAGAATCTGCGCAATTTAACCCCATTTCTATTTTTATTTTAGTTTTATGGTTTGATATAGCTATTTGAAGGAAAAAAATACTAAAATCATTTTGATCATATTTGCAAGAATTTTTCAATTTGTTTTCTTTTATAAGTTTTAATATAAGAATTTAAAGGATCTCTATGATCAAAAGGAGAATGTTAACATGTCCAATATATCCACTTTCATGAGAGAAAGCTGCTACTTTAGTCCCTTGTTAGGAGAGTGTTGCTATTTTAATTCCTATTTGAAAAATAAAAGACTTTTCGTCGGTGAGATGAGGAATCACTCAAAGATAACATTTCCCTATTCCTTCCCTCCTTCCTGGAACGACAGCCGATATTAACCTTAAATGTTGAGCCTAAAAGGAAGGTGATACACAAATCTGTAGGCTCGTGGCGGAAACAGCGCTTAGGTCATCAAACGACAATGACATATAAGAATGAATTTATCTCTCCGTTGTGGTCCAGGGTAGGATGACTTTCTATACCCGTTGCTTGAGCTTATCAATCACCGCCAAATGATCGTTTCGGCCTTCCAACCACTTTATCCCGTGTAAGATAATATGTGTTCGGAAGACTTTAAGTACGACTTGAAGGCTTGCGATTGATGTTTCATAAGTGTATTGGCGATGCGATAAAGGCTACTGACCTATGCGTCAATACCGTGGACGAATCAAAATGTCATCCTTTTCGCCCTCTTCCACTGTCTTTTCTTTGACATAATTATCTGATACGTCAACATTAAAAGACTTACCTGGCAAGTACGGAATCCCATACTGTGTCTTGGGGAAGACTTTTATTTAATATGTACATTCCTATTTTACGATTATCGGATTTTAACTAAGGCGGACAAGGTGCTCGTTGTTAATATAAAAAAAAGATTCTGATCTTAGTTCTTGTTAATGTGACTTAACAGCTTTGACGCTGTACAGTACTTGCACTGCAAGATTTCAGTATATTGTCGTCATCATGGAGGTTAACCATTTGTCATCTTGTGGAAGGCTAGTAACATACATCGCATACTTACTGACACAACTGAAGGATGACTCACTCAATCTATATTCCCCATGGTGTTCACATGTTTTCTTGTTTTAATTTGTGGACAATATACGACAAATTAAACGCAAATCTGTCATTCCTCGAACTGTTGTACTTCATGGCAAGTCGTGCCTACAGTATTACTTCTTTCCTGGAGTGGAGAAAACAATTCGTGAGAAAATAGGATGCATCCTCACTTGGGCTTCCGAATCAATTGTTTTCCTGGTAGTCTTTTTCTTCGGTGTCTTGTCAAAATGATAAGAGAAAAACATATCTCGATAGATGACTCGCGAATAAGCCACAGACGAGTTCGATAGCCTGGGGCAAAACACGTTCGGAAACGTGGGCAGGTCTGACTTACTTGTTATCCTGTGCACATCAGCTTCTGACGTCAAATATGAGAAACATGAATTCCTACCTGAAATTCAGTTGGAGACGCTCTAACCAACAATAATTTAAAAGCAATCGGCTTACCTTACCAAAACACGAATGAAGTTCTTTTCTTTTTGTTTCGACAAGTAATTCCGGCTCCTTCCTGTGCGTGTTTTATAGAGAAACATAATAAAGTATCAGTATGAAAGTAGAATCTCTTTAGCATCCAATGAAGACGCACTCTGCCTCTGGGTCCTTGTTTCGTTAAGTCTAACCTTTGCATATCCTGTATCTTGGTCGATGACCTGAAAAGACTAGCATTACCCTCTCCAAAAACTGATTTATGTTTTCTCATCAAGGCTCAGACTGAACCCAATTCATGCGTTGCCGGAGGATACGTTCTTTCCGATAGGTGGATTTCATCTTTGAGATCTGTTTCAAAAGCAAGTGCAGAGGAGCTAGATGCTGGGATGGATAATAATACATCATGTGTCTCAACGAAATAGATGCACCACTCACTCTGCTCCATGAAGTACACCAAACAGACAAACACAAAATAATTAAACGGCAGGGGGAATCTATAGAACACAGGATTGCACCAATCAAAACACAGTAAATATATTGTTCTTTTTTTCTTCAAAATTACAAATTGTTACGTTTGAAGGAAAATTGTTTCAGTCGAACCAGGGGAATTGCTCCTTTAACATTTCCCTGATCAAAGGGTGATTTTTTGCTTTCATTTCCTCTGCATGGGCATCCCGAGATGATTGGCCATGAACTTGGGAAATGTACAACTCGGTTGGTCGCCTGACTTACCTCACCCAGTTCCGCTCCTCAACTTCTACGAAACTCAGGGTGAACGACCAAAATATATCCGCTTGACGCTCCGAGAGGAACATTCGATCTTCAAAAGGATTAATACAGATCTGAAAGAATTTTGACGAATTACATGTGAAAGGCACATACCTTGAAATTTATACGGAATTGTAATCGAACCGGCAATGGAACCTGGCAAAGCACCACATCTGCATAAATCGGGGACCTCTTGCTCTTATCGCAAGTGTACCGTGTAAGGTTATAATTATAACGATTGTCATGGATTGATCCTACACATGCTTCTCCATGTCCGAAGGAGATCATCATTCATACCAGTGTGTGTTCTACTCACATTTGAGACGAATGTCATCGATATTATACCGCAAACAAGCTACTAAATAAAGATTTCTCTTCATGGGATGCATTTTCTTTACTTAGGGGGGACCAAAGGGTAAAATATCGGGAGAAGTCCAATCCTTGAGTGACGAAAACACATACGGCGTACGCCCACTTGCAAATCGGAAAGGGTGGCTTTTCGGTTTCGGCGATTGCAGGGGATCGTTATTTTCCGCTATACGGCATTAGCCGGTATCGGATTACCCATATTTCGGAGTTATTGTCACCGTTTAGCGCTGATTAGCACTCTACGGTGATCGATCGCCTGTCATATTTCCCGCTCTTTTAGAAGAGTCGGATTCACGCCACGCCACGTCTCGTGCAAGGTCGAGCAGATCACATTATACATAACGAGACCATCCGTCTATCTTTGAGTGTTTTCAAATTCGTCCATCGTACTCGGTCTATATTTTTGAAGTATATATAGTTGTTATAAACAAACCCATATACGAGCCCCAAATAATATTTTTAAAAGTGGTACCTAATTCTATCTGGAGAGTCGCTGGAAAAAATACTCTATATAGCTTCCAAAACGTAAGTGTACTATAATTGACAGAAGAAACCATTCAAAGCAATTGTTTTTGCTTTAATTAGCAAGGACTTTGACGTCAGAATATGCGAATAGGTAAAACACTAATATTGAAGTATGCAGTGTGTCACAAATAACCCCAAGGTCAGTTTTGCATAATATTATCAAGGGTCAGTTTATTTCCTCTGGAGAGTCCCGTGTTTTTGATACAAACACTTGAAATATTGCTTTCATCCTTTCATCCATGACTGTATTGCAACTCAGCGATACGCCCATTCAATTATCGTTTCGTATCATCCAAATGGAAATGTGCAGTGGACAACTGCAATTTAACATGGACGTACACCTCATGAACACAATGTGATTTGCAATACCACAATACTCAATAGTGCTCCATACAAAATCTGAATATTTTAGTTTTTAATATAAAGTGTTCCCTAATTTGATTTGTAGAGTGCCGAATCACATTCAAAGTGTATTATAAGTGAACGCAGCATCCATTCAAAAATCCTCTTGGCATGCTTGGTGTGTTACAATCGCTTCTAAGGACGGCGCGGTTTCAAACAAGTATTAGAAAACGACATTAAAAATAATAAGGCCTAAATTTATGGACAAACTCCTCACCGAGCTTCTACAATAATTTTTTTTTAGGGGGGGGGGTGTTGTTTGCAGCGAAGCGGTTTACTTTTGTATGTGGGTATTATGTCCTATAGACACTCCCATTGCGTATGTCAATCATTTTCAAGATATCAGGCAAACCTTCTTTTTTTTACCCAAGGGCTTTATTCACAGTACCCTGGGCTACCGGTTACTACTCGAAAGTATGATGAGGAAACTCACATTTAAAAACACCGGTGTGTTGGCTCAGTCAGTAGAACAAGATTCACGTCATACCAAAAATAAACATGGGAGTTGCCTAGTTCAACAATTAGCAATGTCGAAGCATTCGATCAATTGGGGATTTCCATGACAGACTATTAAACATATCAGCCAGCAGTATACAGTATACAAGTAAAATGGCATTTAGGATAATATCATGTGGACTTGTCGGGTATATTAGTCCCGACTTAATTGCGAAAACGTTTTGATGGTATATGTAACTATTTGTACAACTGCATTACATGCGTGATCTCCGAACAGAGGTAGGATTCTAGCTTTGTTTTTATGCATGCTAAGAGAAGGAGAGAGTGAGTGAGAGAGAGAGAGAGTGGTTGATATTTGAATTATCTTGAAATTCACAATTCATAAAATAAACATATGTGACCGTGACGAATTTCCACGTGTTAGGTAATACCATTTTACACTTTATTTGGTAAGATAAAGAAAAAAAATCGTCAACAATAGAAAGAAAACGATCGCAAGGTTGTTTTGTGAAGCGTTCCTGGACATTTTACCAATAACACTTTAGCACAAGCCTGGTAAATACAAAGCCCCTATGCATACATCGAAATGCACATATGTTCGAGATGTTTACAAGGTCCAATGTACTGCGAACACCTCTCTGGAGGAAACAGAGCCACCCGTCGGTTCAAAGATAATTAACAGAACAGTCCATCTTAGAAGTTTTGTTTTCACAATTTAGCGTTACGAATGGGACGACTGTCACCACCGCCTTCCTTTCGGTTATAAATGAAATCAATGTGACATTACTCGAGATCTGCTGGGAGATGTTGGCCTTATCCTATTTCTCAGCATGCAGACCCGGTGTCTGGGTGGGAAGGATAACAACCTGTTTTTGAAGGATTAGAAGAATCTGTCATGCCAGAGACACTTCCAGCATTCCGGGAACAGAACACAGATTCGTCCTGACAAGTGCATCCAAACAAGCGCGTCTTGTGATGTTCTCTAATCTCTACCTATCTCCCTTTGTATTCGTGCTTCTTCCGATGTTCTCCTATTTCTGAACTCTTCCCCCTCTTGTTCTCCTTTTCAATTATTTCATAATAATAATAACAATACTGATGGTGATCATGTGATGATGATGATAATGAAATAATGATGATGAAATAACAATCATCTGTTCATGTATAGCACCTATGATTAACGTCTCCACGAGCTTCCGAAGGACTTTGGATATTATTACCCCGGCTTTAGATCTGTCAACCGTAGCGCTCAGTGCATTCAAGGATTAAATCCTACCAACTACGCACCTACTACACCTGGGTCGCGTGTGGCAAATGTAGATTAATGTCTTGCCAGATGACGTTAGTGCTGGGCCGTACTTATGATCATGAGGGAAAATAGCGAGTGGCGTCGTGGAGTGAACTCCATATCGGCAACCAGCGTGACGTGATGACAGAATAATTCTCATTTTTAAACTGCGCTTATTACAAATGAGATTTCTGACGCAAAAGGCGGTCAATGAAAATGGTTATAAAATATCACCAAAACCACACAACTTTTTACCAAATCAACACTACCATATCATATCTACTCATAAATGTAGAAATATACTCATGTTTCAGCTGACAACGGATGAAGAACTTGAATTTTTACCTACATGTTTGTCGTGAATTATTCAGTCGACTCCTACCTAACACCAACAAAGTCGTAGTATGACTCTTGGCCTATTTTGTCTAATGTCGCGCTAAAGCTACCATGTTTAATACGAAGTAGGTTAAATCGATAAAGGCCTAAATGAATTACAAGTATATTCTAAATTCTTAAAAATAAACAATAACAACAGAAAATGCAACAAGAGCAAAGACCTACCCTAACAGGTGAAATGAGAGACTCTAGTGAAAGGTATCAAACACTGTCAAAAGAAAGGATGCCGGTCAAACGAAAAAATAAAAAATCAGAATTCACACTTTAAAAGCAGGATGCTAAATGTAGCTGCTAGATTGTGCACTTTCACAGCCTGGTGTTATATTTCACCCTCGCCCTCACACTTCTGCTCCTATCTATATCACGTCCTGTGGGAGCCCCCAAATTGTAACACTTTCCCACCTCGCAGAAAACGAAGATTTCAAAAAAAATCCCGGCAATCGATTTATTGGATGCAAATTTAAGTGATTTGAAATGAATATCCAATTCTTAAATGCATGGGAAGTTCGGAGTTGGGAAGAGGTGAAAAGGAGGTTTAAGACCATAAGGAAGGTTAAAGTGTGAGGTAAGAAAGTACTTTCAAACGAACAGAATCAAAATGAACAATATGTGGAAGTACAAGTGATTTTATCATTTATCTCGCCAAAAAAATGAAGTTACTTTTGAACATACTTAAAGGCCACCGCATATATAACGGTCTCACTATACGGCCGAATATAAATGCGTAGGTTAGGTTCTGGTAAAGGTGAAAAATAACAATAAGTTCTTAATATTTTAACGGTTCAAAGACCTCACAATTTGCACCAATATTTATATACTACGTCATAGACCTTTCCCTATTGCTTCAAGGCAGTTTTTTCAACAATGTCATTGCATGACTATTACTCAACTTTTAAAAAGCTCGAAGCTTTAAAACGCTCAAAAAGAGAATTAGACATGGAAATTTAAAACTGCGAATTCTTCGTACGTGAACAAATTTGCAGAGGGTGCTAATACCCTTTCTTCCAGTCAGAGAAGAGGCTCGATCCGCTGCAAATCGTAGTGCCGTCGTATCATCTCCACGAATGATCACCGAATGGTTGCCGATTTGTCGTTCAACTGACAGCCATAAAATATCGTGCAGTCTTCAGAATCTTTTCCAAATATTACATCTTAAAAATTCCATGTCTTATCTTACTGCATTATTAATCAATATCACTTAAGTCAAAGCTGAGTCAAAAAATGTGCGGTTGCCTTTTTAGTAAAGTAACTACAAACGACAATGTACCAAATAATGCGTTATAATTAAAATTAAAATTGCCGGTTGCGCTCGAGGCGTTTAAAAACTACGCCTTCTGATTCCTTGAAATTGAACTATATGTACATGTATGTATGAATGTATGAATTTAATAGGGGTGAATGTAAGGGTATATGTATGTATATTATGTATATTGGGCCGATGATGCATAGGGAGAAAAGAAAAAAATGGCTTTCCACAATTGCTAGCCATGTAGAAATAAACATGTAGTGGCCGTGAACACCCGGTTCGTTGAGACCTTAAGTATATCAGAAGATCTTCACTAAACTTTCATATTTTATGTTTCGAAGTCAGTTTTGATCAGATACAAAACAAAGTGGTTTAATTTGAATTTATGTACGAATTGTCGAATGGCGCATGCCAAGAAAGGAGGCTTTATTTGTGGCAATGAAAATTAGATTTCTACTTTAAGTGATCCCCCTCCCGCAGCACGCAACTGTCAATCAAACTCTTAAGCTAGTAGCAATAATGAAATCATGTTACCAATACTTATTCCATTATCTTAATGGTATCGAGGCTTAAGGGATTTGTGGTCCATAAAATTGTTTTATTAATATTGCTATCGTCTAAGATATGCATGGGTGTTCTGTCTCGAATGTTCTCTCCGCCTGCATCATAATACATGCGCTATTTCTTTTTTCAAAAAATGTCAAAACATATACTACCCGAAGAAACTCTATGGGCGACAGTTTGTTACACCATTACGTTCTAAAATGATTTGGTTAAATATTTTTTGTGTTGAGTCTCTTTTTAAATCTCCTCTGTCGCAGAAATAATATTTTCCTCCTATGTATACATAAGCATATAAATATATTGCGTGAGAACGAGTAGAACGAGAACGAGGACGAGAAGAAGAATAAGAAGTAGTACGTAATTTAAATAATCAACATCATTTACTTGTAAGCCATCTCCTGTAAAAGTTTTAAACTGAATGTAAAGAGTGAAAAGGAAAAAGTGAAAAAACACCTCTATTATATCAAATTACCGCCCATTCTTTCCTGTTAAAAATATAAATATCTGTTGTTTTCAAATGTTTTCATCCGATTAATTCAACATCAATTAATCCCAACTGATGTTGTTTGGATAGTTTTTCTTCCTGGGTATTACACAATGAGGTCTACATGCCATTAAGACTAAGTTAAAAGTACTGAGGATCATAATTATGCGACTAGACTTATATCATACTGCCCACATAATAATCAGACACAACCCACAGAAGGTAGGGGTACCCATAATTGCGTGTTATCTCAGGCGACGTTGAGCAAAATGCTCAAGAGATATTAATGATTATTAGTATAGTACTCTGGGTTTATATCAGGCGCGGATCCAGGAATTCTTAGACGGGGGAGGGGGCACAAGGGGGCACAAATTTTTTTCTCCCGCAAATTTGAAAATCGCGCCGGGGTTGGGAGGGTAGTGAGCACATTTTTTTTTTGGCACCCGAAAATTGGAAAATTGGAAAATTGCGCCGGCCAAAAATTCGCTCAGTGGGGAGGGAGGAGGGTAGTGAACACTTTTTTTTTTCTTTTTTGGCACCCGAAAATTAGAAAATTGGAATATCGCGCCGGCCGAAAATCCGCTCAGTGGGGGGTAATGAGCACTTTTTATTTTTTTTTGGCACCCGAAAATTAGAAAATTGGAAAATCGCGCCGGCCGAAGATCCGCTCAGTGGGGGGGGGGCGTGGTGAGCACTAATTTTTTTGGGGGGGCCGGGGGCACGTGCCCTGCGCCCCCTGGATACGCCAATGTATATAGCTCTTAATTCACATCAACGATGTCTATAAGCGCTTTACAACTTTATTTTATAGGCGTGGTCGCACACAATGCACGCACATTTTCCACTTCCTGGGGAGCATTCCAGCCAGGCACCAAAATTACAGACGCTCCTAATACAGAGCAAACAAGAATGACTTTGATATCCTACCGGGTGACAGTTTACCACCTGTGCGGAGAGAAGCAAGGAAGATAAAATGTATAAACTTTTGTAAATGAACTTACCTCTTAATCAACGTGGCGCACTTGTGTTTTTGGTGTGTCCGGGTGCACAAATCTGCAAGATATAAATAGGTTGAAAGAAAACATTTATTTGCATGCTCGAGAGATGAGTGACGACTATTGGTCACGTTTGTAGTAGCGTTAATTCGTAACAATTTGTTGATAATTACCGTCGAAAGTCTGTTTGGCTGATCATGGATATACATGTACACGCATAATGAAAATTGCGAAAGCTGATAGCATTACAATTCACAGATCTACATGTCTACATTAAGTATAATGATATTTGGACAATGTTTGCCACCCGGTCAATCTAAGCCATCAGTAATCGTGATACAACATCGGGGGCCCCTTTTAATATAACTTAACAGAACTCATTCTATAAACATGGTGAATAATAATTTGAAACTAGTCAAAATCAAAGTTTAAAACATTAGTAAAGAAAATACTTTAAAAAAAAAAAACTTAACAAAGTGGGGAGAACAATGGCTCATGCAATGTATTATGCAAACCATACCAAATACCTCTTAAACAATATTGAATTTTATCTCAGAAAAAATGATAATCTAAAATCACAAGCCTCCATTCTGAGTCAAATAAATCTAAAGATGTACGCACAGAATAATATATTCAGTCGCGATTGTTATATCAGTCTCACTGTTGGTTAAAGGGATAGTTGAGTTTTGTTGCGCTACACAAAATAATTTTTGTGTGAGATAATGAAATACTGAGTGTCAAATTTGAAAGAATATACAATTTAAATTACAAAATCATCTTTGTTTGATCAAAATCGGTTCAGAGACGGCTGAAATATCCATAAATATAACCATTTCTAATATTTGTGGTGCCCAACAAATATTCGGTAATTTTGAACAAGAGAGAAAAGAGATAGCGCCTTATTCGTTTTATTCCAGCCAATGCCAATATTTGCTTTTTGTTGGCTCTTTCGTGTTGATTATGATACACACAACCAGCCGGCCCGTGTATTGTTATTAATTAATTAACGGTCACCCTATTTTTTTGAAAGTGGAGCTGAATTGGTATGATCGTATTCAATCTTAATTCACACGTTTAGGGGTCTAAAATTACCTTCATAGCAATTTTAGGTTCTAAAAGGGCACTAGAAATGTCATAAATAAGAATAAGAGCAATAACCATGCACTTTGAAGGCATTTGCGGTTTTAAAAAAGAACTCAACTATCCCTTTAAGTCAATTTTAGTACAAGGTTACATTCATTGGGGAGATATATTTGAGACAAGAGCAAAAAAGGGCTCGCTGATTACTGTTTAACTTAAATCTTATGAATTCCCCATACTTTTATTGCCAATAAGATACTTTATATTAAAAAAAAGAGTAAAAGCTTTCTGAGTCACGTGACTCGCGTTTACAGTGACATACAATATCTGAGAGCAATATATCCATAATGAGAAATACACGAAGAAGGTACAGTATTCATTAGCGTCCCTCCATCCAAAGGTTAAATTTGATTCTTTAAATCAGCTGAATAAATCCCTTCGACTTTTGGTTTATACAGCTCGTTATTTCGAAGGTTCGTCCTCCGAAAGTTCGTGAAAGCCTCGAGAGATCTTTAAATTGACAAAATTATACGATTCTCGGTAAAATAATCCCCTAGGTGAAGAAAAAAATCCTTACGTAAATAACGTTAACGTTAACGTAAATGTTCTATGTATGGACATAATTAGGAGTCAGACATGCTTCATATCAACCATGATTTAATAAGTTATTTCAGATGGTATTTTCTTTTCTTTAAAACAAACCATTCTCGTTGTTCAGTGTTGCAAAAAGAAGCAGATTGTTTATCATGTAAAACTGAATATCAGTTTGTAAACTGATCAAAACCGGCTACAATTCTATCAAAACTTACATTCCAGAAGTGTCGATACGGTCAAATAAAACGATCACATGAAATACACCTTTTCTTTAAAGTCTTGCTTGTAAATATGTCCCCAAAGCATCCTGAATCCCTATTCAAATCACTTCCTGTGTTTACTTCTATATTTTGCGCACAGGGACTCGACCCGTCTTCACATTTAAGAATTGGACTTAGGGGACGATGACTTTGAAATCAGGCCCATGAAAATAACCTTGTAACATTATGGGAGACCAATTTGTCAACGATGACTAGAGATTATAGATTTTAAGCAGATGAAAAAGAAATATTTGAGATTGCATGAAGTAATGTGAGTATAGTGGAAGCACAGTGGGAGTGTTTCGCACCAATCAGCGGTAGGAGAATGTGAGGACGGGGTGGTATACACTGTTTACATTACATTTGACATGTTGGCATGCTTTCTCTCCTATGGTCGTGGCTATTTCCCCCCTCACTGCGAGTACATTAGTGACCCCTTGTCCAGCATGCCCAACTCTACATGATATTTTTTCCTCCGGAACTAGGAATCTCGTTACCTGACTGTGGAGAACTATCAGACAAGAGTTCCCGCCATATTTGGATGTGGCTCTTCTCATGACTGAGTGCTTCTGCATTGATATTTGTACATGTGAATTGACTGTTGTCTGGCAATAAGTAAATGCTAAAAATAATATGGTGTGAAGTTGAATTTAAGTGTCGATAACCTAACTTTAAGGATTCCCCATGTTGCACATTCCTTGGGCAAATAACATCAAGAGTGAGCCTGCGGATTGTGCATTTGTTGCATATCGTTTGTGCCAATATGCAATCATGTACCGGAGCGATAATTTTGACTGGTATTCAGACACGCATACTAACTGTCAAGGTTAGTAGGGAGTCGTTTAGATTGTAATCAGGTAGGGATTGGTGTGTATAACCAAGGGGGTACCAGCACCTCCTTGGTATAACTGTAAGCATCTGTTGGATAATAGACGTAGTTTTCCCCCAATAACCCTTTCGTCTTCTCCCTTTTGAACTGCTCTCATGTTGAATGCTATTCTATATTCAGAAAGTACATTTGCTCTTTTTCTCCATCAAACTATATCAAGAGAGGGCGTCATCACAAAGAATAGAGTAACTTACCTCCATGATAATTTGTAATCTGACTTCATCTAATCAATTGTATATTCCATAGAAATCATGTCATCATTATGACGTGATACATCATTGTCATGTTCGCACATTTCAATAGGTGACGCACAAGGCTATTGAAATTGCCTTAGGTTGAGCTTTCGAAAGTAGTTGCTATCGTGCTAAACATGGTTTCAAAATATGTTGACTCCTCAGATTCATTATGCATGAATTAAACGTGAATCTTTTTTGGATTTATACTGCTCTTCTCGCAGTGTGATGCTAAAGTTCGATTGAACCCAATTGTGGAAAGTAATATCAGATTGATGAGTTAATCTTAAAAACCATTCTCCTTCTTCCTATCAGAGGAAGAGAGGAGGGTGAGAATGAGAGGGAGAGGAAGAGAGGAGGGAGAGAATGCGAGGGGTGCGAGGGGTGCGAGGGAGAGAGATGGAGGAGGTAGAGAATGCGAGGGGTGAGAGGGAGAGGAAAAAGGAGGGAGAGAATGAGAGGGTGTGATGGAGAGGGAGAGGGTGAGATGGAGAGGGAGAGGCGGAGAGAGAGAATGAGAGGGGTGAGATGGAGAGAGAGGCGGAGTGAGAGAGAGAGAGAGAATGAGAGAGATGAGAGGGAGAGAGGAGGGAGAGAGGAGGGAGAGAGGAGGGAGAGAATGAGAGGGAGAGGGAAATAGGAGGGAGAGAATGCAAGGGGTGCGAGGGAGAGAGATGGAGGAGGTAGAGAATGCGAGGGGTGAGAGGGATAGGAAAAATGGAGGTCGAGAATGAGAGGGGTGAGATGGAGAGGGAGAGGCGGAGTGAGAGAGAGAGAGAGAGAAGAGGGAGAGAATAAGAGAGAGACAGAGACAGAGATAGAGAGGAAGAGTGAGAGAGAGAATGAGAGGGGTGAGATGGAGAGGGAGAAAGGACGGAGAGAGGTAGAGAGTGTGTGAAGGGAAGGAGACGGAGAGGTGCGTGTAAAACGTCACGCTGCACCCTATTTATAAGTACATGAATTTTAACAGTCACTGGTCTAGTCGCTAGTTGGCAGGTGCCAAGGCGTAAGATCCATTTGTAAAGTAGCTGGCTGAGGGTAGAACACGACACCCTGTATAATCATTACTCATTTCTCATTTTTGTTAAAGTGGCGACCAACGCGATTGCAAAGACTTTCAACAAAATTAACCTAAGACAATTTTGATGACCTTGTCCTTGAAATGGGCGAACATTACATTTGACGTATTACTCTGATTACGTATTCCGAGCATGGCAGCTATGAGATGTACATTATAGTATAGAAATTTCCCTTCAGTTGATTTTTCGAAAACCTTTGCCAGCGTGTTCGACCAATAAACATGAGATACAAGTAACGGTACAACGGCTTTGTGAATTATACATGTGTATGTGTAATGATGATCAGTGAGGAGTAAACGACTATTCTTTTTTTAATTCACAATGACATTAATTTGCTCACACATTACACACACATTTTAGAGCTGAAAGAAAATACCTGGAAAATCGTAAATCTTGATAGCGCTTCCATGTGAGAATTCCTCGTATAATGAGGGATCTCAATTATGGACATTGCTAAACGTCTTGTATTTTCTGAACACTTCACTTACTCGGATTTTTTTCCAGCTCAGGGAAATCGTTTTTAATCACGGATTAACAAGTGCCCCTAATACAAAATGCCTTTAAATAAAGCCTTGTGCCTATGTTAATCCTTGGCATACTCTATGCCACAAACATTCATGTTTTGTCTTTTTTCTACAGTCATGTACCGTGATTTATTCCGTATTCTTAATTTAATATTTTGATAACCTTTGTAATTAATAACTTCGATAAAATTTGTTAACGCGCATGCATTTATCATATTTCTGATATATGTGTAAGTAAATGAATTGAATCGAATTAAATGATCATACCTTCAAATAGACCTCGACTACAAAACTGTCACTCAATCCACCCCTTCCATAACCAACACACGCGAACACGCACACATGCAACATCGTCTCCAAACCGCATCGTCCTCAATAAACAGCCGCATGTTTAAAAAACAACAACGACTTCGTAATTAGAATTGTAATTAAGTTTATGATCGTCGTGACAATATGGGAGGGCAGATCACACATCTACGATTAAAGCCTGAGGGCTAGCGGTCAGATTAAGGCGACGATAAAGCACCACCTATAAAACGATGAACTTCACAGTCCACAAACAAACGCCAATAGGGACTTATAGATTTTACATGACGAGAACGTGGACTGCCACGGTGACATCCTTTTAAGGTAATGTGACGTCCTTTAAGGTACTGCCGTGCACGGGCCAGTGCCTTGAAAGAATGGCACACGTGGCAGTCCACTACATCGACGTGCAAATCTAAAAGTCCCTAATCTTTTACAGCGCACACGTGGCATCGATGATGAATCTCCCATTCAGTTTTACCCGTCTACCTATTAAGACATCACGATAATCTACGTTATGACCAAAGATTGATTAAACAAGTGAAACGCTCTCGGCGGTCTCGCCTGCATTACGCAATTCGGCATTACGCAATTCGATATGATGAAAAATTGAGGTTGGGACATTATTTTTATAGGCAGGGTGGCCCATTTGCAGACCCCCGAAAATTAAATCCTCTGAATATAATAAGCATTTTGAAGTGAATATTGATATAATGATATATTGATACAATATAATGAGATTTAGTGTATGGGTAAGAATATAAATGTTTCAATGCTTGTCAGTAATTTACAAATAAAGTTATCTAATAAACTTTTTAAGAAAAGAGGATTTTTCAGCATTTTGTGTAAAAACAATTGGAAGGTAGAGCCCATCTACATCACATCACGTCTCATTAGCATAATGAGAACATTATTATGAGATATACTCCAATATATATTATCGAAACATCAATATTGTCACCTAGCTGTAACTGATCATGTACATACTAGGCCTGGGATCGAATACTAAAATTACTATTAGAATATTCATGGGAAAGTACTTGAATGATTTGAATATTTACTTTCATGAAATATGAACAAATAACAACAATTTATTTATTAATTCTCATATTAAATTTTGAGAACATAATCCAAGTCTACTGACCTAAAATGACCTTTGACCTTGACTTTGTGACCTGGAATTTGTGTCACATGATTTGTGATACTTGATAGCCCTTGGGTACAAGTTTCATGGAATTTGAACAAACACTTTTGAAATTATGCTAAAATTTCAAAATCTTGATGTTGATGCCACAACAAAGTCTAAGTTTCCAGACCTGAAATGACATTTGACCTTTACTTTGTCACCTTAAAGACTAATAACATGATTGGTGATACTTGATAACCCTTATGTTCAAGTTTCATGGAATAGGAATGTATACTTTCAAAATTATGATAACAATTAAAAAAGTCTTAGCCTGATGCCACAACATAGTTAAGTTTGTTGACCTGAAATGACCTTTGACCTTGACCTAGTGGGCTGAAATTCTACTCACATGATTGGGGATACTTGATAACCCTTTAGTCTAAGTTTCATTGAATAAGAACTTATACTTTCAAAATTATATTACAAATTCAAAAACTTAACCTCAGGTTAAGTTTTTGATGATGATGCCACAACATAGTCTAAGTTTGTTGACCTGAAATGACCTTTGACCTTGACTTTGTGACCTGAAATTTTCCTCACATGATTGGGGATACTTGATAACCCTTTAGTCCAAGTTTCATTTAATAGGACCTTATACTTTCAAAATTATATTAACAATTCAAAAACTTAACCTTAGGTTAAGTTTTGATGTTGACGCCGTCGCCGCCGTCGCCGCCGTCGCCGCCGTCACCGGAAAAGCGGCGCCTATGTCTCGCTTTTTGCTACGCAGGCGAGACAAAAACTATGCGCCGCTTAATTAAAAGATGAAAACTTACAAGAATTAGGTAAGTTAGTTACGCAAAACATCAATAAGGGTTGACGAATTCTTGTCACAAGCACAGATGGTCAGTATCGTGGTTCAGGTCACTGTGGTGTGTGGGATTCATGAAAAATGTCAACAAGGGTGGACTTACGACCTTTTATCTCATGTACTGGTCGTCGTGGTTCAGGTTACTGTGGTGTGTGGGATTCATGTGAAATATCAACAAGGGTGGACTTACGACCTTTTATCTCAAGTACTGGTCGTCGTGGTACAGGTCACTGTGATATTACAGTGGTGTGTTTGTTTGTTGTGCCTTCAGGCTCCGTCATAGTTATACACAAATGATTGCCTTCAAAAATTAATTAAGCTGTCAAATTAATTTAAAAAAACCGGTGCATAAATCCTGAAAATTACCTTGATAATACTAATGATTGTCCATCATTGATTCCTAAAACCATACAAAACTAAATTAAAATATGAAAATATACCCTCCAAATTGGACAGGGTTTCGTGAAAATATCAAGAAGGCTCCTACGGCGAAAGGACTTACATCCTTTCATCGCAGGCACTGTTGGTCAATTTCGCGGTACAAGTCACTGTGAAATTAAAGTGGTGTGATTGTCCGTTGTGCCTTTGGGCTCGGTGTGAGCCCTAGCCTCGTCAGACTAATACGCAAATGATTGCCTTCAAATGAATTAAGCTGTCAATTTAAATCAACAAGCGCGTTAAAAACCGTGACCTCCTATACGTGATTTACATAATAAAAGGCCAAGTTTGTCAACTGAAATGAAAGTCAAGGTTTGTCCTAATGAATCTGAGCAATAGTTCCGCCCCGTGGATATCCTTTCTCGAACGAAAGCTACCACTGGTATTCTTGGGGTTTAGCAAGAATTGAGTTGAACACGTAACATTGAATTGAATCGAATTAATAATCTATTTCCATCATCATATTATATACAAAGATGAGAGATGGAATACCTTAACAGATACAGATATAAAACTGACATGTGTATTGACATAATGGCAAAAAAAGATATGCCGTTAAAAAGAATGTGTATTGCAGATTTTGATTTTCATGGAAGCAGGAAATAAAACATTTCTACTGTACTATTTACAACCTGACACACAAATTAGTATTTCTTTGAAAAAGACAGATTTCAGAAACAACATTGTTAAGTCTTATTACATTTCAAGTGAAAAAATAAAGGTTACACTATGGTTTTAACCCTGTATTTTCTGCCCTATGAACAAATTAATGAACTTGCCTGTATGTATACACACGGAGTAGTAGATATTCTTTTAAAACCAAACTCATAAACACTGATGAAGCTGACATTCTTCTGACATACTTCCAATCGCCATCAGTGTTCAATCGGGTCAGCAATACAGACTACAGAGCGACAATAATGTTTCCATTTGCCGCGAAATAAAGTAGAATGAAGTAAGGTGACATTTTGAATGGATTCAGGTAAAGGAAATGACTGTTTGCAGAAGTGGTACGAAGGCATCCATTTCGTAGTAGATTGGTAATACATTTGGTGCTATCACCTTAAGTGATAATAGCGTCAACAGATAACTCCTGTCAACAGAAAGCACCACATTATCCTGAATACAGAAACATCCGTATTCCTTCAATAATTGAGGGAAATGGAGTTGTCGGGGTTTTATCATTTGTTATCCAGATTCCATTTAGCTTGCTTCCCCCATGCTAGGTGCCTGGATCTGCTCGAGATCAGTAAATAGATACTGGGTGATCTATCTATCCCCAACATCTAATGCATTTATCTTTTTGTTGAAAGAGTCTGCATGTCTTCAGTAAGGAAAAAACCTGTGAATAATTTAAAAACATCGACTTGCCTGCAGATAGGCTTAACCTTTATCGGACCTCCACAAAACTCATCAGCTCTGTCGAAAAGCGTGCCGAGTCAAACCTCGAAACGAATGTACCCGCATGGTGATTTTCATTTTACCGGGAATTCGATAGAGTATAGATTGAAGAGGCATGGAATTTGAAATGCAGATTCGCAGCTGGATTTGGTGGCGCTATAACATGTGAACAGAGATGATAAAGATATCTGAAGATGGACTCGAGCAACTCGGTAGTATCACGGGGGTTCCCCCAAAGCGTCGGAATGCTATCACCTTCCTAATGTCAAATAGTTCGATAACATAATACAAATTGCTTTTTCGCAAAGTCTTTTCGGGAACTTTTTAAAATATGTATATAGTCTTTTCGTACACCTGCTAAGATTAAAAAATAATATATAGTTGTAAACTCGTTTGTAAGGCTCTCATTTGTATTCTCGTTCAGTGCAAGATAAAATCTCTTCAGGGTATTAATGCGTTGTAAGTTATGTACATAATGGCTTTCTGTAATTCAAGGTGTGTAGGAGAGGCTGGTGTTAAAAGTATTATCTCGATCCTAATCTGTTACAAATCTTCTCAGACGTGCTATTCTCACCATGTGTTCGGCCTGCGTATAACGGCAATCAGTTTAAGTACACGTGAAAGAAATTTGAGGAATATCATTTTCCGTTTTCTAATCAACCAAGGTCAATATATCTATACAGAATTCAAAATTTTGTGACATCGTCATAATTAAAAGATTGGTACAGCCACAGATAATCCCACATTTTTACATGATGCTAGCTTTGAATAATTAGCAAAGTAAAACTCCTTCTTTTAAAGCCACACTGCACTACTTGTAGCTACTTGCTCCCTCTATATAGAAAACAATGCCTAAGCGGTGCCCGTTGGTCCCCCATAATCCTCTTTTTCTTATGTTAATTGAGAGCTGAGTTGATGAGATAGCCACCTGTCAGTGACCATGCTCCTGGCCAAACTAGTTCTGGTAATGATATAAAATAAATTTTCACAGAATCTAACAAAACTTACACTGAAGTTTAAGATTACATAAAAAATGACATGTGCCGAACGTTTTTTTGTAGAAAATGTATAGGGGCTGAGTAATAAGCATAGAAAGATAAGGAAATCAAGGTAAGTAGGCCCGACACCATTTGATTAACGCATGTCACTAATGTACAGATGACAGTTGTGGTTTGTATTGAAGGTAATTTCCAGCAAGTTTATGTGAGTTTGTTTTTTATTTTACCGGTTCAAACAACAATCTACTACAGGATAAACAACTCATAAAGAATTAGAGCCATGTTTTCTCGACAAACGATTCCCACACCAGAGCTCAAGATTAGCTTTAATTAATAACATCGAATTATCCTGAAGAAAAATAAAAACAAAGATATATTAGGTTCATATCTACCGTAGATGACCCTAGCTAATCAACGAAAAGTTTCAAGCAGGAATACCATATAATATATATCAACACTGCAGAAAGTAACATATGGAAAACCATAAAGCGTCCTACAAAACTTTCATCATAATATCGTCAAGGGTGTCGCTTGAGAGGTTTTGTGTAACCCCTCCCCCCCCCCTCACTGAGGGTATTCTGTTTCTTTTGCTTACCGACACATCTCTCTTTAAACTTAACAATAAATTCGACCAGACACGCCCAACCCCCTCTATTTCGAATAGTCTGAGGATTATCCATTATTATTCTGACGTACACTTTTCTTCAGTGTATCAGTTGTTGATCGCACATCAGTGCGATGCTTAAAATAACAAATCTTGCTAGCAAGTTCCGGTTATTTCACGGGGTTGTTTGTTGATATATTTCCGCTGCTTACAGTCGGTAAACAGGAACTTAATTAAAGCCGAGGATGTCATTATGAACAAGTTCCTGGAATAGATTAAAGCTGGTAAATCAAGTGGGCTGTTTCTTTATTGATGTTAATAACGTTGCCTTAATCACTAAAGAAAATAACTGAGACTTGTATAGGCTTATAGATTTCCGTTTAATCATACTTCTAAAAAAGGAGAAGAAAAAAACCCGCGGATATACCGTAAATGTATATATATATATATATATCCATTCACTATACATTCCAATTATAAATAACCAGCCTTGTCTTGTTCCAGGAAGATTTCTGTCAGCATATATACACATTTATATTTATATATAGTTACGTTGAACATAACAACATGGAAGTGTGGCTAACAATCATATACAAAACTTAAAAACTGTTTTTTTTTTTTAATGGATAAGTATAATGATAAGGATACGTGTATAGGCATATACCTCTATTTCTACTATTTGGCGTATCGATATATACAATTCAGCACGATGTTACATTATTACCTATTCCAAACGTTGTTATATAATGTACTTGGTTATTGATATATATTTATGTTATTTGTATATATTACTAGACATAGTTGTCTTGTGATTTCATCAGTGAAGCCATCCTTAGCAACAACAACAAAATCAACAACAGAAAACCCACATGACCACAACTAAACTATTTCTGACACCGAACATCTGTTATTGTAAATAATGTCCTTCATACAAATGCCGCTACATTTTAACGACATCACCTGGGAAAGGTTGTGACGTAAGTCCATGAAATAAAATATGAATGAATGCCGGTAGAAAGATATTTAACAAATCGGGAACACTTCAACACTTCCCTATGGAATGCATTTGAGTAATGTTTGGCAGTAAAAAAAAATTGTTTGTTCCTTTCTTTGGAGAGATGTTCTGGTAAAGGTGAAAAATAATTTCCGAGCTTTGCTAAATTTCTAAGACAGTTTGTAGGAAAATCATAATGGAAATATCCACTTTAAAGAATTGCTTTTTGAATGACCTTATATTCAAAATATGACAAAAAGTATATTCAGTATTCGGACTTAACAATAAAGCCCCATATTTGTCCCATATACCCAGTTCTGTGAGCAGTGCATTTCCTTTTCACCAAGATGAAGTCAAATATCTATCAATTTGGATGCTTCCGAAACCTCACAGAATTCACAAATTCACCAAAAATCAACGTTTTTTCAAAGTAATTCCAGACAGTTTCTTTCGCCCTCTTTTTGTGAGATCAAAAATTCAGCTTTATCTTTAATGCATAGGTAAATCAACAAATCGTACTCCCGCTCCAAGCATGTTATCACGTCTCAAATGAGAAGGAAAGGATGATTGGTGATGGAAGATTCGCTTGGCACAGACAGACAGGAAAATGACATTGAATGGTTGACTTATGGGGCAAACCAGCGATCGGAATCCAGGGTATTACCATGGACCCGTTTAAGTAGGTCCATGGTATGACATATTCACAAATCGCAATCGCATTCATAACAAATTATGGGGTCTGTATACACTGTAGTACATCCTTACAAATCAAAATTATATTAATAGGAACTGGGGGTGTTTCACAAAGATCCTAAGTTGAACTTATCTCTAAGTTGGACTTAACAATTATGGAAAGCCGTTAGCAGCTATGAAAATATTTTGTAAAAGTTATTTTAAAGGGCATGAAATGTTGATTCAAACCATTCATATTTTCTATTATCAAGGATATTTCATGTTCTTGCTCTGGTATTTATAAAAAGTCTAAAAAACTTGAATTTTCGCTTATGAATATATTTTATTTTAAAGCTACAAATGGCTCTCCATAGTTTTTAAATCCAACTTAGAGTTAAGTTCGACTTTAAATAGGACCGTTGTGAAACACCCCCTGGACATTAATGTGGTCTCACCAACCTAGCGTACATTTCCCCAGAAGACAAACACCCCACATCCCCAAACATGGCGGAATAAACAGTACATTCTATGCATTAAATGCGTCAATCAACACATCATCCCATCCCTATCTCCACAGATGATTTCAAATGCATTTGATTAAGTCAAAGTGGAATCACTTCCATGGATATTTATACATTTTGTAATAACAAACCAATATATATTATCTGGTTTGGAATTGCAAATTTTCGCAATAAATATTTTATACATTTTCAACAAAATGTATTACTCACTAAAAAAAACTCACCTTTCGAAAATATATCAGCAATATGATGGTGGAGTATCACAAAACTAATACAAATCTAACAAAGTAGTCGTGATTTTGTGTGATGCCAATAAACAATACTTGCTTGTGATCAGTTTCAAACACAATTCAAGACGCGGCACTTCAATTTCATTGCAATAACCAGTTGATAAACGTGACGTTATTTTCATTCCACCCTCACCAGAATAGCTGTTCCGTATTATACTAACAGTGACTGATCAAAATGTTATAAATTAAGCAAATGTCAATTCCTTCTCTTAACGAAATCGAATGTCTCAACTATATAATATCTCTTTGATTCATATTAAATTAGAGAAGAGTGAACACCGTATCGCAAGGCATCTCATAAACCAATACAATCAGCCGCCTAATACCGAGGAGCAATAGGCGCCCGATCATAAATTGACACGATGTATTTGTTTTCTTAATATGATTGAATAAGATGAACCGTGAAATTGCACCCCCTCCGATAAAGAAGAGTTTAGTTGAACAGTATATTCTTAGTACAATGAAATAGCATAAAGGAGAAAAAAAACTACGAGAAAGAAAATCATCCTGAAAATTATGCTGAGTTTTATCATCAAATCTAAGCGCGCGCACGCTCGCTAATAGCTCCCACTGGAAAGTCACAAGGTGTGGTTTTCAGTTTGTGATATACGCCAGGCTGGCAAAGGGTGATAAATTGAATGGAATAGGGATATAATTTACAGAGGAAATAACCCATTTAACAACACACGTTAAATATTCACACCAAGGTCGACTTTCATTATCTTTCATGGGGTGTTTTACTGCTGCTTTATGATGAAGCTTTCGTAACACTACTTGCCGTTTTTGTTGTAAATAATCAATGTTTGTACTGATATGGATAGGGGATCGAGGCATTATTCAGATTTTCTTTTTTTATATAAAGAGTATGTAATGAAGTAAACGAATAGCGATCGACTTTAATTTATCTTATGTTCAGCGCTCACTACCGATCCTCTTGCGATCCGATTTTCGAAGAATTGGCAATTATAATAGAAATGGAAAGTCCTAACAAAAATCACCTCCCCAATCCAGGCTCTGAATGATACTAAGAATACTATCGACCGGAATATGTGTGCAGTTAAGCCTTCTAGTCAGAATAAAAGCTGAATCGGCTTCAAACCGTAGACAATCGCACGACTGGTGTGACGCCACTTCGATTCTGATGCTATTTAGCTTTTCCTTTTCGAAGGAAGCTTGAAATCCCTAGAAAGGTAGATTTCATTAAAGATTTCATATGAGTATTCATATCCTCTATCATTAAGACTTTAACAGCTTGAATG
This sequence comes from Mesocentrotus franciscanus, assembly GCA_037976565.1. NCBI lineage: Eukaryota > Metazoa > Echinodermata > Echinoidea > Camarodonta > Strongylocentrotidae > Mesocentrotus > Mesocentrotus franciscanus. The sequence continues at coordinate 24,765,078 of CP137677.1, read as the reverse complement.
TTGATGATAAATGCTATTGCAAATTCTTTCAAAATCGGATCGCTGTCAGATCGTATAGTGTCCGGTGGGCTTTAGGGAGACACAACATGGATATGAGCCATATTATAAGACTCGGGGTCATTTCGGGGAATTAAAGCTTGATAATCATTGTATGTGTTAGAAGAAAAGAGCAAAAATGTAACGATGGATGACGATAGTCAACCCTTTATTAAAGTCAAACAGGCCTAAATCTAGAAAGAATTTTCATTCACTAAATTGGGAAGTAAAATGCTAAGACCTTTTATGAACTTACTCCCTAGGGAACGTTCCCAACCTGAACAAGCATAACGTAATCACGTACACATAAACATTATTAAACAAACATCCGACAGAAATCTCAAAATAACAAACTGTTTCCTTCCTTACGCCTTTCCCTTTTAATATCATCCAAACAAATAACGGTTCACCGAGCCTCGGCATCCATAATTTAAAAAATAGCTTGGGGCACACATCCATTACAAAAATATCCTAACACCGAAGTAGAGCAAATGGAGAAAAAATGCAAGCTCCAAGAAATGCCTTAAAGCCACGTGTGCCTTCGTTCAATAATTATTCTGTACATCTAGGACAAGCAAATGTTTGCCTACAATGATCAAATCATAAACCAAAGTACTAGTAATGGCACATAACGATCGTGACACAGCGTGCACCAAATTCTCAGTAGCTGGAGGGGAGGTTAAAGGTACTATGTCCCATTTGCAGGCCAAAAAAATGAAAAGGTTAAATTCCAATGGCATATGTAAGATAATACTGATTTAGAACTTCCTTCAAAACGAAAGGGCTGGAAAATATCTTTCTGTGGGAAATAACGACGATTAGTTGTCAAATCGACATAAGAGATTGCAATCACTTATGTAAATAGTCTGATTTTCATACCCTTGTACCGAATGGTCGTATGTTTTGTGCTGCGCAAAGATTCAATCAGTTTAATTTTGGCCATTGCAAGAAGTGGGTTATTGATGTAGACAAAATGTTGCATGTACCCGTTACAGCTCATTTTATGTATTTTATTACCAAGGAAAAAAAAAGAAGTCGGTCAGTCACTCAATAGTGTCTGACAATGAAGTCTAGAAAGTAAACGGGTTTCCTTGCATAATTTGAATACTAGGACGTTGCTAACGTTTAGATTTCACAGATAGGACATACATGACATATTCATAATTCCTGCAATGTTCTACAGAATTTGATGTTGGCTGCCAAAGGGACATACCTGTAGTATCTTTAAAGCCGAAGTTTAGGTCCGGTAATGCGTTTTTTGTGTGTGTGTGAAAGAAACTGGAAGAGAAAAGATCATGGAGCACATCAATATTAGCGTATCATGTGATGTTCTGGAATCATCAAATTGATAAGAAATTGGTTCAGCCTTGCTAAAAGTCACGATGGCTCAGTGGTAGAGCAGTGGTCTCGTAATGAGGGAGATTCCGGGTTCGAAACCAAGTGGATGCGCTAGTGCCCGTTGGGAGGCTAAGGCATTAATCATCAGTATAAAGTCCCTCGCAGACGACTTAAAGCCGTCGGTCCCCTGTTTTGTCATATTTCGAGTATGCGGATATTTGAAGAGCTATCCTATACAGGGATCATTTACATTCATACATTATGACTCTTGAGAAAAAAAATAATAGGCCTAAATAAAAAATAAAATAAAATAAAAATAAAAAATAAAAATAAGAAAAATGAAAAATGAGAAAGCGCTAAAAAAAAATAAAAAAAAAAATCACATTTACCAGAACTCAACCTTCTCTTTAAAGGAATATGACGTGAGGCAGAGCTCTGGAGAGCTAATGTACGCCAGGCAATCATCACTCGTCCTGCATATATTTACCTTGATAACAAAAATCGTGACGTAATTTGAAGCGATAATAGATAGTATTTTCCCAACCCGTGTTCCACACCGAGGCTGAAACTCGATAGTTGCCCAGGAAGGAAATGCAGTTTTCATGGCGGTTGACTATGGTGATCCACGCACCACGGGAATTTTGAACTTGTAAGGCAATATTTTAAAATCTTTGGCATTGACTGATGTTTGAATTTCTTTGAAAGAGCTTGAGGTATTAGATAAAGAGTTACATTTTTTAACCTTGTGATGTTGGCAGGATAAAATTGTATCCGGTCGATTTCCCGATAGAGTATCGCCTCCGGATGACTATCACCCCGGGTGATATACCGTTTAGGGTAAATAACACCCAAATGATATAAATAATTGGGTTACCGAAAAAAAGTGTAAGAATGAATTTAAAGCCTTGAAACTAAGAAATTATGAATCTACGATATTTACGATGTTATACCTAATAACATCGTAAATAACACATTTTACAACACACTTTTATTCAGTATGTATTAATGCACAACACTTTACAGATCGACGCATCGAGCAGCACAAAAGCAGGAATAAGTATATATTGACATTATTTCGGCAAACTATTTAGTTAAGAAATATAAAAAAGGAGTAAAAAGTTATCAAAGATATAAACAAGTGATGAGTAAAAAAAAATTATATCTAAGCATATATAAATATCCTCTGTAAGTTTGTCCTACATGTTTATGAAGTCTAATACATACCAAAATATGCTAATAGTTACTTTTCATCGGATTTAAAAACTAATTACCGTCTATACTATAATGTTATATTAAGATATTACAAATATGCAACAACGTTTTCTTGAACAAAAAAGCAAAGCAAAACAAAACAAACAAACCATTCATTCATTACGAGGATACCAAATACTTTGTAAATATATCTATATGTTCTTACTTATCCTTTGTTGCTGTTATGAGTTTATGTTCATGATTTTGTTATTATTTGCATTATTTGCATTAATTTTTTAAACAATTGTTACTTATTATGTTTAATAGGGCCTCATGGAAGACCACCTTTATTGGTAATAATGAGTCACTCTGTCTAAATATCAGAAATAAATGAATAAATAAATATAATTTTTTTTTTTGAAATTACTACTGAGAACACAAACACGCCAAAATCATGCAAGATTCAACTATTCCTAGTTTCTGGTCCCATCCTCATTCCTCTTTCGGCTAACCTCAATATTTGTTGTTGTTGTTGCTGTTTAATATAGGCCTATATTTTTGTTTTGGAAAGGGGAATATTAAAGCCACACTGTACTACTTGTAGCTACTTGCTCCCTCTATATAGAAAAAATGCCTAAGCGGTGCCTGTTGGTCCCCCATGATCCTCTTTTTCTTATGTTAATTGAGAGCTGAGTTGATTAGATAACCACCTGTCAGTGACCACGCTAATCCCTATAATCCTTCCTGGCCAAACTAGTACAGAGGGGCTTTAAGAGACGAATCCGAGGGTTTCTACACAGCTGGATGAAGAAAAAAATATGTTAATATTGAGCAATTCAACCTTGCTTTGATTCCCTGAAGTGCATTTATAAATCAAATGAAATTCATAATTTGAAGGGGGGAATGTGTTCAAATCTATATCCACATGTTTGGAAACATTTCACATGTCAAATAACATGAAACCAACTCCTCCTCATTTTCGGGAAAAAAGACAAGAAACTAGGGATTAATTTTACTTGGCCTAATAATAGTTATCTAAATGTTTTCGGTGAAATGTCACATGCCCCTTTAAACTGTCTAAACAGAGCTCTCACTATAACGATACAGAATGTCTTCATTTTCTTTCTTTCTTTCTTTTACTCCAGGCCGACGGGCAAAAAAAATAGCATTCGGATGTATACATTCCCCTGCTCTACTCTCCCATTATTTAAACCTACACATCCAGTCGTTCAAAACAAAATGGCTCAACCGGGATGGTTTTACGAATTGTCGAGGTGTGGATTACGACTGATTTATGCCGTTCCGCAAAACTGTACGTGATCTCTGAATAGAATGTCAAGTTGATGTGGGTCTCTTCCCAATCTATTATTATTTTAGTGGATTCAGTGTTTGCTTATCGGCCGATTGCATTTCATGAGGGAGCGATTTTGGCAGCATTCACACTCAGGGACGGCCTAGCGACTTCCAAAGTGGGGGGGGCGGGGCACCAAGAAAAAAGGGCACCTACAAAGGGAAATTTTAAAGCGAAAATATACAATTTTTAGACATTGGTATATACCCCTACATTGTGATTACATTATCAGGGATGATTTCAATATTTGTTTCACTTTATATACCATACAAGATATTGCTTAAGCATCATGCTCGATTTGTGAGGTCGCAGTGCGAAAAATTACATCTTATAAAGAGGAAGAAAAAAAATCCTGATGGGGTTATAAGCACATTCTCATAACGGAAGACTGAAAAGACCTTTGATAAGTAACATAAGTATATCATCTATAGATACGTGCGAGCGTAGCTTGGAATTAGGGCGCGTTTAATGATGAGAGGAAAAGGAGACACTCATCAGAAAAGAAAAGGAGCATTTGTCAAAGTACAAAGAGTAATTATCAGAGGTGAAAATGGGGCACTTCTTACACTCTCAAAAACAGGCACTCACCAGGGATGAAAACAGTTAGGCATTTGTCGACGGAAAAGGGGCCCCCATCAGATTTTGATATAGGGGCATTATAAGAGGTGTAAAGGGGCATTTATGAAAAGGGGATAGGTCCCTTATTAGAAAGGAAAAGGGGCACGTATCCTTGTTAAAAGGGAAATTATCAGAGGTGGACAGAGGCACTTATCGCACCTGAAAAGGGGCAATGACCAGATATGAAAAGAGGCACTTATGTAAATGAAAAAGGGGCACTTATAATAAAAGAAAATGTGCATTAGTTGAAAGAAAATGGTCACCGATCAGATTTTAAAGGGGGCATCTTCGGAGGTGAAGGGGGCACTTATCTGAAGTGAAAAGGAATATTTTCTCGTACTTGAAAAGGATCATTTACAAGAGAAGGGGCACTTATGAGAAGGGGAAGGGGCCCTTTTCTATGGGGAACTTATCATTAGGAAAAGGGGCACTTATTAGAAAGGAAAAGGGGCACATGTAAAAATATAAGGTGCGCTTATCCGAGTTAAAATGGGGGTAGTTATTAAAAGGGAAAGGGGCACTTACTAGAGTTTAAAAGGGGCACTTATGAGAATGGAAAATGGACACTTATTGCAAGGAAAATGGAACTTGTCGCCTCTGTTCACACTGAACCCTTTCCATGGTTCTTAGCACGCGAGGTTTATCAAAGACGAATTCCACTTGACAGAGTTGCGATATTACTTTCAAACTTCCTTTATCTATATCAGATTTTCCTCTAACTGTGACTAATCTGTTTCTCTGATTTCATGGACTTCCCCTTGAAAACCCCCTAAATAAATAGAATTGATATTAAAAAATCATTAAAAAATTATGAAATTCCAACAAACTGGTTCTTTTTTTTCGATAGCCGCTGTATAACGAAACACGTGATGATACTGTTCATTCATAATCAGATCTTATGGTGTCTTTCTCATAAAGACGATACATCTGCCAAAGTTTAGACAGTCAATTTATATTTTAAACCGCGGGTTTGAACAAAACATTGTTATGACCTATCATGACGCAACGAAATGGTGGGGAAGCTGCGTTACAAGGTTTGACCACATAGACAGATCTTTGTTGAAAACACTTCACGATAGAATGTCAATTATGAGCTGTTTTAGCCTTGCTTAATGTATTTAATAAATCGTTAGGTTACCATGGCAATGCTAGAAAGGGTAGTGCATGGAATGAGCCGAAAGTCCAGTCCTTTATTTCTTTATACTGGTAAATGCATTGAACGTGAATGTCAAGTTTCCAATATATCAGCACCAACAACTAAGTGCTTTTGTAAATGTTGTATCTTTGTTCCTTTGTGTGTGTGTATGTGTGTGTGTTTTATCTGATATCCTCCTCTTAACAGCGCCCCCTGGGAGAAAAGTGCTTGTCACTGAATGGACCAACCTGTATAAATAAGACTTAATAGTAATAATGATAATAATAATAATAATAATAATAATAATAATAATAATAATAATAACAATAATAATAATAATAATAATAATGATAATAATAATAAGAATAAAAATAGTGATAATAATTATTATGAGATGATGACAAAAAGTAGCAATAAAATTACAGGGAAATTATCGTTTTGCGAGTGCCATTGGTTTCGTCGCATCACATTACTGGTGTCTGTATACACGTATTCCAGTAAAAATGTTGTGGTCTTTTGAATATTAAGATACAGGACTGAAGATTACAGGGCTCGCGGTTCGAATTCCAGCCCAGCATTTAGGTCTTTTGAGAAGACGTTAATCGCTATGTGCCACTCTCCACCTAGGCAGGTCATGTCTAAATTGCTACGCGGCAAGTTTGACCGGTAGTTACTTTGGCATCTCGTCTATAGCCCGTAAATATTTCTAAGCGCCATAAAGAGGCTCAGCATGACGGGTATGAGCGATTTATAAGAAATTATATACCTCACTTTAGAAATCTAGCCATCTGATTGGTCGAAATTGGAGTCGTGATGTTAAGCCATGCCCCACTCACAGGGAATATCCATTAATTTGTGCCCTGATCCTCCTGCGATCCCCAATGGTTTACGTGTTAAAATTGTCTTTGTGCGAGCGCGGACAACCATACAGTGGTTTTTCTGCGATTCCCAAATGATTGAAACTTTCAGTCATTTTGCTAGCAAAGATTAACAGACAGTGTCTCGGATTTTCTGAGATGTTTTAACCAATCTTTACTCAATAAAAGGCTTAGGTAAGAATTTTTGTTTTAATTCGTATGATCGGCATATAAAAGTCATATCGACTGCTTTAATACTCGAGGACTGGCTGTTTCTATACTGGTTCGCGGGAAAGTTGAATCCCCTGCCATCACCCGAGGCGCGCCTGGGTCCCTTGAGCGTATAAAAACAGCTAGTCCTCTCGTAGCAGTCGATATCTCTATACCATTATCATGAGTAGCAGCATGGAAGTGAATGATGGACTATGGTGGCCAAGAAGGGACATCGCGAATCGTGAAATCGCGAATAATTCACGACGAAATCGGCGACGAAATTCACGACGTCGCGAATTACGTCGTGAAGTTCGCGATGAAATTCACGACGACGACGTCGCATATTTCGTCGCATATTTCGTCGTGAATTTCGCAACAATCACACGATTCGCGACCAAATTAACGATGAAATTCGCAACGTCGTGAATTTCGTCGCGAATTTCGTCGTGAATAATTCGCGATGTCCCTTCATGGCCACCATACTGGACAGTAACAAAAAAGCCGAGAGAAAGACATTAGACTCATTTGAAATGGGGTGTTGGTGCAGGATGCTAAGGATCCCATAGACAGCCGGGTGAACAAACAGATCGGTTCTTGATGAGCTAAAACAAAGCTGCTCCTTGGAGGCCATGGTTGTGAAACTAGAGACTTGACTCTTTTGGACACATTGTAAGATCAAAGGGTATGGATGGGTAATCATGCTTGGCACAGTGCAGTCATTAAGAGAGATGTGCATATATACTTCCATATGACAGAGTAGCCTGGAGAGGGTTTGTCAATACAGTCACCAGGAATCGAGGGACGACTCGATGGCACCTAGCAGCAAGGTATTCAGTATTCCCTACCTTTGAAATAACTGTCACTGCTTAAACTCAGAGTGCGTTTTCATTACCCTTCTCACTCTTATGTACTGGCCTCATGGCTATCCCTGAAAAATGCGTCCGTTCCTATTCAATGTTGCCCCCAGCACACTCATGCAAAGTTAATTTCTAATTCTCTGCACATACAAAAGGCATCTATTACCCTTCACCGACTGCTCGTTTTGGCAACGATATATGCATGTAGCTCTCGGTTAAGGATAATGGTCTCTAAAGATTCCATTTCGAAAACGTGACGAATGTTACCTCCTAGCTCAGTTTAGAAACGGTAGGAATTAGATGCAGAGAGATAAAAACCAGGTCGGTGTCAAGTCAAAATGTGTACTGGATTTTAGACGAGTGACTCCCTTATTTCAACTTATCATGCTGTCTCGTGGTCGTGGTTGCCATTTAAACCAACAAAAAAAGGCACCTGAGTTTTTACAGGTATGTCTTTTCATTTCTTTGAAGGATGTTTGGACTATTGGGATCTATTCTTTTCATTTTGTGAAGGGGGGTGCGGAGGCTTGCCAAATATTTGGTTCGTCCATCGGCCATTATTCCTGTGAGAAAATCATGGATGTTCCTCGGATATTATCCATCATATCATCTAATTGACCTGGAAACGTGGCAATTTTGAATGCTTAAACGAATATTGCCCTAACTTAATGAATTGGCAAGATCAAGTCACACACGTAAGGAAAAAAGCGTTATCCAGTATAAATTGTTTAAAACGTGTGAGACCATATATTTCGCAAGATACGGCAGTGGTGTTATATAAACCCTTGTGCAACCTCATTTTGATTATTGTTCGGTATTATGGAGAAATGTCTGCAAACCTCATCTTAAGCAACTATCAGTTATTCAAAATAGAGCACTGCCAGTAGTTCTGTCTGTTGACAGCCGTTTCAACACAAATCTGCTCTATTCTATCCTAAAAGTTGACCGTGTTGAAATACGTTGAAAAAAAAGCCCTAGCACTGATCTTTAAACTAGTTAACAATTTGCTTCCTGGGTCATAATGCGAACTCATTTCCCTAAAAGAATACACTTACTGGCTCCGGAATTCTGATAAAAAAGCTCCCCAAAAAACAGAACCTAATTTAAACGAATGGGATATATTTATTCAAGTGTTCAATTATTCAACGCCTTACCTGAAAAAATTCGTCTTTTGTCAAATACCCGGCAATTTGAATTGGAGGTAGATGCATTGTACTAGTCCGTCACTCTCACCCTCTTCTTCTTTTATCTCTCTCCTTCGCTCTCACTCACTGTCTATCCCACTCCTTTTCTTCTCTATCTCTCTCCCTCTCTCTCCATCTCCCCTTCCCATCTCTTAAACTACTGTTTTCCAGATTTCCTTTCTCTCTTTCGTTATTGAGATTCTCCTCCTCTTCTCACATTCTTTCTCTGTTTCTTTTGTTTTCCTCCTCCTATCCCATTTTACTCTTCCCCTATGCCTATTGATTCAAATGACCCTTTTTATATCATATATCTATGTCTGTTATTTTCATTTAATATGTTAGCTTTTTACTTAATGTTGTTCTTCCTAATTTATTCATACGAAACTTCTTTATATCACAGGCCTATATCTTTATGCTTGTTATTTTTATTTGATGCGCTAGCTTTTTATTTAGTTTTGTTTTATATATGTCATCTTTAAGTAGTTTTTCCTATGTATTTATATTCAATTTGGAGTCTATATGATCTGTTTTATGTTTATAACACGGACTTGCTGAAAAGCAGACTTTTTAGGCTGATGTGAGTTTTAATGTGATTAAATAAATTCATTCAATTCAATTCTACATCTATTATATTAACAAAATAATCTGGTAAATGTCGCATGATTATTCGACTTGGTTTCTTGTAATAAGAATGAAAACCGATAAACACATTCTGGTTTTATCATTGCAGTACAAAGAAACAAACTGACATAACCTTTATCTGTCTTAAAGTCTGGCGGCTTGGCATCAACTAACTGTTGCCCAGTGACGCTGCCTCTAACCACTAATGTTTTGATAACTCCACTGGGTACTTGATATGCCCAGGTGCTGCCACTACTTATTACACTTCCAACCCCGTTGCCATCCGTGGGTTAAAGGGATTAGGTATCTTTGTCTCAGATTCTAAACAAAATCCTGGATTTAGCTCATGCTGCAATCATAATCATAAACCTTTAGGTCAGTCAGGAATCCCATGATGTTTACAAGCCGATCGCCCGTCTGATTATCAAGATATTTATGATTGGAATTCGAAATTTCAAAAACCGTTTTTTTTCCCAACGGTTTTTATAACACTACAGGCTATTGAGGAAAATGAGTATGGTAAAACCGGTCACTCAAAAAATTTTACTTTTTTGAGGCACTTAATGATCATTTTGAAGCGCAATTTTTTTAGGGCTTCAATATTACACTATATCACAGACGCAGATAGCACGTAGGGCCATGTATCTCATATTTGGCATTGTTAAACGATGCCTTTAAAGCTTTCACACCCTTTCAGATGACGTGTGAGTGTTTGTTTACGTCTGTGTTGAATAAATGAGAAGAGATTGCCATGGTTATTGAACTCTTCGGTATATTTTGATGGAATACTGATCTTTAAGAAATTATTCTTTACCTTGCCACATTTAATTGAGTGCTACCATGTACAGAACTTACTATATTGACCTAACACAGGATATGAAAACTTTCTTTAGCAAAAAGAAAGAACATTTCAGAATTTCATTATTTTCTCAAATGCATATTTCAATTTTCTGCCTGATATTTTTAACTTTCCTGTGTTGAAAACTGATTCGACCACAGATGGATATGTCACAATCCTCGCAAACGTTACAACAAATATCACCATGTTCTAGAAGTGTCGTTACTCCTAATAGTGTGTTTGAGAGCGTGTATGTGTGCTGTGTGTATGTGTGGTATTGTATGACTTGTGAGAAATTAAGATTATTTTTCAAAAGACATGTAATTTGAGTTCAAGACTCATTGTAATGTATGTCAGTAACTTGAGTATCAGATAACAAAATCAGCGCTGCCATATGAAGAGACAATGCACTAATAGTGATGACATCTGAAAAGAAACCAACATCACGATGATCCGAAGTTAAAAAAAATCATAATAATAATACGAAAGTTGGAAAGTCTGATTATCGAGATATTTATGATTGGAAATCGAAATTTCAAAAACCGTTTTCCCAAAGGTTTTTATAACAATACAGTCTATTGGGGGAAATGAGTATGGTAAAACCGGTCACTCAAAGATTTTTACTTTTTTGAGGCACTTCATGATCATTTTGAAGCGCAATTTTTTAGGGCTTCAATATTACACCATGTCACAGACACTGATAACACGTAGGGCCATGCATCTCAGATTTAACATTGATAAACGATGCCTTTAAACCATATCCATAAACGACGGACTATGAATAAACTGCATGGCTCATTCATTATGAACGCGTGGTCGACGCCAATACATTGGGTGATCATGGTGATAGCACTTTTCTGCGTGATACCCATAGTACAGTTACAGTAAGTCAGTAATTACAGCAAAGTTAGCGTAATATTCATTACTAAGGAGATATGCATCATCATCATCAGCCCATGATTTATTCATACATTAACCCATCAAGTATTGATAAAAAAAATCCCGGGATAAAAAGCAGCCTTGACACTGATTCACTATTCAATGTAGCTATGTATTTAATCTCTCGTTAGAAAGGAAGTGCACGACGACTCTTCTAACAAAATTATGTCAACAAAACTTCCCGCTTCTGGCATCTCTGTCGTCAAAAGAAGCATAACACGCTCAACGAATTTGACAGACGAAGAATCAAATGCCATGATTATCTGAGAAACTTTTCATTAATGATGTTGCACGGATCATGCACCGTCAAGTGCGTATCAAATTAAAGCTCTACTCAACCATGATCTGCGCATAAACGACGCCAAATGAGCAAACATTTAGAGCAAATAACTGGTGGCGTCAGGCAGCAAAGACCAACGAGACGAGACGAGACGGAGTAGGGTTTGTGATTTAGGAGCTGAAATGGAGCGGCGGGTGAAGAGACACCTCAATTTCCTGCAAAGTGCATCAAGAACATCCTCTTTTGTCACCGATTCTTCTCTTCTTTTTTTTTTTTTTTTGACGCGTCATATTCTATGGTCAAGTGCCCTGTCCTCTTGTGAATGATTTAAGACCAAGACACCAAGGTTCCCTCTTACCCCGGACTCCGAAAAAGGGAAGAAGTGTTGTTGACTTGGTTAACTTGATTGAATTTATTTATAGCGGGAACATTATTGCATTTTGGTTGTACTATGTTATTGACATGTTAATCAGTTTCCTATGGTGTCTCTAATGATGAATCTAGCATACAAATAGAGATTCATTTGGCAATTATTTCTTTGGATAGTTAATATAAGGACTTCTGGGTTGATACACGTAATCAGAGGCGTTAAATTGGTGAAGCACTGAAATAAAAACAGACCCCTAGTAATTACCAAGTGAGTGATTGTATACTGCTGCGTAGTTCCGATGAATGAGCCTTCACCCTTCCCTCACATCCTGATAGGGATCGACTTGATTGATGTTTAATTGAATTTTCTCCGTTATTACTAAATAAGTTGACATTCCCAACATCAAATCCAAAAATCGAAAGAACGAGTATGACTTATTGTTTCCTCACCTCCTTCGGTCCATCCGGAAAAAAGTAGGAAAGGGAAAGACAAACTATTTCTGAGCAACACTGGAATTAGGCCGTGAATAAACTTTTGGCGACACGAGGAGCAACCATCATCGATTCCGCACCAGACAGTGGTGACAGAATTCCCGACAATGAGTTTGATCACGATGGCGATCGACAAATAATGATATCCGTCATATATTGAAGGTTCAGACGAACGATCACGTATTCGCACCACTAGCTTATATTGAAAGAGGGAAAGATGGGGGGGGGGGATTTGTCCCTCATGACTGATTTTCGACCATGGACAAAATAGCAGACTCATTAGTGAGGCAATCAAGTTTTGCCAATAATTCTACGATTTCTCATACAAAAGCAAGAGTCACTACCCATTCTCAAATAACTTGTTTCATTAATGAACTTTAAGGATAATCTAAAGCAGAGATGTTTTGCCGCCCCCAAAAAAATGAGGCCAAGGTCGGGATACGCCACTGACATGAATGATTCACATCCAAACGTTGTCAAACATTGACGGAACGAGAAAGAGATATTCGTTCCTTGAAGTCACGTCATCCGGATTACCGCCTTGGTGTGTGTCTGCTCTTCTGTGTCATCCCAGACAGAGTCTATGTCACATTGCGATGTTAATTAAGATGTTTTCAACACCGCTCACGCACACTAAGTTAATTGATGACAGTTTAATTTCATGAAATTCAATACTGTCGCAGTCAAACTAAGGAATCGATTTCATCAAATAAAATGCTTTGTGTGAACATGGTGAACATATAATAGTGAAGTAATAGATATCAACGTAACATGTTCACACATTTCAATATATTTTTTAAATTTTGATTGGATTTCAGACTACAAATAGATAAGATAAATATACAGCAAAGCAATAATGTCCACTTTCCACTCTTGGCCGAGGTGAATAATTGGCTAACCGGTAGGAGTAAGTATTTAGAGTGCTAAGCAACGTGGGAAGCTAAAACTTAGCTTTTATTTGCAGGCCGTTTAACTTTCCAAAGCACTTCAGAAACTCATAGACACATTTATTTACATGCTCTATAACCTATACGAAAATGAAATATTTATATAATTATTCCTATCAATAAAATCTGCAAATATGTAAACCAACATTCGGACAACGGCATATTCTTCTCTAGAGGTATCAAGTACATAAATGTAGTAATATTTACCGAAGCTAAAATCATTATACAATACTTGACATTATATATTGGTAAAGTTTTGATATCACCCATCTCCTTTGCTACTTCTCTCTCGCTCTCTCTCTCTCTCTCTTTCTGTCTCGTTCTTTCTCCCCTGCTCTCTCTATATTACTCTTTTTTTCTTTATATCTCCCTCACTCTCGTTCGTTCTGTCTCTCTTCCACAATGTTTCACTCCACAATTTTTCACTCCACAGAGACGAGACATATATAAAAGCCTGATATCCATAACGTAATGTGAGCGTATATTGATTGGAATATAAAATTTCCTTTCAATTCCTCCTATAGAGTCCTTACTTCCGCGCGGCTCATGGCTTTGAAGAAGTGACTATAGTAGGTAAACCTCCATACCACCCCACCCTTCGGTTTGTCCGTTCTTTCACTATATAAAAAGAACTGGTATTTCGGAAGCGGTTGAATATTAAAAGGAGTAACGTTTAAGAATCGAAACAATCTACAGTTCAGTATACAAAAGAGTCAGCATTTGGGAAGCGTTTAAATAAGGAGATACATTTAAGAAATGCAACACTCTGCAAAACTAGTGGGCGATGAACTTAAAGCACAATGTTTCACCCGTAATGATGGCATGAGGCATATTTGAAATCGTAAGGAAATGAGGATTAGTTCAAGATCGCAAAATTCCAGACATTACTGAATATGATTGGTAATAAGAATATGAAAATAAATAGTGGATATTAAGTGCAAACTCAATCTATATTGATTTCACATAAACTCATGACATTCAGATAACATTCTTCAAACGAGGCATTCAACACATAATTCAGCCAGAACGAATAGTGCGTTTTCATGCACAACCATAATAACGGTTTAACGCTAATGCGTGAAAACTGTCGATAGGTGCATATATATGCTTCACGTGTTATGTAAAATAGGAAAATCCATCTGGATCAAATGTTATTTTCTTTGTTGACGATCTTACTGCCAGACGATTTAAATAAATCTCATATAGTCAGTTAATTTATGAATCCTCTGTGCACTGATAATCTATCGCGATAGCATCTCCCTTATAAAATTGTTGTACAGTGACATGTATAGTGTCCTATTTCCACAACACTTGTTGCAAATTTTTCCCCTCACGATGATCCTGAAATGAAAGTAACAAAACGCCACTTTGGGCGAGAGAAGACAATCCTCGTTAGGACTGACTCAAAAGGGAGACAAGAACCGCAGTGGGAGTATTAATAAGATATACAGCTTCGTTATTTATTCGAAAACAAATTGTCATATAGTTCAGTTGATCAGCTACATCGATTATAACTTTTTTTCAATCCATGCCCCAGAAAAATAGTTTACAGTGCTTTTTAAAGTTACATTCGCTTTAGCTAAAGACAGTACCCGCTCATAAAACCAAGCCAGGATGTTGATGGAAGGATAAAAAAGACTCATTATAATCCGTCTGCAGAATGAGGCTAAGTGTTACAGGGAATATTGGCATTTAAATCGACACACTTATTTTAAAAGCTCAGAGTGTTTCCTCCGCATGTGCCCCACGCAACCTTTTATAAGTTAAATCCCAAATGTCATTCTGACATCTCCGGGAATATCAGATTACGTTGGTATAGACTGAAAATAGTCAGTTTACGAGTCACTCTTCGTCGCTTCTGATTTAAAAGTTCAATTTCGTATCGGGCGGTATTCAGGGGCCAGCGGCCTTACTAAAATATACTGTCACTTGCAAATTTGCCGGGGATAATTCACACAGTGCGGACCAATTTTCCGTCGTTTCAAAATAGATCCATCGCTAATCGATGTAAATACTTTTGTCAAATGACGCTAATTGAACCATTTCTTGAAGGCTATTGTAGTTCATGAATAGTCAATATTTCATCCTGGCAATCGTTAATTTAGCCCGAATGAAAATCTAGGATTAATTCAACCAAGTGATGAGACTCAGTGATCATTTAAAACTCAACTAATGACTTTGATTGCCATTTGATTAGAAACACAGAGCGTAATCAATCCCAATTTCTTTTTTTCGAGTGCATGGCCATGTCCCTGAACCCTTAAACGCTTTGATTTTTCGAGTGAGAATCTAATGACGTCACGTAACGACATGCAACAAGCCTCGCGTCAGGAAAGCACCCCTTTTCTGGGTTAATGTTATATGGTTTGGGGAAAGTCTGCATGCCAGAATTATGCGGGTTGGGTCGTCTTATAGGCTCGACGTAATGGCAGAGGCGTCGTTAATGTGATACATGGGTACTTTTCTGCACAAGTCTGACATTTATGCACAAGTCTTGCAGAACGATGTTAGCACAAACTAGAACGATGCACTTAGACTTTTTGAATTGACTATCCATGCATTATTCACAGAACAGCCATAATGGAGAAAAAAATATCTGATGGTGTTGAAAGAAGCACTGGTTCGAGAGTCATCATACTGGAATGATGGCAAGCCATGCGTAACAAGGTGCCATTTTTGTACCCATGGGATAATCTTAAGGGGAATTCAGAAAAAGCTAGGATATCGCAAATACAATGTAACCCCGTCTTCAGTCACAGCACCTGAAGCACGATTCTACGATCTCTGGGGACATTTGTGTAGAATAAACAGACGTATCCCCACGCCAAAAAAAAGATACGAATTGAAGTCACGTGGATGCAAAAAAGGGAGTTTTGTGAAGAAATAACGAGGTGAAATTTGAGACAGTGTTTGTCCTCGAGTAGTACTCAGAGGCGGTGCGAGGAGAGTGGCGTTGACCGTGGTCAGTCTCAAGTCCCATCTATTCATTCCCATGTAGCCCTTTCTTCACATGCTGCTACTTTTTCAGCAAACATCACACATTTACAAACGGCCCTTGACGTCAAAGTGGACATTCTGAATTCCCCCTTCAAGATTAATATTGCCATTTGGTAGCAGCCAACAACAGCTTGTGCGTATAAGACATTACATTTAATGGCATAAATTTACAGATCATGTTTTTTATCAAACAAAACTATTTTGGCTTATCAAGTTGTGTACGTCTTGGAGCATAATCTCGACTGATGCAAATGAATTCTACGAATACCCACGCGCCCACATACAAACAACCACTTTACCCCTTTACGTTGCAATAATGACTTTACCATTGGCAATAGCTGAGAATACAGGAGGTATTAACTATTAAAGATAATGAACATTGTTCTATAAAATATATATATACCTTTGTGTTTAAAGATGTCGATAGAAGAATATATAAGTCTGCTTTCTAACGAGTAAACCCGGGCAATACCTAACAGACTTTTCTGCCTGTGCGCTGTGGGTGAGGGCTGGTAAGTTTTTATGTGTAAGTTTATGAGAGTGCTAAGTGTGCGTGAGTGCGTATGTGTATGTGTGTGTGAGCGTGCGTGTGTGTGTTTTGAAATAAAATAATACACCTATTTATGACACTTTCGTCAAACGTGCGCTTTGTTGTATCTTTTCGACAGATCCAAATTGATGATTTTTATTTACTTATCTATTCATTTTTGTTGCTTGCTTGCATACGCAATTTTTGTTTTGACACGCCTGTCGATAATTCGAAAATTGCATCTGACACCCATATCCACCGTTCAAATGGCATAGTGACACCATTCCTCAGAACATGTACTTAAAAACAAAGGTTCAGCGACAGCAACACAAATACTTTGCCATTTTATGCATTTTTCTATGAATATCAAAAATGCCAAAGCTGAGATATATAGTTAAAATCAATGACGACCATTTTGATTTAACTTGTTCCAAATTATTAAGCCCCCCCCCCCTTCCCCCATTTTTTTCAGTATGAATTGGAGACTTACCTTGTAATTTTCCTCAAATTAGACATTTGATATCAAATAAAATATTCATGAAATATTGTTTTCCCCATCCAAATCATTCGAGATTTCCCCTATGGGTACTGAAACAGGACATGACTGTTCAAATTTCAGTTATTAGATATGTTCGTTCTGAAATTTGTAGGAATTCATATTCGGCTCATTTTCTCATTCTTAATGTCAAGTTTCTGAATTATGAATGACCACCATTTCGTGTGTTTTGCTAATAGCTTTTCGATCTTGCTCTGTTTCATCCGTTCGCCAAATTCCCGTGGGATAGGAGAACGTTGGAGTAATGCGGTTGTCAGTCGCTAAAATGGATTTCAAAGATGTTGACCCGTTGGAGCTCCATCATTTTCTATGACTCAGTATTTAGCTCGTTACTGTTAATGTTCTACTTACCCTTTATCGAATGTTTAGGTCGCGGAGAATAGTTAACATCGAACACAAAGCGGGAAAATGTCTGAGTGATCACTTAGAAGTGTTAACCAACTCAATTCCGGTATACTGAAAGTTATTACTAAACTGCAGTATTCTATTATCCAAAGACATGCTTATAGAGAAAACCAGATATCTTGTTCTATATTATTTTATATATCCTTTTGTTGACAGTAAAGTATACCCACTAAACTAAATGGATATAAATGGAATTTATAATTCTGTACGATGTATGAATCCAAGTGGGTTTTTCGTTAAAAAAGGGCATCATATCTACACCCACATAATCAAGGTACACTTGCAGAATAGCATTTATTTTTAATACTTTCCCAAAACGAATAAAAAAAGTCTAACATGGTTTTTGTATAATCGATGTTTTTACACACACATACACACGCACACACACAACACACGCAAACACACACCCACTCACACTCACACACGCGTACACACGCACACACACACTTACACACATACACAAATACACTCACTCTCTCGCGATACCTCTGGTTCCGAATCCCGTCATTTCACCATCTAAGCGTGTGAGAAAAATTATTTCACGTATCCTTACATACATATATGTTTAAATGAATATTTATTTATTTATTTATACCCGGTTTATTTAAAGCCCCTCTGCACTAGTTTGGCCAGGAGGGATTAGAGGGATTAGCGTGGTCACCGACAGGTGGTTATCTCATCAACTCAGCTCTCAATTAACATAAGAAAAAGAGGATCATGGGGACCAACGGGCGCCGCTTAGGCATTGTTTTCTATATAGAGGGAGCAAGTAGCTACAAGTAGTACAGTGGGGCTTTAAACAGGGTTCTCTCTTCAGTTAAGAAAACAGCTGTCCTTGAGGGCCCTGAAAGAACCTCAGGTACGATCGTCGGAACACAGGGCTTTAAAATTTTTATCAGGAAATAATTAACCGTCCTAAATTTATGATCAGTAAAGAATCTAAAATTGCTGATGTCTTCGAACATTATGCGTCTCTAAACACGAGTCCTTTTTTCATTTGCAACGTAAAGTTCCACTTATGTCTATCGGCAACTGTATATAACATTATAATGGGCTTTCCTATAACTCTTTAAACATTTAGTCTTTGTGACGTCATGGTGAGCATTGTTTTGCATTGTCCGTATAATCTGAAACTTGGCACTTCCAAACCAAAGGGATCATACAAATGCTACTACATTATACAAAGTCGTATCATCGAAATTATATCCACGACACATCACCAATTTGCAAACAGACATGCTTACGTAAGTCTTGTTGTGTTTGCAGTCTCACACTCTCCCCAAACCACTTCGCCACAGTAACCCCACCGTTTGAATCAGAGAAAAGTCGCGAGGGCAAAACCTCCCTGTTTCTCTTCTCTCTTTCACATCAACAAACCAAGGTCCCGCTCGGTGGTTGCCAGAAAATGTCAACGGGATGTTTGCACGACACCCACGCGATATTAATGCTGCACACGGGTAAGCGAACACATGCAAACAAGCCGTGGGTTACCCCTCATCTCGCCCTCCGTTCGATTTAAACTCCCAAACACATTAAAACAAATTTTGCCGGTGGGTCCTCCCTGTCAACGCAGATAATATTCATCTTCTCTTGAAATCACGATTCAGGATCTAATATTCAAAGGGCAAAGGTTCATTATAATTGGTCATTGCTGCAACTTGCCTCTAAGAAAAAAATTGATGGCACATCATATCTTTATTTTTTCTTCTGTTTTTGCTCAAACACAGTGGTCAGAATGATACAGCATGCACTTTATCTCCATTCATTCTCTCTACCAAGGTGTTTAATGGGTACCCGATCGAATGTTAATGTCGTTGTAGTTTGTGCAGCATTGTAAGCGTCTGTAAGATTGCACCTGGCTGGAGTGCTCCCCAGGAAGTGGAGAAGGTACACACAATTTGTGTGGGGCAAGCCTGAACCCAGTGACACAAACCACAATAGAGACATAGTAGATGTATAAAGTCCGATTTAAACCAAGAATATTACCATTATCATCTTTTATTATTATCATTATTATCATTATTATTAGTAGTAGTAGTATTATCATCATCATTATCATTATTATTATTATCTTTATTATAATTTTGGCTTCATCTCGAGTTGATGTTGGTGTTTAAATAGGTTTCACTGTATTTCATGTCTTATTACTCATGCTCCCCTTCTTGAATGGATTTGGGCGTGCGTGCTTTTCTTCTCCACAACGTTTCAACAAATAGTTTAGCCAGAAGAAACAAACGTGACTTTTTTCTCACTTAAACACTACTCCTTGTGAGGCCAAATATAACCCATGTACGACGCGTTGTTCCTTGCCTCAGGCGCGAGTATCAAAATGTAGGACAATTGGGTCACAAAATCCTACCCTACATTGACCTACCGTGTCCAAAAGTTGATAAAGTGCGCCCCATTCAATGCCATGCCACATGTTGATACTTATATATCATCATACACAATGTTGTATGGAGATATAAACCAGTGACATATGAGGATTTAATAAAACACCATGCAGGATATCCATGATACTAATCTCTCTTTAACACGATCGCACAGACCTTCTGAAAATCAACCAAAGGACAATTTTAATACCAAATTAAATATCCCATGGAAATCATATTTGGATTACGTGGTACACTCTACGTCATTGTAATGTTCTCACATAATAATACGTGACGGACATAGGTATTGAAATCGCCTTATTTTTCGAAAGTCTTGGCGATCGTGTTCTTCTCGAATAAGAAATACAAATGGAGATATCTCAGGTGGGTCGCATAATGCTGTAGTGACATAGGAATCTACGCAAAGAAACACTTAATACAATGCCCCCCTAAAAAAACCGTAATAAATAGATATTAAAATGAATAAATCAGTAAATAAATGAATTTAATTAATTGTATTTTTTTATCAAATATAAAACTTATCATGATACTATCTCTCTACAAATATGACTCATACAACTCCATTTGGTTTCTGTTTTCTTTACCAATTAACTCAAATTGTCTCTTATGTTGCTTAAGTGCTTGTCCAAGCCGTCTCTTCCTTTCTAATTTTGTTCACTCTTGTGTGTTCTCTCTCCCTCACATTCTCCTTCCTTTTATACAGTTTTATATTTCCGCATTCTACTTTCCAAAAAGTACCCGACTGTTCAATATATTGATTTGCTAACATTTATCGTGACGCAGCTATGACCGATAATCTACCAAAGCCTACCTTCTCTGACATGAGCATTTGTAGGAAAGTTCTAGATTGTTGGTTCGAGGAGATTGTGTCAAAGCACCTCCCGAATGTCGGGTCGGGCCCTGAATAAATGGGCGAACGTAATCATGTCTGACGGAACTCAATTTGCGCATTCGTGCGGGCCAATGTGGTGGCGACAATTCCCTCCGATACTTTGCATCTGCCATTAATTCAGGGGGTCGGCTTTTCTGTTTCCCGAAAGGTTTATATCAATAGCCCTTCCTTGCTGTCTTAAAGGCATCGTTAATTTAACAATGTTTCCAGTTTTACAAATCTGAGATGCATGGCCCTACATGTTATCAGTGTCTGAGATGTGGTGTAATATTGAAGCCCTAAAAAAATTGCGCTTCAAACTGATCATGTAGTGCCTCAAAAAAGTAAAAATCTGTGAGTGACCGGTTTTACCATACTCATTTACCCCAATAGACTGTAGTGTTATTGAAAACGTTGGGAAAACGGTTTTTGACATTCCGATTTCCAATCATAAATATCTTGATAATCAGACAGGCGATCGGCTTGTAAAAGTCATGGGATTCCTGACTGACCTAAAGGTTTATAATTATGATTGCAGCATGAACTTAATCCAGGAATTTGTTTAGAATCTGAGGCAAAGATACGCAATCCCTTTAAGAAAGATGTTTTGGCTCCAACTTGCCCATCAGGATGAGACCGGACGTTTCACGCTTTTGATATTGGGCATATCGCGAATGTCATAGTAAAGTTTTGTCCGGAGTCTCATCAAAAAAAATTCAAAAGTGATATCAAAATGCCTATATTTACAGGACTCTCTAGAATAAATGCCCGTTGCATCATAAACATATAGTACATGGTACAACACTTCAGGAATAGATGAAAAGTCATATCGGCATTGGTTTTAAAAGAGAAATTGTAGAAAAAGAGACTTTTCCTAAGTCACATTTGATTTTAAAAACGTGCAGTATAAAGGACTTTTCAGGACAGATATTTCCATGCACAACTACAATGTTCATTTATATATTATTTAATCGTATTTTAAAAATGATATTAAAAACTAAGATATACAGGAAAAATTATATTAAAAAATGTTTTAATAAATAATCTTGGTCCCATGTAATACTTTAAATAAGCCTCTTCAAATAAAAAATACAATTCTAACCATGGTAACAGTTAAAGTTACATTCCAATTTTTCTTAAAGCCGATCAAGAGACGCAAACAAGTTTTCAAAGTATATAAGAATTCCACCTAAAAGCCACCTTTAGAGATTTATTCTAGTTTAACCCGTGATATTACACATAATTTCATCATTATTAGGTTCAATTAGCTGTACCGTAATGGTAATTGAACCTCCACGTCCCCCCAACTAATGGAAAATTCAATTGAGTGTGCTGTTCATGAATTAATGTGTATAAACGGTAAATAGAATATGAGTTCCGCTCTATTATTCATCAGAGGATCATTAATGCAGATGGAGTAGACAACGCTCTAGCAGATTTTCAATACAATAATAAAATGGAGATTCCATTCACGTTTTTGCTTATTGCTGTTGGAGAATAAGGTGAAAGGACACGTTAATATTATGTATTCGCTTAATGGGATTGCTTAATCACTACTTTCGGACAATCAAGTCAAAGGCAATTGCAATATATGTTATTGTGATGTCCACACATTTCCAAATGTGAAAATCTGATACTACTAATAATAAAGTTTTAAAACACATTTGAACTTCATATTATTTATATTACAACAAACATACCACCCCCTCTCCACACACACGCACGCACACACACGCACACACACACACACGCCACCACCACCGGCGCCGCAACCAAGAAGGAAATATTACAACTGGATATCCATACGCCAGTTACATCAATAAATACCTTTTTAACATTCTTTAAAGGTACTATGTCCCATTTGCAGGCCAAAAAAATGAAAAGGTTAAATTCCAACGGCATTTGAAAGACAATACTAATTTAGAACTTCCCTAAAAAAGTGGGCTTGAAAATGTCTTTAAGTGGGAAAATAACGACTATTAGTTGTCAAATCGACTTAGGAGCTATAGAGCCAGTAAGTAATAGTCTGATTTTTCAGACCATTGTACCGAATGGTCGTACGTTTTATGCTGCGCAAAGATTCAATCAGTTTAATTTTGGCCATTACAAGAAGTGGGTTATTGATGTAGACAAATGCTCATGTACCCTTTACAGCTCATTTTATGTATGTTATTACCAAAGATGAAAAAGCCAGTCAGTCACTCAATAGTGTCTGACAGTGAAGTCTAGCAAGTAAACGGGTTTTCTTGCATAATTTGAATATTAGGACACTGCTAACGTTGAAATTCCACAGATAGGACATACATGACATATTCATAATTCCTGCAAAGTTCTACAGAATTTGATGTTGGCTGCAAAAGGGACATAGTATCTTTAAAGAGAATGTTGAGTTCTGGGAAGAGGTGAAACATAATTTGTAAGCGTTATCATTGTTATTATGCAAGTGTGGAAGAACGTCAGAGAAAAAATGTTCCCTGAAAAGCATGGCTCTTCAAATGCCTTAATATTCTAAATATGGCATGTGACAGCATAAAAATCGGGACGGATTTTTTATGCCACATGTTCGTGTAGTCCCATATACATATTTCTGTGTACAGTGCTTGTAACTTTACAAGACATGGCCAAATTTCTTATCATTTTGATGATTACAGAACCTTGCAGTACACACCAATAATATATACTAGATGATCAACCTTTTCTGATCGATTCCACACCGTTTCTTTCACAATGCACTCGCATGACCAGAACTCAACTTTATCTTTAAGTGTTTTCACCTTTACTTTTAAAATAATAATAATAATAATAATAATAATAATAATGGTGGCTTCTTATATAGCGCACATGTCCGTCACGTCGTGACGCTCCTGGCGCTGCCCCGATTATTACCCTGGCTTTAGCAAGGCGGCCATTACGGCGCTCTAGCATTTCAAGGAATTAATTCCTGCCAGGTACCCATTTACAACACCTGGGTTGAGTGTGGCAAATGTAAATCAATGTCTTGCCAAAGGACATTAGTGCCGCGGCGGGACTCGAACCGCGGACCTTGTGATCGACAGTCCGGCGACGTATCCACTCGACCACGAGGACCACGTTTCCCTCTTCAAAGGGAAACGCTGGAAATTGTAATTCTAAGACACTCCATGCGAGGACATTTTTACTTCTAAAGATAAATGTTTTACTTTACCATGAGCTATTGATGGCCACTTCACTAAACACAAAGGAGACGGGATTGATTCTGTTGTTATGGTGTGATCACTTAATTAAAGCATACAAATGGAAGTAAAAATGCCTGTCGCATACCGACTATTTCGGTTATCCCTTAATGTTATAATCACGTGCCAGAGAACACTTACGGTATGCTTGAAATTGTAGGGTACATACATCGGATATATACGCTCTAACTTACAGATTTTAAAATTTTTGTTAATGATATCATCAAAAAATCTTTACCACTCTCTTACCAGTTCATAATAGGTGGCAAAAATATCTCGGTCGTCGTCTCTTTTTATATAATGCGTGCAAGGCTGCTATGATCAACACGGTTCGACGCCGGGCCCTTGAAGTACAGGGTTATCTTATTACTCATTGCATTCAAAGGAAAATATAACTCATGCTTTTATGGAACTTTATCCGCCCTTGCTTCATACAATGACATTTTGTGAGGACAGGTGCGGATCAAATAGTCCTTGTGAATCGCGACACGGATAAGACGAAAGATGCCACAGGGTATATTCAGTGTAAAAATAGACTGCCGGTATCACTGATACCCGACACAGGAAATTATCATATGTCACAGAGATCTGTAGACGTTGGCCACAGCTTTCCAGGACAACAGACGCTCCTGAAACACCAACACAGCGTGCAAAGACGTCTTGTTTGTTTGTTTCATTGTTTCTTTGTTTCAATATTTGTTTGTTTTCACAAACGACAACTTTAACCAAAAAAAGTAATGGAATTAAGGATTGCGATATGGCTGATAGCCCATTGCAGCTGCGACGACAAAATATAACTGTTCTTGCATGGTCTTGTCACGTGAAATCCACGTAATGTCTAGATGTCATACATTCATGCTAAGTAGTCTGATGAATGTACAGCAGATGTTATCATGAACGGCAGTATAGAGACCAAAATAACAGCTGCAGGTTACGTTAAAAAACAAGAAGTATCAGTATCCTATCATTCGGTTTATTCTTTGACGATGATACCGACAAAATTCTATCATGGATTTGTGTAAACAGTGTGTGGACAATGCAGAAACGGCAATAGTCAAGACTGATCTTCAACCAATGATTCTAAGCTAAGTAGACAATTTATCTTCCACGCGTCGGTGTAAACTAATATCATTACTATTTGCTAATTTGTCTGAATGGAAATGTAATTGAATATCAAATTTCCTCCTATGATAACCACTTTGTATTAAATACGTCTCTGGACCTCCAGGAAGAACAGAGCCATTTTAATAATGGCTCTGAATAGAGCATTCCAGCCGTTTTTAATTCTTGATTTGTATTATATTTGTAAATTGTATTCTTGTATGTATTTGAATTTTTATACGGAAAATAAAACCAAACCAAACCAAACCAAACGTCTTGTGAATCGCAGTACGGATAAGACGAAAGCTACCCCATGGTATATTTCCGGGTGAAGGAAAGACCGAGGGCAACACTGATACTGTACTCCACACAGGAAACTATCATATGTCACAGAGACTTGGAGGAGTACGCGGAAACTTAATGTACTATTAAGACTATACCGTAAAGCATGAGGTAGGAATTCACGCGATGTACAAACACAATATACACCAAAATAATAAAACTTGAAGTTATTGAGACACTATCATGTTTCCTGTTATGGTCTCAGCGAAGGCTACTTTTGAAACGCATTACTGTACATACAGTACATTGATTTGAAATTGGGTCAGCTGAAGCTGTACAAAGAACGGCTACGCGTGCAAAGCTCTCTAGAGGTCCCACGCCTGCATGTGTATTCTTTGCTTTTCGTTGGCATATTGGGATGATTGTCAGTTGGCCCTCCCCCCGGACGAAGGTTTAACGATTTTTGCGTCACAAACGCTGGAGGAGGTGCAACGACAGCGTTACCGAAGTCACTGGAGAACATAATTCGAGCTGGCAGAGTCGCAAATAATATAGACATTTAATACACTTCCTGTCCTTCATATAAGTGTTTACCATAGGCAAAGTGTGTCGAGGAGTTTCAAATGCGTTATTCATGCCAAAGACATTCCTCTAAGAACTCATGAATAGTATCTTGTGCATCCGTCTGCAGTCTACTGCCCTAGAAAACATAATAGGTGTTGCCTTCGCTCTTGATGGAGCGACCGTAACATTGACGATGAAGCTATTGCAATGAGCTCTACCTCTGATGCTGATGGCAATGATGAGCGTGATGAATGAGACGTTCCTAAATTGTTACCCAATATTCACCTAAGCCTTTTCACTGATGCCGGGTGCTTTCTTTGTCAAATACAACTGTGGCACAATCTGCGTGAGGTATGGTCATTTAAATTTTGGCTGTATTTCCATTCTTCTTCTTTTTCTTCTTGTAGACATCTTCAAACCTACATTCTTGCTACACGATAATTTATTCTCTTCGACGTAGCCTTTCCTTTTTTCGAATATTACCTCATCTCTTCTTCAACTCTAACTTATATATTTTTAATTGTCTTATGTGTTTTTTCTTTCACTTTGCCTAGCAAGCTCTCTGGGCAGATAAATTATGTCAGCCAGATACTGTTCTTTAACAGGTCCAATCTAAAACGCAGAAATTACATGATAAACTGCAACAGCGAAAGTCATAAACACAACATTGTTAAACTTTTTCAGTCGGCATGGTCAAGAACATCATCGAGTTTCAACTAGCCACACATTGAATACAAATATGTTTATACTAAAACTAATGTTTAGTGCTGCTAAACATGACTCAAGAGCTCACTGAGTTTTAATACAGTCAGTCGAGTTGTTCAAACATTAATCTCAGTAGTTGCTTGAGACCTTCTGTGTCACGTACTCGCTTCTACAGACAAGTCAACGAGAAAAAGACAAAAATGCCTCTAATGGATGATTCATAATTACTTTTCAATCTGTTTTATATTTCCCATTTAGTCTGGCTATTATTAATAGCTTCGCTCTAAAGATGCTCCGAGCAGCAATTTGTTTATCAAATATTACTCCGCACTTGCTTTCCTTATTTTAAGCATAAGGCCAGGAGCATATAACCTTATAAAATGTATAGGTAACATAAATTTCAGGCTCTGCTATCTGTTTTTCCTTTCTATCGGGTTACAGGAACATTCTATATTAAACATGTAAAAGGGAGAAATAAACGCGAACAGTATTCTGGAAATAAACTCGACATTTACCTTTAACAAGATTTCTTAAGACGTAACCTCTAGGAGGTAGCTTATCTCAATATGAAATCGTCTTGCTGAGCTGATAATTTTTTAGACGTTTTCATATTGAGATGAAATGCGGACTTCCTGTAGTTTCGACAAGCAATGCATTAGAGTGCCATACTTCCATGAAAATGCACTTCTTTTTACATCATGCCGAACGAAAACAGTTTCACAAGCTAGCATATCAGAAGCTTTGTGCTTCGTGTAAATATTCAGTTCTTCCTCTGCCTTATGCATGTATTTCTTCACATAATTGATCAATACGGAAATGTATGCTCCCCCACATGAGACCCATTATATATTTAAAAACTTGTGGCATAAAGTGTGGTCAGCAACCTCTAGCTGTTACGTGTTTTATTGGAATACGAGGGCATTTGAAGAGCCGTCTTTTTCAGGGAACACTTTTTCCATGACACGCCTCCACACTAAAATAAAAAAGGATTGAAAAAACTCTCGAATTATTTGTCACCTTTCCAAAACTAAACCTTCTCTTTAAATGAGACCGGGATACCTCTGGCGTCTCTTGGGAAAGCGAACTGAGGCATCCAGGGAAACCCGCCAAATTATCGTCCTCAAAAATAGTCGAGCGCCGATCGATCAGCGAGGCGATATACGACCTGTCTGCTCGTCTCTGTAATGATTCGTCTGGTGAAAGCACAAGACCTGACAGATGAAAAGGCTGCGATCAGAAAGGAAAAGGCCAAGCTCCGGTTGAGTCCTGCATCTTAAGGGGTATTTCAACCTGTGTTACCAATGGATAGCTCATGAATGTATTAAGAATTAAGAATAGATAAAGAGGAAAAAGGGCCCTCTCTTTTGCAGGGAAAATTCCATCATTAAATGTGAACAAGGGCAATTGTAAAATGACAGTTTCAAGAAGGCCTGTCCATTACGATAGAACCTGTTTACAAGAAAGCACCTTAAATGTATGCCCATGTTTACAATTCTCGGAATTTCTAGGGAGGTTGAAATCTCTTTCTAAAAATCACTGTGGTTTCGTTACATCAAAACAACGTTCAATTATGATGTCGCGGATCGTTTTACTCAACAAAATGCGCTAGACTTAGTAATCTAGTTTACCTGATATATTGCCATATGCGTGTGCGATCCCTTTCATTGTTTGTCAGTGGTTTTCAGCAAAATTTTGTCAATTTGTCATAACTGTAATGATTTCAACATCTCCAAATACATATTGACATTACCCACTCACAGCCACTCACAGCATCTCCTAGACAATTAGGTTCTAAATTGGATTGCACGACATGTACTCTACTTCACATTGGTGGCGATATTTCCACAAGGCGATATGATATAATTGTGTCTACATCGCCCACGATCGGTATTAATTTACGTTTGGTTTAATCACTGTGTTGCCTTTCCGGTGATACTTCATCTATCAATACCATGACATTTCCAAAGTCATAAAGTAGCATTTGCAGTTGACAAATGTGAGAAGATTTTCCCAGGGCACCTTTAACATGGATTCACTGCAACCTTAATCACTTACGGTAGAGAGCCTGGATGACTCCCATGCAAGCATCAAGAAAGATATGTGAAACTCCCTCGAGCTATCGCCAGGATTAAATCAAAATGGCAACTTATTCTCTCAGGAAATTGTAACTTTAAACTTCCTTCGCCAGGGCATGCAAGAGGAGAGAGAAGGGAAAACGAAATCTTCGCCTGACTCCGGGGCAATCATTATAAAATCCATAACATGAAAATCAAATTTTGAGTTTGGTTCTCTTTTGACACCGAAGCCATTTCAGGGGAAATACTCCACTTTATCTGTCTTGATGCATACCATGTGTAGACCTGGGAGAAACACAAGCTCCAATCGACCAAACGGGTACGTTCTTGTGTTTTTCTGCCCCTAGTGTTTTAGGATATATGAAACGTAATTTCAAGTTTCATTTCATCTCCAAATCAATAACAAGTGTACCCGCTGTAGACACAACACAATCCCTAACCTAAAAGAAATGGCGGTTAAAAGATACACATTGTGGGTTTGAATGATGGTTTATACGCCAGAACAAATTACTCTCTCAAGAAACGTCGGTATTATAAGACGGAGGAATTATAATCAAATAAAGCAATATATACCTGACTCGAGGATGAGAGATGTTATGTCAGGTATCAAATATAATTGTATTTGATTGCGCTCCCAAGGCACGCCTCTTGTATCTTTTTCCGAGAATAAACTTCCAAAGGTCAAGGAATCTTTTGAATTCAAAAGAATACAAACATTACAATTCCTCCTATCTGGGAGAACATAATTGAGATACTCTTTGATATTTAGAGTTCAGGAGAAACAGTATGTGGATAGTTTCGAGAGAAATCAAAAGGAGTCATGCGAGTCCATGAAAAAAATAATTTTACTGAATATCAATGTTAGATATGTTGTTCTATGCGTTGATATCTATCAACGTATGGTTACATTGAGAAGTTCTGAGCTTAATATTTGAGTTTTTTGTTGGTTATATAAACATTTAACTGGAAGACTTTGGAAATCCTCTACCAATAACGGTATCTATTTCATCCATGCATAAGGATGAAATGTACTTTTATTGAAAAGGTTGATTTATTTTCTCAAACGGCATATCACGTTTCATTCGTCACAGATAAAACTAGACAGCGCATCGCGATCGCTATAGTCGTGAGGGATCCATCTTGCCCCAGACACGAGTAGTTCACCGACCAAGGAGATCCCTCGACATGTTAAAAGTTCTTTGACCTGGTCAATTTGGCATCGGGCATTAACCACCTGAGGATCAGACTACCCGTGCCAGGCTTAAGACGTGAGACTGTCCAAAATTTAGACTGTCAATTTCGTCATCAACACTCCTGTGTACATTCACATTGGAATCAATGATATCAACACCGCTCCGCTTAAACCCCTCGACATTATGTTCTTGGGAAAGCACGATATTCCCCCCTCCCATGTCTAAAATATTTTTATCTTTGACAAATATCTTTTAAACAACAAGACAGTCCCCCGCCCCTCTCTACATCCCCTTCTCTTCACCTCCAAACGCTGCTTAATCCTAAGTTACGACGAGTGGAGCTCAACATTACAGTGAGGCATACGCATAATTCTACCTCAGAAAGGTCTCCTCCGAAATAATGCCACGATCTCTAACCCGGGGAAAGGAAGGGACCCTGCTGAAACAGAACTGGCAAACTCGAAACATTCATTAGGAACTCGATGAGAAGCGCCCCCAGTGTTGACTCAGATGCCCTGGGTGTTCCGGGAAAGAGACAGGGTGAAAGGTAACGGTAGCAATATCGGCCACCTTTACAACGTTGTTGCATCTGCCAAAATGCCCTCGTGAAATTGCTCTCAATTGGCGGTGATGCGAGCGCTAACGTAACAATAACGATCGAATTTGTTTTTCCACCGCCTCGTGCGTTTATCTTTTTTTCTATGCATGTGCCCGGTTTTCCCATATCTTTTATTCTTAGTTTGCATCTTGTTTGTCTCTTCTTCTGGGCCTGCTCTTCCAACCTCATCGCTTTTGCGACATAATAACCAAAACGGAAATTGATCTGCATCTATAATGTAAAGACTTGCAAAGAACCTTGTGATCATTCTTAAATGTCATTAACGACTGGATTTACAATCTCCATAAAAATCAAGTGCAATGGTCTACTATTAGTCATCAAAGGTTGATACAAATCTCAAGAGACCGTTGTGTCTGTGCCGATTTTCACACAAAGTAAAATGTTTGAACGTCTACCCTCCAGTCTTGTCAATAGTAGCACCTACAGAGGCCACAATATCGAACCCGTAAGAATTCGTTTGTAACACTTTTGGCATCCTTTAAGGAGCCTATTGCATATTCATATAGGATGGTATATATGTAAAGGTTAATTGATAAATAAAAGGTATTTAATGCTTCCATTAAATTCTGTGATTTATCTGTGACCTGTTTTCCTTTTTGTTCTTTTAGTCCGTTTTCTTTGCTAAATTTGAGTTCACTTTAAAAAAAAAGCTGAAAGTCTTCTCAGCGTCGTTTCTTGAAACTAAATCATTCCTTTTTAAGCGAAGAAAATAAACGATGGTGGGAGTTCACTTTGTTTAAAAAAGAAAAGCAAACTCAAATGTACATCTTTATTGGGGGTTATTTCCATCAATCTGCTTTCTCTAAAACAAGCAATTCGGAGAGTTTACTCGAGGACACAGAAGGCAAGATTTTAAAAAAGGGTTATCGCAGCGCGCCGTTTTTCACCATCTAGAACACAGTCATTATGGGTGTGCGACACCTAATCTGGCGACAACTGTTCCGCAGTAAATGTCCCAACTTTCCAAATTGTTAACTTCAACGCTTGTTCAAACACAATACCCAGCCATCACCATACTAATTATATTCTATACTCTGAGCACCAGATTTCCCTTTCCCAGTATTGGTTTATAACAATCCATAAGGGGAAACCAACTCCATCTCAATATATTTTCCCGTTTGCCACATACCATTAAGAGTAAGCCATTAAGAACGTTTGATCCGTATTCCATTATCTTTTCTACAACATTACCGCTTAAGAGAGCAAAGCAATCTGCTTTAATCGGTTCGTGCTATATACGTCAAATGATTTTCACTATTGAATAGTTGTAAACATAGAGGTTTAATCCACCACGCACACAAAGAATAGCTTCTAACATATCAGATTGATAAATTAGATATATTCCAAAACTCT
This sequence comes from Mesocentrotus franciscanus, assembly GCA_037976565.1. NCBI lineage: Eukaryota > Metazoa > Echinodermata > Echinoidea > Camarodonta > Strongylocentrotidae > Mesocentrotus > Mesocentrotus franciscanus. The sequence goes on along the minus strand of CP137677.1, from coordinate 24,732,957 downwards.
TGTAAGTTCTAATTTCATAACCAGGCACTCGTGTAAAAGTCACATGATATATAAAACAGGTGTGCAAATGTTCTGTTGAACAATGCGTAGCAGATTTGTCTGCCAACACTTCTCGACTTTTGTATGGATAATTTGTCTAATTGCGGGGGTGTTTCATTTGTGTTGCCATAGTAACTACCAATGTTGATTGGACAGGGATCCAGCATTGCCACATTCGGGTCACTAGCCAGACATGATTAAAATGTACTTTCATGTATGCCGTCCATGACATTAACTGATATCAGCCGGCATAACGAAAGGCACTCATTACAGGAACGATTAATGATTTTGTTTGTTTAAGTCGTTTCACAATATCAATCTTGGAAACTAATTGTTTAAAGAGAAGGTTGATTTCTGGGAAGAGGTGAAAAATAATTTGTGAGCATTATCATTGTTATTATGCAAGTGTGGAAGAACATCAGATACAAAATTTTCCCCGAAAAAGCATGGCTCTTCAAATGCCTTAATATACTAAATATGGCATGTTACAGCATAAAAATCAGGACGGATTTTTATGCCACATGTTCGTGTAGTCCCATATATATCTTTCTGTGTACAGTGCTTGTAACTTTACCAAAACTAGGCCAAATTTCTTATCATTTTGATGATTCCAGAACCTTGCAGTACACACAAATACTTATATGCTAGATCATCAACCTTTTCTGATCGATTCCACACCGTTTCTTTCACAATGCAATCGCATGACCAGAACTCAACTTTATCTTTAACTTACAAACTTAATAATTTCGTAAAGATATTTGAATGTATGTGCACACCTTTTTGTTGAGTCTTTTTACTAGAGATGACTCTGAAGAAAAAGAAATCACCCCCAAACTCTCTCTCTCTCTCTTTCATTCCCGTTTCTCCTCTCTCTATCTCTCACTTTCCCTCTCCCTGTTGCTCTTTATTTATTTATTCTCTTTCCTTTGCTCTGCCTTCATGTCCATCTGTCTCTATATACTACCCAAACCATGAATGTTAAACAGTTGTCAAATAAATGGTGTTTCCCCGCGACTTAGATTACAGCGCAAACACGCACGAATGTCTACCCTTGTGTCAATAAAGCCTCTTCTGCCCATTTATCTCAAAGTACAAAGGATCAGCTGCATAAATGAGCAAATCCAATGTTTGGGTGAGCATTAGTTTGTACTTGGTTCATGTAATATTGTCAAATTTAGATTTGTCTAATTACAAGCAGGCGGTGGAATATTTATTGAAGGTATTCATAAACTATGTCCGGTTATGGGGAACCAAATTAAGACGTGTTAAATCTTCTTTTTTTTTTGGAGGGGGGTAAAAATAAATGACTTTAATAGTAGACACATATTAAATAACAAGGTTTGGTTCAATTTCACTCCCTTTACATACTATACTATGATGCTTTTTCAATAAACACTCGTACCCATCTAGCAAATAAATATATAGACGTTTGCGTGACGAAAAAAGTTTGAAGAAATTAAGATTAATATTCCTTCTTTTGGAATTCCTCTCACCCGCTGCTGTATATGGAGCCAGTGGGTGATCCTAACAGTACCCTAATCCATTCATGCGATTCAATTATTACACGAAAGGATTTAAAAGAACGCCAACTTTTTACAGTTCTGTCGTTTCAGCGGATTTCGTTACCTAAAAGGGCGTCGTATTTTGCTCGCTTCTCTGTTTTTTCTTTGCTTTGATTCGTTGCCTAGGGATCATCTTGGCAGCTTCTTGTCTGCATAAGCTGTCAAAACGGTCATATGATACGTCTAAAGTATTGCCCGTCTTCATTTTCTCTGAAAAGCATACTACGTGGTGCTACGCAATAATGCACCTGTTACCACAGCTATTGGAAGAGGGTAATATGACCCACTGGAATCACAAAACAGCGGGAATATGTGAACACTCCAGAAATATGGTGAACGATGGCGTAAACAATTTTCACCTCCCTTTTGTTTATATACTCATGGCACTAGTTGGGATTGTTTGTCCATTACGTATTTGTAAAAAGTTAGACATATCTCTTACTTTGATATCTCTCTATTACATCTTTATATATTGACATAATGTAACGGTCATTGGGATGTATATGTTGACAGCACGCAGAGAGAAGAATAATACGCTCGCAAACACTTTCCAGAAATCTCATTCCCGGGGCAATTTCTAAACCCTATTGTATTCCCTTTAGAATTCAAATTACGTAAAACGTCATTGTAATCTTCGCGGAATATAATAGGTCATGACCAAGGCTATCGAAATTGTCTTGGGTAGATTTTCTAAAAGTCTTTGCGATCGTGTTGAATCACTTGAATGGATATGTCTAGTGGACCTCCCGACGACTAGTTTAGATGTTCACCAGGTCGATGGTCCGCAAAACTGAAAACCTTTACGAGACCGAAGATTCAGTCTCACGGGGCATTTGAATAACATTATTTAAAAGCTTCAAAGGACTTTTGTCTTGAACCTTCGATTTCGTGAGCCTTCGATTCTTTCAACTTCGGTCTCATAGGCATTTGGTCCTGCATATCTTTGGTACGCTGGAATGTATCCGTTTGTATCTTACACTTATTTTAGAAATGGATTACCACGACAATTTAATAGAGTTAACAACTTTTGTTTCCTGTAATTCCCATACTAAAATGGGTGAATATGCATCGTATTCAAAAGAATGAAAGCATTAATTTAGAATGTATAGGGAAAAAAAACCCAGACACAATCAGTGCAACCAGACTCAGATTCACATGATATTAGTTGAAAGAACATTTGCTCGGTGGCGTTCCAAGGGAAATTCGAAACACGCCTCTGGCCAATACGGCGCTGTATCTTGGGTCACGTGACCTAAGAAACTATCGATATCTCCGAAATTGTCTTTCGAAGTTGGCCTGGGTGTATATGAGCTGCCGCTGTACATAATACTATATCCTGTAGTACTTTGCCGGTGAATTGGCGGGCAATTTACGTCAAATCATTCCTTCTGATGAACAGATGGTTTAGTCCGCTGTAAACTCTCCGGCAATCACGCACTATGAGTGGTGCTTAAAGGTTTCTACGAATTGTTCAAACGCACACCGTCTTTAATTTCGGCGAATTCGCGACGTAAAGAGTGGTTGCATATTTTTCACTTTGCAATATTGGTGATTTTGTTTTTCTTCACTTCTTCATTTGTCGTTCTCAATTCCAGCGGATGGCAAAGCACGCCTGACAATCACATTTAAAATGGAAATACAGCGTTACCAATGCACTTGGATTTTTCCGAAAATAAAACACTGGATGGTTACAAAGAAAGATAAAGTAACTTTTTTTAATGGCCCACTATGTTCTTGACAGTAGGGTGACTGAGTTTAATTTGTATGACACCAAATCGTTTCGTCAATTATGCACTTTTTATTATAATTTAGTCGAGCCACTTTGAGGAATTCTTTAACGTCATTTCAATTAAGCACCTTAATGAAGTCAAATCTGGTGCATTTACGAGGCCATTTCGTTTAAATATATCATATATGAAAGAATATGATAATTTAATGGAATAAGCTTGATTACACACTTACCAATTAAGGAATATGAATTTCTCCTTCTTGTATCGCTCATGCATTAAATGCAAAGTTTAAGTGTTACAAATGAATTGATATGGCAATAAACCGAAGATATGTTTTAAACTCTCCCTGGTGTATAGAAGTTCTGAATGCTGAGGAAGTAAAACGTGCATATACTCTTCCTGATCTCATTCATTCCAGATGCATAACTTATTCACACGCTAAATTGATCTTCAGAAATATTCACATTGACACATTTGATCACTTACGACACTAGATGATATGATTCTTTCAACTTTGTACGGGTCTGTTGTCTGATTCCACACCTCACTAAAACATAAGCAGCCAGAGTAGCAAACAAGGTGGCAGATAAGCAGGAAACAGTACATGTATATGTACATAATTATACAAACCTAAAAAGTGGCATAGCTTGTGCCAAGTCACAGAGGGAGCACTGGTCTTAGTCGATGGACAAAGAGGGTCAAAATGGGGTGACCGAACAGAGGTATGTCTGGAGGGGGAAATATCAGCATCCCCCCCCCCATTTCTGTCAGTATGTCTCTCTGTCCTCCTTCCTTGATAAAAAATACACACACACACACACACACAATGCCATTTGTTGGAGGAGGAGGGAAAGTCCCCTTGCCCCTGTTGCTAAGGCCCTTGCATATATGCATACATTAAAATATATATCTCGACCTACTTCTAGCGCAGCAAAGCCATCAGCATCTCATTATACAGTCCACCTGATAACGATACGTCCACTCATCATATCCAACTTCCAGCCGTCCGCCTACTACAGCTGCGGCGGTCTGTGTTTCCACGCGTATCTCACGCCTTGGGTGACGGTGGAATATTTTTATACCGCTGTCAGGTTTTCAGTATTCCAATAATTAGGCATCAACCCACCCCTTGCCTTGAGAGTAATGCCGTACTTCTCTCAGGAGGAAAAAGAAAAGCAAAATTTCATTACTGCTCGTGTAGAACCACACAATTACGATGGATTCGATAATAAAGCAAAAATGCTTTATGAACACGATCGCAAAGATCTCAGGCGGTAGCAGAAGTCTTGTGCGTCTCTTTATAGAAATGTGCGAACATTGCAGTGACGTAATCCAAACACGATTTTTATGCATGGGACCTACAATATTGATATTGCCTTTGAGAATATTTTTGGAAAGTCTTTGCGATAATTTTTACTTCAAAGAAGTCTGAAATGACCATAAAGACAAGGCTGACATATGGTTTATTTCACCAAAAATATCTACATAATTTGTAATAAACTCGCAATTTTTTTTGTTTCACTACTTCTTATTCATGAATCCTTCACTTCGAAGCCTCTTCATTAAATCGTCATTGGCCTTAGTTCAAAACGAACCAACCAAGCAGCTTCACATTAACAGATTCCTTTTATATGCCCCTGAAATAACATCTGATTTTTCCATGGAAACTAGGCTATAAGTTCTAATCACATTTACTAGAGTTCCACAACTCTGATTGATGATCTCGATTTTTAAAAAAGGAAGAGAGGAAAATAATGGTCTTCAAGTCGCCATCAACACCCTGATCAATAAACCAGAACCTTTGGGTTGGTGACCTAAAGCAACATGGCGCATCGGAATGATCACCTATAATGCCAGGTCCCAAAACGCATCGTGGAAGATCTATAGAGCCATCAACTATAGAGAGAGAAAAAGATCCACTTCCTTTGGCATGTAGAAGTATGTCACCCATGTTATTCCATGACACCGTTCAAAGCCCGTTTCTTGTTTAACCTGCGGGTGTTCTAGAATGGGTGTTATTCTAAACGGAGTGCAGTCCCCTAGATAAGTGTTGAATGATGAGGCACCTGCTAACAGCGTGTCACGTGACTACGAACATACAGAAATCAGGCATATGCAACATGTATCATGCAAGTTGTAACAGTGGCGACCTATTTACCAAGACATGAACCTATGCGAATCAACATGGCTATGTTTAAGGTGTCACCAAGAAGTCCTAGACGAGACATGCATGTACATTTCACATAAGTGTCGATATGTCCCAATATATTTTCAGCTACTATTTGCCCATTATCTTTAATGGATTCCTCTATAAGTATTCTTGCTCAGACAAGTGTTCGTGTCTGTCTTCATGACAAACGAGGAGCTATTGAGGTCGAAAGACATTCATTTATATTTGACTCACTGTACACAGGAGGGGAATGGGCGAGGAGTAAGGCGTGAGAACATTAGTTTTCAGAATGGCTTTATGGAGACATTTTAATTTTCAAATATTCATTCAGTTATAAGAGGGGGGTCAAATTCATGAAATACCATAACCATTTCACTACATAGGTTGTTTTTTTTCCGAAGGTTCATAATTCCGACCTTTCGTAATTCCGAAAGTTCGTTAATCCGAAGGTACATAATTCCGAAGGTTCGTAAGATCCGATAATGAAATAGGGTTCCTAATTCCGAAAAAGAAATAGGGTTCATAATTCCAAAAATATAATGATGTTCACATTTCCAAAGGTTAATACATGTAATTCCGAAAATAACATAGAACCCTGTATCGTTTTTCGAAATAACGAACCCTACTTCATTTTTGGAATTACGAACCTTCGGAAAATTACCCCTATATAACTTTCGGAATTATGAAACTTCAGATGAACGAACCTTCGGAATAACTCAACAAATATTCGGAATAATGAACCCTCATTCATATTCAGAATTATGAACTCCCTGGTATGGGAATTTTTTGTTTCAAAATTACGAATCTTCGGAATTAAGAACCTGTGGAAAACGAAACTTCGGAAAACGACCGTTTGGTAAAACGACTGCCTTCCCCTATATGTTTACTACCTACAAGATGAAAAGAGGCTTTCTACATTGTTCCCTTTCCTTTTCCTTCCAACAGTTTACTCTACTTTCATGTACCTTATTTTAATGTGGTTATGTCGAACTTTCTCTATTTATGGTAGAAGTAGATATAATTATGTATCCCTTTCGTGGCAAGACACAAGACAATTCGTTTATAACACAGAGATGATATTAAACGGTGTCTTTCTATTCCAAGTTTACACGGTGAAAGTCGTAGGCATACGTGTGAAAGAGAAATAAAGTCTCGTGATACGAAATGAGATTTGAGAAAAGAAAAAGGGTCGGAAATTGAAGCATCAGTCTTCTCATTTCCTTTCCGAAGAAAAAAAAAAGAGTTTTTTTTTCCCTGTCCCGATAGTAATCATTGAAAGCTTCCCGCTAGCCATTCTCTAGGAAGTGCTGCTTCGCTCCGTTCGATACACTGCTTTTTAGAACTTCTCCTCGCACTCCAGATGCATTTTATTTTGTGGACCAGCACCCCCTCATCCAACAAAAATTCACGTACTAGAAAGATAAATCTGCAAGTATAGTGATTTCCCTTTGGATCAATTAGAATAACGTACTATTTGTTTGTGAATTTTCTTTAATTCGGATATTCATGTTAGAGCCCCAATGATATTTTTCTCGAAATTTAAGTACTTCTACGTGATTTTTTCCTTATTTCCACGCGTTTAATTACTTATTGGATAAACCCAATGGACAAATTGAATTTGAAAAAAATGTTGGGGGGGGGGGCACACATAAATCAATAATTTGAATTATAATAGGAATAATGGCAATGAGCTGTAAGAATTTAATCATGTTATAGATATATCCAAGGGCGAAAAATAAAATTGTTGTTGCATTTTTCAAATTTGTTACCTGCCGATAATTCTCTGACGAGAGAACAAGAAAAGAGTTTTCATATTTTCGGGGCTATTTTCAAACCTAATACCAATGATGGTCCCTTTGAGGATGAATAGCATGGTCATCGGCCTTTTTACCATTTCGTTTCCAGTATGCCACCCCCTCCCTCTCCAGATCCGCCAATATCTGTTACAATCGTCTGATCATTGTATTCAGGCTTGTATAGCCCTGGGAAATCCAATGAGCTATGTACTAGTATTATCTATCATTTAGTTAAGAGTCAAGACACAAATTTCAAGATTGATTTAACAGAACGCGATAAAGAAATTAGGTGAGCTGATTTAATCTTTCAATTACCCCGTACATGTGGCCTGACATCATTTTCTAAGCCGATGAAATAATGTTTTCATGTAAGACGATAATTCGGGACATTCCCTAAATGCTACATTTGCTCAAATGCCACGATTTCAGTAAGTTATTACAATAATTGTAACTTGTTATTTATAAAATGTTGCCTGAAACAAGGCGCAGATTATATATTTTTCTCCGCTATAAATCCCTTACACTTTGTATAAATCCGCCTGTAATTTGAAAAACATAGTCATATATAATCAATTCGTTTGTGTTGCTGTTTTTTTATTATTACTGACTTGATATAGTAGAAATGTTTCGCCAAAGCGTTTAGTAAATTAAGAAAAGGCAGCTAAAAGATCTTGGGAAACTATAAAAAGGTATAAGATAATGCACAATATTATCCAACAAGCTAAAGGCTGTTAGTGACTGATGCCAATGACGTACATTACAGTAAGAATGCCCTGTTATGATTATATCCTATTCTGGCATCTGAAGGCTTTCATTTTCTATTTACATTAGCAAGTTAATGCCGCTAAATGGAGGATTACCTTTTTCTTCTAATATTTCCAACAATCAACATATTTCTCTCTTCGCTTCGTGTCTATTATCATTGTTCCATTCCGTCGCTTGGACAAACATCAAAAAGCGATTCATTTTCCGCGAAACCCTCTTAAGCTACTCAAGGTGTCATGTTTCGTTTACTCTTGATTCTCAAAACCTCGAATCCATTCCGTGTCAATAACCACTGTACAAACAATACATTGTAATAATGGCTGTATGAAAAATAGCCATGCATGTACATGCCAATACCTTCCTTCTTTTGTGTAATTAAAACTCATAAATATGTAGACTTTCTACCCAAGATATGAACATACCGTATGGTACTATTTTGTACTTTTACGTGAAATTTGTTTAAGCAGAAATCTTGCACAGCTTTAACATAACTTTCCCTTCCGGAGTTCTGGTTTTCAAATATGATTCTTACTTTAATAATATCCAACGAAAAAAAGTGATGAAACATACCAATAAAATATATACAAAACAAATTGCCAAGAGTTTAAGGCAATAAAGTATAAGCTTGACTAAACTTGAACAAGACTTTCAATCTTTTTTTAATTGTTTTCCTTTATCTGGGAATAGTTTGATTGCATTCTTAAGTAAGTGAGATCCAATGGTATAATATAAAGGTCACTTTTATGTAATTTAAAGTACATTGTATTACAATAGTATTTTCACATCTTCTGTAGATGTAGTTGAAATATTATAAGTGGCTCCATGGTAAGACCAACTGGCATAAAGTACAAATTCAGCACAATGCGCCCTTTATTGTGCTCACGCAGCTATTCTAGATCCAAAAGGGTACCTGAAATGAACATCCATTTTTAACATGGTCGTTCACATGTGCATGCCACCTGTTGAAATGTCCGACCATGATAATGCGATAATGAATCATTTCGAACATGGTTTCTATCTGCAATACCATCGGGTATTTAAGTTGCCCTTGAGTATATTTCCTGAAAGTCTCACCGATCGTGTTTGTTTCGCTTGTCAAAGGATTTTAGAGTAAAAAGCATTTTAACCCTTCCGGATGGATGGAGAATCCTTGATTCATTAGTGATTGATAAGGCACACACAGCGGATGGTTTTCATCCGTAAGTACATTAAAAAAAAAACCTTCGCTGGTGGCTATTCGGAAAATAATGTTTTCGTGTTGGCAATGTTCGACGAAAAGGCTTTTAAAGGTACTATTCAAATTCAAATTCAAATTCAAATTTATTTATCGGTCCCTTTAGCAGCCAACATCAAATTCTGTAGAACTTTGCAGGAATTATGAATATGTCATGTATGTCCTATCTGTGAAATTTAAACGTTAGCAGTGTCCTAATATACAAATTATGCAAGGACACCCGTTTACTTGCTAGACTTCACTGTCAGACACTATTGAGTGACTGACTGGCTTTTTTCATCTTTGGTAATAACATACATAAAATGAGCTGTAAAGGGTACATGAGCATTTGTCTACATCAATAACCCACTTCTTGTAATGGCCAAAATTAAACTGATTGAATCTTTGCGCAGCATAAAACGTACGACCATTCGGTACAATGGTCTGAAAAATCAGACTACTACTTACTGGCTCTATAGCTCTTAAGTCGATTCGACAACTAATAGTCGTTATTTTCTCACTTAAAGTAAATGCTACATCTGGAGTACTCTATTGTACGCAGTCGAAACATGGACTTTATGCAAAGAAACAGAACGGAAGTTGGAAGCTTTTGAAATGTGGTGTTTCCGCAGAATGCTAAAAATCAGCTGGGTGATGAAAGTTAGCAACAAAGAAGTCCTGAACAGAGCAAACAAAGAGAGAGAACTGATTAACGCAGTGCAGAAGAGAAAACTAGTGTATGTTGGACATGTGATGAGAGGAGGAGGATTGCAGAAGATCTTGCTGGAAGGAATGGTAGAGGGTAAACGAGAAAGGGGTAGACAGCGAATCACTTGGTTTGATGATGTCAAGAAATGGACTGGTTTTAACTATGGAGAGGTTAGAGCAAGGGTACATGACAGAAAGAGATGGAGGTGCATAGCCGCCAACCCCTTCTGAAGGGACGGCACTAGATGATGATGAAAGTCATTTTCAAGCCCCCCCCCCCCTTTTAGGGAGTTCTAAATTAGTATTGTCTTTCAAATGCCGTTGGAATTTAACCTTTTCATTTTTTTGGCCTGTGAATGGGACATAGTACCTTTAACATGTCGAACTGTGAATGAAAGAAACGTGATACATGTGAGTAATCAGAATATCTTTTGCAGAAGATGAACAGCCTTTAGGTAGTTATTTCACAAATGTGAAGAACAATCGGTGAATAATACCTTTGATATTCAAGGATGATCCGCTATGCATAAACAATTCCCAGAAAAGGGATCTACTTTGAAAAATTATCAGATAAATGGCATTCTATTCGACACTAAGATGTCCCAAGAGGCGTTATTTTTCTCAATATCTGGGCTTTTGAACCCCATTAATTACTACAGTGTCGACGACGCCGGTTTTTTGCGACGGAAAATCATAATGATGATTTTTATGACGGACATCCTGTGCATCAATGGTACAGCATACTTTATCTAAATGATGACCACTTTCTGATAACGATTTCAAAAACACAAAATAATATGCGACAGTTGTGAAGAAAAATATTAAAAAATTATATGAGAAGAAAGATAAAACTGATTAATACATTATGAATCGTTCTGATCAGTCAATTTTATTTATATATAAATAGATCTCATCATTTAAGTTAAAAGAAAACTTACAGGGAAAGAGAAAGGGTAATAGGGTCAGGGGAAAGTGATGTGGCGGGGTTGAGAGAATAATATCAAGATAGTTTATTGAGCATACTAAAGAAAATTTAAGGGGAAGATTATTATTTTGTAGAGCATGTAAGGTGTTTCGGGTCTTTTTTTGGTTTGTGTGACGGAAGAAACCGAACTCACAAGGTTGTAAGATATCACGGGTACTCCCGACTCAAGGGTTCGAGACCCGGTACTGACATCAGCTTTACAACCTCCCACACTTAATGATAACATTTCAGTTCCGGTAAAGACGAAGAATAATTTGTGAGCTTTTTCACTCTTCGTATGTCATTTTTGGGAGGGAAAATCATAGTATTTCATGTCACCTGAAATAGTATTGGTCTTCAAATGCCCTCATATTCGGAATATATGTGAATTATAGACCAAAATGTTATACCACGTGTTTGTGTAGTCCCATATATACATTCCTGTGTCCAGTGCATGTGCTTTCCAGCAATAACAAGTCAATTCTCATGTTGATGATACTAAAACCTTACAGTATACATGACTTCATTTGTAATACATCATCAAGCTTTCACGTTGCATCCATACACTTTCTTTCACACTGTAATCGCATAACCGAACTCGACTATATTTTAAAGGACCTTAGGTTCACACCGAACAAGATAGAGAGTGTCTACGTGTGGAGTAAGTTGCGAAGAGTGATTACCGGTATCTGGTTAACAGTTGGAGCAAAGTAGATGCCTGCTGAGACTCATTTAAGAATTTCTAGGAATAGATGCGTGGGTTTACTTTTTTCTGCATTAACTCTTTGGAATTATAATATCTGAAATAGCAATTTTGTAATCAATAGTTTGTTTTCCTTCTGCTTGAAGATTATTAGCTTAAGTATTAGCACGGTCTGTTTTTAAATACCGTAGGCATTGTATAAGGTTTTTCAGAGAAGTTTGTAATTAGAGTATACGTTAACTCTGATTCTACAATAAGTCAACACAAAAGTTTTGTTTACGAACTACAATAAACTTCAATATGCAATCAAAATCGTTTGTGGAGCTCATCCTCAGGACATCATACTCATTGCACTTCAAACGAAATCCAAGACTTAAGTGGATTTTGAGCACGGACTTAAATTTCATGAATGTAATACATTACGTGATATGATCACGACTGAATATGAAACGGATGAGCTCCTGACTCACCTGAGATTTATTGGTTGGCATGGTGACCAATTAATTCATACATCATAACTTCCTACATTTGTGTAATCAAGTTTGATTTGAGTAGGCCTACCCGGTTTTACGAGATATGCCCGGATTACACTTGCTTTGTGGTCGATTTTGTACACGAACTGAATTCTTAATTTCAATCCTAGGCCAGATATTATACCTGACCCTAAAACCTACATCTAACATTAAACTCAATCCCGATTCTAAACCTATATCTTTGACGAAATAGACAAAAAGTCGCAAGATCAAATGGCGGGCTATCAACACAAGTTTTCTACGATACGCACTCCTTCGACAGTGCTTCGTAGGCGACTTCCTACATTAACCGCATTCCTAACGGCAACCATGGACCAACTACCATACCCTACGAAAAACCTTACCGTAAACCGAACATAAAACCCAATTGCACTCTATATGTTTAACGAAGTAAAATACTAAGCTCCTAATCCTTTCTCTGTTAACGTAAAGACAAACACCCAACCACAATCCAGATAGACTAAAGCCAAGAGCAACATCCCTAGCACCTAACCGTAACCCTAAACCAAAACCAAAAACATAATTCAATTTTCTATCTTTGACGAAATACAGCCATGAGCACAGGCCAAATCATTTAGTCGTGACCCTAAACGTAAACCTTAACCCAAACACAATCTTAAACCTATCCCTTTGACTAAAACCAACTGCAATCATGACCCTCTGTCATTGATGAAATTAAGCCAGGCGTAAATATCGCCTGAGCAAATGTCGGATCCTCGACTACCATCGGCCATGATCAAACACGGTTCTCGTCATTGAAATAACGGATGATGAAACACAACGAGTGGCTTCAATCAGATTAATGGCATGTGTAAAAAAAGATAATTATCTAAGTACATATACCACTTTAACAAAGAGCGAAAGACATAGGCCTACGTAAGAAACAATGATGCGACAAATGGTCATATATCTCTCTTGAAGGCTGAGAAACTAAACTGGGATAGTTGATGTCTTCTTTATCACATCATTGTACATTAATGGTAATCATGATATAGATGCACTCAGTGATTCTGTATGACAATGACAATATTGTACAAATTAGATCCATCTAACATGTCTAAAAGACGTTCTTAACTCTTCAAACCCCTTGTGATACAGTTATCTATCATCTCGTTGTCGTAAAGCCCCTCTAAAGTGTTGGGAGCCCCAAATTCGCCAAAAAATTGAAGGCGAAATTTCACTTGAATTGTATCATAATGTGAAAGGGGATGTCATTTAAGACACATTTCTGCAATGATTTCACACCAAAAAAATGTGTTTGAAGACAATCCTCCATTAATATTATAACATGTTACATGATAGGTCTTCTGGAAAGAATAGACCCTACTGAGTTATACACTTTTAAAAATTGACATTTTAGTCGTTTTGTGTGTGTTGAAATAATTTTTGTTTTAAATGACATAGTTTTCCGGCAGTACGTCACAGTGACATTACCGATTCAGCCAATTTGTATAGGGATTACAACTTTCAAAAAATCACAACTTTCTTACTTTTTATCCCATTTCGTTTAAATTTTCACCAGTCTGCTTCTATGATTTTCTGCCTTTTTTTCGAAAACTTGTCTATCAAGGTTGAATCTTCCTCTAAATCAGTAACGTCCTTTTATTTATGATGATTTATTCCTACAATCCTTCACTGCGACGCTATAGCTTTTGAAATACATTAAGACGACGTGTTATTCATTATAACTAGGCGTTGTGGCGTGCGCCTGTAATCCAGCTAACAATGGAAGTTACAAACTGATTCAGCCGAGGACGCAGGTTCGAAACTGAGTCACGTCCTTCGGATGGTGACGTTAAAGGTCCTCAGACGTAAATAATCATATCTGATTGATACACGTCTGTAAAAACCCAATACACACACATGAGGTATCCGTTATATGATTTACCACTTTATGGCATGTGTGATGGACATTGGGGAGGTATAGATTTACCTCATATGCGATGAACAACGCATGCATTAGCTGCTACGCTCCGAATTTGCTCGTGAACATGCTTAAAGTGCATGGTGGGTTTCCCATTCCTATAAGACCAGCGCTTCATCCCCTTACCCCAAAACGCCTCCTCAAAACAGCAACGCCACGTAAGATGAATTACAATTTAATGCCATACCTTGCTTCTCGCTTCAGGTGGGTAGACTACAAATCACCCTGGAACGTGGTTTCTTACCCTAGAATAAATTTAGCTTTCAGGGCCCCATTTCACAAAAACTAGTCATCAGTGACAAATGACAGTTTTTGTTATAAGCTACTGAAATCCTTGCTTCTGATTGGTTATCAGCAGATTTGCCACTGACTTTTGTCATTTGTCATTGAAAAAGGGCCTTGTGAAACGCCCCCCCTGTTGTAATATTAACGTTCGACGCTGACAATTCCAGGTTAAAAAAAACAAGGATTACTCAGGCTTTGTATCACCCAACGAGTGGATCGGAAATCTTCCTATATACTTTCATCAACCCGAGTGCGTGTAATATATGCATTTCAATTTATCTTGGATTTAGGGGTAATGGTGATGGGAGATTTAGATTCCGTTAAGTCCTTTATCCCGTTACTTCTAGGTAAATGTCACCGATAAATTACTGATTTGACTTGGGTTCGTTTTCACTTATCGCGTGAGCGGAAAGGAATATTAGCTTACCACAAATATCACTTCACTTACACTCATTCATAACGATCGTTATTAAACAAAAATTTGATAAACAGCGCAAACAAATTGTTATCCAAATTTACTTCTCTCTCTCTCTCTCCAATGGTAAACACATGCATATTTAGAGAAAGACAAAGAGAAAACATAAAGGTCTGCGTCGGTGAATGATCAGGTATCATTTCACAAATATAATTACAAAATAAAAATATCAGACAAGTATTTTATTTTCTCACTTAGGCCTACATTTCAGCTCGAAACGATTTTCACATTTTAATTTCAAATTTGTATTGTGTTTAAAATCATATACACATGTATATTTATATATATATATATATATATATATATATATATATATACATATTTAAAGGAAAAGAACGAACAAAATAGGCAACTAAATGCATTGTAAAATGATAAGAGAATAATTAAAGTTGATCTCATAAATCAATTGTCGCAATTTTCATGAAAATTAATCATTTTTAAACGAAATTGCTCTCGTAACATTTTTGTAATAGCCTTCATTTGTATGCTTTATCGTCAACCGCTCCCACCCCTCTTTCTCTCTCTCTCTCTCTCTCTCTCTCTCTCTCTCTCTCTCTCTCTCTCTTCTCTCTCTTTTAATAAATATGAGTATCGATTAACCTCACATACAATGTCGAAGCAGTTTCCCAAGTGAATGCATTATTAGTGTCTTCTTCCCCGCCTTCGGGTTGTTTGGAGCCTAACTAAGCACAACATTTAATCAACCAGTCATTTTGCCTTGGGAAGCGGCAGTCCCCAATCTAATTACCTGTACTACAACACGGGTTTATCGTATTGAGACCACCTTTAATCACCGGTGAAAAATCTAAGCATTCATTGGGAGTGAAAGCCAGTGGCTGTGTTAATACCTCAGTCCCACCAAAGAGGTCTACATCGCGGCCCTGTTTCATGAAACCTTTTAATCAATAACAAGTTAGAATAAGTGTTTAATAAGCTACTAAAATACCTGCATTTGGTTGGCAGAGGGTAAATATGTGACGGAATTTTGGCGTTTATTAGTGATAAAAGGTTTTGTGACACGCGGCCCAGGCTGGGAACAAACAAAACAACAACAAAAAACACATTGCCCCAACTGGCCAAGAATCTGTCGGTATGGAGTTGGTTTGTAGGTGTGACCGAGGTATGGAACTCCAGTCACACCGCCGAACCGGCTCCAGATCGACTGATATTTCGTCCAGTCGGGGTACCGTATTATTTTGTTAGGTCTAGGGGGTGTTTTATCAACTAAAATCAACTTTTTAAATCAATTTTAAGGCTTGATGAAACACCCCCCTGATTTTGGTCTCGTCGGTCTGAATGGTATAAATATGAGACCCGATAGAATGCATTACTTTGCCATGAACGTCACACGCGAGCTTCCAGAATTGACCGGACGGCTCCAGAAATAACTGGAAAATAGTATTCGCCAAAAGCCTTCACCTTGAAATTCACGTAGTCCACGCTTTTCAGGGCACTGTTGACCAAGCAGATGCGGCTACGGAAGTAAGGTGAATAAATTGTATATATGACGTTTCCGAATTTAGCATTTTAGGGCCAGCGATGGACACTGGAAACTCGCCTCGATTCGCACTACTGTTTATTGATGCTGTGAATATTTTACGGTGGGAGGGAGAATGAAGGCCACAATAATTAAACTGCCGGGGGAAAAGACAAGAGTATGTGGCTGTTTTATCGAACGTATATATTTAACATTGCCGTTTTTCGAGGCAATCGAGTTGTAAAATTGAGGACAATCGATTAGTACAGTTACATTGGATTATTCTGTTTTAATTAAATCCATGTTCTAACTTTTTCTCGTTTGGCCTTAGTCACGTCGTTACAGATTTCGACATTTTTCCATGTCATAATTGTCCATTTCCTTCTAAACCTTGATGTGCACTCAAAAGATAGAGGATGATTAATTTTGGAGGGAACAAACTGATTCTAATCAAGGTTTTTTGTAGACCACCTGTCATTTTCTAGAGAAGACTGATCAATAGAACATGAACAATAATCAATGGACCATACCGATTCCATTTGTGTCGGGTGAGACAAATTGTCAGGTAACAACCCGTAGAACTATATATGTATATTGCTCTTTCTCTTTTTCGATTCTAAAATTCTATATGCGCAGCCATCAAAGCACTCACGTACACACAAATACGCTTAAACACACAAGCAAACAAGACTTTGACAGAAATTTTATTTTCCTTTAAAAAAGTTATAAACAAAAAAACATTTCCATCGAACAACACATTGTGTTTTTGTACGCCATACTTCTGGTATTCTGTACTAGACTTTCTCTTAACGGCATCGTTTAACAATGTTAAATCTGAGATGCATGGCCTTACGTGTTATCAGCGTCTGTGATATGGTGTAATGTTGAAGCCCTAACAAATTGCGCTTCAAAATGATCATGAAGTGCCTCAAAAAAAGCAAAAATCTTTGAGTGACCGGTTTTACCATACTCATTTCCCAAATAGACTGTAGTGTTTAAAAAAAACGTTGGAAAAAATGGTTTTTGAAATTTCGAATTCCAATCATAAATGTCTTGATAATCAGACGGGCGATCGGCTTTTAAACGTCATGGGATTCCTGACTGACCTAAAGGTGTATAATTATGATTGCAGCATGAGCTAAATCCAGGATTTTGTTTAGAATCTGAGACAAAGATACCCAATCCCTTTAACACGCAGACTTGATGAAATAATACGGAATGATGGCTGTGGGTGCGGGGGAGGGAGTACAGGGAGAACTTTGGGCCATGGTAATTTAGTTAACCTTTTCTAAACTCAGGCAGTCCACCCTCTCTTGTATCTGTGAATGCGATTGATACAAATTTACGCAAACATAATGCTTGTGTCATCAAAACAACCTATATAATGTCTAGTAATGAGGATGCCCAATAACATTTTAAAAAAAAGCAAAAACACAAACAGTAATGGTAATCATTTTTTGACTACCGAGCAAACATTTGCTTATGTTCTTGCAGCGTTGTTCTTACAACACGTTTATAGATGAAATAATTTTCACCTTTCCATGTTACATTTTATTCTAAAATGTTTTCAATAAATGTATTTATTTATACGTTTCACATATGTGGAATAAATATAGAAATTTAACTGAATTATAGAAAATTTTTAATTAGTTTTATAAGAATAAGAGAAATTGAATTTTCTCTTAATCTTATAAAACTAATTTAAAATTAAGAGAAATTGAATTTTGCATAATTATATTTTTTGAAAAAAGCAAAAGGGATTTGTGCATATTCTCTCGATTCAAATCCGTTTAACTGTTTTTACGTGGAAATGTACCAATTCAAGGACACTTTGACGTGTAAATTACCGTTTGCTCTTAGTATGTTCTAGGTCATTTAGCGTGTATGATGGTACCATTATCATTATAGAATGACAGATCATCGATCGCAGAGGAGATTAATGACTATTAATAGGGGCAATTTATACCGTGCGTCCCCGCTACATGACTGTATGTTTGTGTTATGTAACACGTCTGCCCATGGCCACGGAGGTGAATTGATACTCAATAAATTTAATTCCGCGCGGTTTAAGTTGCTGTCCATCGAATAAATTGACCTGATGCTTAACAAGTACGAAGTGTTACGGGCAGAAAGACAAACAGGGAAACAAGTGGAGAACGTTTATTTCTCAGTAATGAAGCTATAATTACCGCAAGATTCCTGTTCGCGCATTTGCCAAAATGACCGTATATACGAAAAACGATGAATAATAAACCTACATGTATAAATCCTGTAAACTAAAGCTAGACCTGTATGGTGAATTCATTATATGTTTATGATAGATTGATACCAATTGAAAGTAATTCATAATATATCAAATAAATGATAATCTCTGAGCTTAAATTCCCCAGCGTGTTTCAAAATGAACATGACTATATATTGATATTGATGCGTATTGCGACTCGAGGAAAATGCCTTCGATTTTGGTTAATGCGTCCTTGAACAATACAAATCAGTCATTTCCTGCTTTCTACGGACATTAGTGTAATGTCATTTAAATTTAGGTTGAAAATCTGAGCACATATTGTCTTAATTGGTACACATGAATACATTTATTAGTTAACATATTACAGTCACGTTTCATTATCTCATTCGAAGAATGCATTAGATCAAGATTCCAATTAAATGTGAAGGAACATTCATGATTGACTCACCGTTTTTCGACTGGAATCAAACTAGGACGATGGTTATATGACAACCTCGGTTTGACTGGCTGAGTAACAAGCGGATATATCCCTTAATTCTCTGTGCTTTTTCTGCATAAACGAAAAAGAAATGGACGATCTGGGTGGATTATTATTGTCAAAATTCATGCATCAACGTTTTAAAACTGGTTGTGATAAGCCGCTAAACATCACGAAGGATCTTTGGCGATGATCTCTCTGTCTTCTTCGAAATGTTTCTTGAGATTTCTCTCCTGACTGCTTTTTTATCTTCTAGATGGTTCTACCGGGTAGATAGAATCTATTTCAAAGTTAGATGTTGTTGGATTTGCACGTATATCCTGGCATACTCCTACTCATCTTAGTTCAAATCTTTTGAGTAGCACACCAATACAAATACCATTCCTTTTTTTCCATTTCTTTCCACAATAACAGCAAATAAAATTTACAAAGCTTTTCTTTTTACAAAGTCATTCCAACCAAAATATTAACAAACGAGAAATATACATAATATGGTACGTGCAATGCAGTAAAAGTATACGATCGAGACTAAGAGGATAATTGCTTGCTGTATTGCGAAGGAAATCTATTAGGAAAGCATTGCTCGTAATTTAGATTATTCCAATCAAGATGGTGCCTAATCATAAGGCCAATACAAATTGACTTCCTAGCTTCTCGTCCGGACTTTCGAAAAATGAGAATGAGGGGGCTGTCCATTCCATTTGATATTTCGATTTTTTTTTTCTTCACATATAAATGCCATAGGGTCGCTTGCAACACAAATTTCAATTTTATATGCACTACAAAGCCAAAAAAAAACAAGGCGACATCGTGGCATTACATGATATTAATGACGTCTGTAAACAGAATTGTCTACACGTCCTCAGATGTTTATTTATTTACTTTCAGAACAAAAGTACCACATAACGTAAACAGTGAGGCGCGCCGAAGAAAGGAAGGAGCGCGAGACGTGAAAATAATTTTTGTTATAAGGCCTATACTATATCGCAGGAAACATGACATGATTATCATATAGTTTACGTGCAAAATATTAACTATAAACAGCCTGCTTTTAAAACATGGATTAAGTCGATGAAGGTGACATTTCTTGATGTAGATATAATGTCACCCAAGCCTGCATTCAACCTGGAATGTCGTTTAAAAAGAAAAATGTTGCACAAAGCATGTTTCGTCTCAAAGGTTACGTAAACCTTATAGGCACACACTTAAAGAGAAGGTTGAGTTCTGGGAAGAGGTGAAATATAATTTGTGAGAGTTATCATTGTATTTTGCAAGTGTGGAAGAACATCAGATAAAAAATGTTCCCTGAAAAGCATGGCTCTTCAAATGCATTAATATTCTAAATATGGCATGTATCATCATAACAATTGGGACGGATTTTTATGCCACATGTTCGTGTAGTCCCATATACATCATTCTGTGTACAGTGCTTGTACCTTTAACAAGGCTGGGCCAAATTTCTTATCATTTTGATGATTCCAGAACCTTGCAGTACACACCAATACCTTTTATGCTAGATGATCAACTTTTTCTGATCGATTCCACACCGTTTCTTTCACAATGTAATCGCATGACCAGAACTCAACTTTATCTTTAAAGCATGGCGGGGAAAGAGACACGTTACATGCAACTAATGTAGAGTTTACAAAAACAAACGTTGCACGAAATAAGGAAAGCACCATCTTGAAAATATCAGTCACGACAGTGTTTGAATAAAACATTCCCTACGTCAATAAGTTCATCTGGAGGTTTCCGGAACAGTTACATAGATTGCTTTGAACATCACCTTCTAAATGTCAAGATCCAGATCGAAAAGTCCCTTAAACACTAAAAGGTTGGGTTCTGGGAATGGTGAAAAGTGGTTTTTAGGA
Organism: Mesocentrotus franciscanus; assembly: GCA_037976565.1. NCBI lineage: Eukaryota > Metazoa > Echinodermata > Echinoidea > Camarodonta > Strongylocentrotidae > Mesocentrotus > Mesocentrotus franciscanus. The sequence goes on along the minus strand of CP137677.1, from coordinate 24,712,019 downwards.
GCTTTGCATTCTTTTTTATGTTTGTGTGGAACAATATCACTGAAAAATTTCCCCTAAAGTCCCCTCATATTCGAAAATACGACAAGAAATTGCTGAAATGTCTGGACCAAACTTTCATGTTTGTGTACACATTTCTGTTTACAGTGCAATATGACTTTCAACAGGACTGAGTTAATCTTTTTTATCATTTTTATGATTCCAAAATTTCTTAGCATACACCAATTCTTATGTGCTGCAGGTAGTACAGAATCAACCATTTCCAATTTCTTTCAGACAGCTTCTTTCAAAATACTACTCTCATGGCGAAAGCTGAAAAATGTCTTTTAACTTGATATTTCAAGAGTCTTAAACCTTTCGGCAGTCATCACACAATCCTGTCAAGAGTCATGTCAACATTATGTTCCCCCTTAATTTGTTTGTTGTGTGTTGTGCGTGGGTTTGGGAGGGGGTTTGGGGTTGTTGGTGGGGGTGTTTGTTTGTTTGTTTTCCAAATGTCTTCCTTGCGATTTTGTCTAACAAACTGTTCAGGTTGAGATTGTTCTCTACGTTCAGGAAGCCCCTCAACAGCATGGCCACACTTCATATTTCCAAGCAAGCAAAAGTGGCAGTTGATACATGCCCTCCACGCCCTTTTACACACGGTCAGGTATACCAATCATGATACATTGCAGAATTCACCTCAGGCAGTGTAGACAACATTTCGCCCATGATTGAACTATATATTATAGACAACACAAATCAAATTGAGGTATACGCTTCACACTTCATCGGATGATAGATAGTTGGATTATAGATGGGGCGGTCAGTGCATGGGAACAAGCTCGTGTCTCGATCGCAAACAGCTTTCACAGATAACGTGAGGATAGGGACTTGGGAACACAATTATATATATCTGTTTCACCTTGTGCGAACGGGCTCCTTCTCTTTGGAAGACGTAAACATAATGAAGTTATGTTTATTAATTGTATTCAGTAACAAGTAATATCGAGGCCTTATCAGGTGATTGATCAGAGAATCTACATGAAATTTCATACGGCATAAAATAACACGGCCCTCGATCGGAGGGACACTCAATCATGACTGTATATCAGCCACAGGGAAAACGTTTCATTTAAGTACCCTCTCTCTTTTTTTCTCTCTATCTCTCTATCTCCACCATTCACCATACAGACTCTACCATTGAAACACCATTCACCATCAGACGCCACCATTGGAACACCATCTATCTCACATCTTTCCCTCCCGAACCCCTCCCCCTCCCCTTCCAACCCCTCTCCCCTCTTTCTTTTTGTTTCTCTCTCTCTCTCTCTCTGTTTTCTTTTCTATGGTTTTGCATGTATTCATTTTCCTAACGGTTTAATAAATTTTGCATGTATTCATTTCACTACAGGTTCACGTTTTGTTAACGGAGGATGTGATAGCATCGAAATTAATCATTCAAATATCTACAAAAAGAAATATGAAATGGTTATACTTTAATATAATATAAAAAGTTACAGGGGCATTGATACACCATTTGTAATATGAGTGTCGACCCGAATTTCCCGGAAATTCTCGCAAGAATTCGTGAACAAACGAACACTTTATCCTCGTTTCTGTTCGCTTTCTGACCAAGATTGACAAATTCAAATTTGCCCACAATTTGAACTTTCCCACCTCGAACTCCAGCCTCCAAAAACGACGCCCCTGGAAACTTGATTATTTTTTCACTCTAGGTTTTCGGTTATTCGTTTCTAAAGTTTCCAAAGTCACAGGCACACTTTGCCCTTCTGATCTAAGAAAGCTCACATCATACAAACTCAATATCAGCATTAGATTCGTTGAAGGTCAATATGGATAGATAATATCGATGATCAAGAGGAGCGAGGTTCTGCCGGCAAAATATCTGCTTTCTCCATAATTGAATCCCCCATCAGATAACACGAAAGGAAAAACCTTTATATTTGTCTGTTTACTTTTGTCGTTCATTACCCCCACTCCTTCCTCGGAGCGGCATCCATTCCACCAAACCTGCATAATCTGTATAATCTTCATACGCAATGACCGCGGTAGGTAAGTGAATAAAACCCTCAGCCGCCAATAAATTGAGTACCTGTAGGTTGTGTTTATTTAGATGCGAAGATTACATCAAATGAAAATTATATCGAGCTGAATGAAATTACTCACTGGAAATTACCCCACTGGAAATAAGCTCTCGAGCTTTCGTGAGTTATCCTGTTCAAGCTGACTTAATTTTGATCTGTTATTCTTGTATATTGTTGTATGTTGAACGCTTGGCGAATAACAATCAATCAATCAGTTAGAAATGTACTGGCAAACGCTGAATGATATTGTGACTAGGTCATCGAGCGCTGATTAAATTTTCCCAAATCTATTTATACCTACTGCTGTTTCCGCTTTCATCATGTAAATGAAGAATTAACAAACAAAGCAAGTGAATTAACAGATCGGTATTAATTCCAATGAATCTCACCCCCGTGAATATGAAAATAGGAGGTCATTCTTTGATTACCAGAAATCATCCCTCCTGCTTCCTCAGAGTGGAAATAAAGATGGACGCCGACCGATCCCTAATGCAATCCCAATAGGATACTAAATCCACCATCTGAACCAAATCAGGCAATGCCTATAAAGCCAAAAGCCAGACGGATTTAGAGTCATCCAATTTATGTTTTACGATATCTCCCAGTAACAAAAAGTGACTGTCACTGCAATTTATGTCAAACTTGCGAAGGTTTCCATCAATTTCTGGGATGGTTTTCGCTTTCCCGCGGTGGCTTCCTTAATGAAAAGCACTCGGGTTTATACTTGTTTGTGTCCCAGAGACATCGAACGTTGTTGTTTTGTCAATACACCGAAGATTTCATTTTACATTATTTTGTTAACATTCGCCTACAGGCAGCTTCAACACGAGCCTCCGACGAAATCAAAATATGCTGCTTTGGATTAACACCAAAACAAACAAGGATACTTACAATTTCTGCTTGTGTCTTCTGCATTAGATCAAATAAAAACATTATCCATTCCCATTAGGCCAGAGTATATAAACAGAGGCGATGTATACAAAAGACGGTCGCTATACTTCAAATCAGAAATTTGCTATTTTCGGGAAAGTCCCATCATGCGCGCTTGATTGAGAAACGAGGGAGTAATGTAAGAGAAACCTGTAGCGAGAATTTAAATCCAAACTCACGAGTGTTACTTCGGACGAATAAACGATATGTGAGTCTCCTTGCTATTACCACTGTGCAAGCAGCAGAAAGCAGCAACCCGAACAAACCTGAATTCTTCTTCACAGCTTTCCCTCCAGGTACCACAGAGGGCGACCTTGCAGTAGACGAAACAAATGCTGTTGGTTTCGTAGCATTTCTATCCTATATAATACAAACTGGTATGAAATATACGCAAAGTGCCGCTTTTCGCCGCCTCTTACCGAACGATGACGAAGCATTGTCAGAAAGCAGTTATGAGATATAAATGAGTTGTCATTTGGTATTTACAGAACCATTATGACTCTTGGATGAGCAAACATGAAGTACAAAGTAATTTCCCCCAAACCAAAATTAATGCTTGGTCCGTACGTGATTCGTGACCGTTTTCGTATCTTAACGGTTGTCCTAAAGTCACATACTGCAGTATCCCTTTCAAAGAGCATATCGTTAGTTTAGAGACAGAAGGCAGTTAAACTCGGTGTAAATAATATGAGTTTAATACCCTTCTGGCTCTCAGCAGGTAATATTACACGTAGTGTCCGTCTAGGTCTCAATGCTGACTTCGATTAGAGGTCAAGAGGTCGATGGAATGCATAATTATGAGCCAGGACCATGTCTAATAGAAGATTATTATCCATTAATTGCAACACTGCACATAGCAAGACTTAATAAATGATAGATTCGCATCCGTCACAACAATGTATATAAACGGGGTTCGAATTGATCAGACAAAACACCCACCTGTTGCGCATACATTCATTTTCTAGTATACACACGAGTTGCCAAACTGCGGCAGAACCGCGTCAGTTAATTGAATCTAGCGCATCTCCGTGTAATCTTGATTCCTTGTTTTTCCTAAGCTCAATAAGTAACTTAGTGGGGGAAAAAAACCTTTGCTCATGCAGGGCCTTCGTTGTGGAATACTCTCCCTCGAGATATTAGTAATAGCAGATCAGTTGAAATGTTGAAATATAATCTTAAAACGTATCTGTTTAATTCGGCATATAAATAATTGTTATGTCATTTTTGAATGATCTATCTTTTTCCTTTTTTCAAAGGTGCGCCTGGAGCATTTGATTTCAAGAGGATTTGGAACCCTACATATCTCATATATTGTTATTACTATTATTATTATTACTCTGAATGAGATCTCTAGTAAAAAAAAATATAAGGTTTGTGGGGCTCTTTTACTCACTTAACGTATATTTCTTTTGAACTGTCAGATCCGCCTTTTATACTGTTCTAGAACATGTGATGTAATCCAACCTAAACATTATCCCACAGGATACTAAAAGTATCTTAATTCTTAATCTTAATTCCGGTAGCAAACTTACCAAGACAAATAGCCAATAGGCCTCGTTCGAATACGACGAGGGAACCCCCTCCACTCCGGGGTCGGAGGGACCGCATTCGTGTTCTTTTCGGGTACTTTTCGCGCGACAAAGTCCGACCCGAGAATTGTATTTTAAAAAAGGGGGTGTATTTGACTTTTCACCCGGAGATTTCTTTAAAAAGGGGGTGTTTTTACTTTTTCTCTCTTTTGATTTCTTAGAAATTTAAAAAGGGGGTCATAAAACATCTTGAATATCATAGATAGGGGCGTACAGTGAGCAGTGTTCCGGATTTAAGGGGGTCTTCAAGGCAGGAAAAGCCCGCGAAAACCCGCGTAAGGGGGGTTCAGAAATGTTGGCAGTCCTCAGATAGGGGGTGCTTTCAAAGAGAGGGAACACCTAAATAACACTGAGTGGGGGGGAGGGGGGGGGCAAAACAGCGGCGCTTGTTTATGATGACGTTAAATGCAATACGCTTCACGTTTCTGTATCTTACATCACAAATCTCAGTAAATAAGTGCATGACATTTTTTTGCGGCATGTCATATCTGAACAAGAATTTAGGGGGGCTTTTAAACAAAATAATGTATAATAGCATCCGACGAATAACCACAGGCGCGGTTAACCTGCAACTGCTTTAGTCGATACGGATTCATCTTTCCATTGTAGATCCCACCAAATCTACGAAGGTCCAAGGCGTTCTGAAACACTTCCACGAATGTTTTGTATTCAAACTTCCGTATATATTTTTTTCACCTACTGTATCATGACTGTTTTGTCTTGGAAGCTGTCTTGACAAAACCCCTCTGTTATGTTAACAGTTATACCCAGATGACTTTTATAATCATGCATACATGCATGTATGTTTATGCTTTTTCAAATGTTATTTGTTTTATAAATCAATGCATGTTTTTAAATCAACGTATTGCACATTTTTTTTTAAAGATGAAATCAAATTGAATTGAAGACCAAAAAAAGGGAAAGAGAACGAAAGCTGCCCCCCCCCCCTCAGGCTACTCGCCCACCTTAATAATTGAAACACGATATAAAGTGTGCGTGTGTGTGGGAGCGTGGTTTGCGCGTGGGTGTGGGAGCTTAACGATGAAACTTGATGTAAGATGTGTGTCACCATTCTCATATTTCATTTTGCAATACATTTATTTCAAGAAAGGGGATTTAAAGATTATGCTACATAATGTTAAGCGTATGGTTAAATCATTATCTGATCAGGTCTTGCTCGCAGGACGGGTGATCACCTATATCATCATCATATCGACAAATTTTCGACATACCTCGTTTCGACGTGATATGCCCTTGAGGCTTTTGTGACACCATTTGTTGCTCAACACGTGTCCCTAACAAATGGTCACATCATGGATAACATGTGATCTGCACGTCACAAACAACAGTCACGTGTTTGAATGATATATTACGCCCATAACATGCTGAAACACTATATATTTCCAATCATTTTTAACAAGTCGCAAAGTTTTTAACGATCCCTACGAAGTTGGACCAGTGAAGAAAGTGTCATAATTGGTGATGAGGTCATCGTCATCATCGTCATCCTGAGCGTAGCTATTCCACTCAAGTTATACCATTGTTTACTGCAGGAATGATCATAAAAGTCACATTCAGTTTTAGATCATATGATTAAAACAAATGACTATGGATTGAATAAACCGGGCTGCACTTAAATCAACCAATCTAAACAACCGAATTTCCTTTAAAAATTAGTTTTTAAAAACATACCTCAGTATTGGCCCAGTTCAGTTATTTAAAGGGACTTTGTAACATTGTTCAGATGAGAGAAAATGGTGCTAAGGTAGTGTCTTCAATGCTAGATGTAAAATTAAAGATAATTTGAAAGTTTGAGTGAAAACAGACCATTATTAACGATAAAAATTGGGAAAAACTGATCTTATCGATTCCTTGATTCTCCCAACTATATTATTACAATTTAATTAAATTTTAGGTGAATGTAAATCGAAACAAAGCTTTGAATTGGCTCTATATATCATTCCAGACATTTAAGTGTTGAACGATTTTAAAATCCTGTCTTATGTCTTATTTTCATGGAAAAACGGTTGGGAAAATTCAGAAATGGTTGGGAGAATTTACTGTTAGAAGGTGTTGACCAGTGACGCCTTCAAAGAAAACCATAACTATCTTTGTGATTTGAGAATTTGTTCAGGATTTTTTTTTGCATGCTAGACGTACTACCATTTTATACAAAAATTACGCATTTTTTCCATCAATTTTCAACAATGTTACCGAGTCACTTTAAGTTAGAAAGTGTCGATAGTGTGCACGTGTTTGATGCGTTGGCTGCCTAAAAAGCAGGAATTCAGAGATACATTACAGTATTCGCATGGTACTTGTGAACACGGTTGCTCAAGTTTGGCACAGTAGGCAACAAATGGTGTAAGCCAATATTTTTGTTTTAATTCAATTAAGTGAACCGATCGGATCCCTTTTGCTGTGTACCTTTACTGTAATAGCCTACATGTATATGAAAGGTGTCATCACCATGGTGCCTCGTGGAGCGGTGCATCAAAGTTTTCTGTGTATAAACACAATTCACATCATTGTGGCCGTACAAACATTTATTCTATTATGCATCATTTGAAAGGAATCAGTTTTCAAATATTGAAATACATAGGCCTGTCGGTACCATTACTCTTCTTTCGCGCGCCATAAAAGTACACTGACCCTCGCCCACGAACTCTCGTCCGAAGCCGTAACCCCTCAACTCTTACTAAATATCTTTTCTTTCTTCTCTCTCTCTCTCTTTCCTTTTCCACTCTCCCCCTCGTCGTCATACTCTTTCTCATTTCCTCTCTCGTTCTCCTTCCATCTAGCTCCATTATCTCTCTCTCTGTATAAAAGTACCCCGTCTCCCTCTCCCACATCTCTGTCCCTTTTGCTCCATCCCCTTTTTTTGTTTTCTCTCTATCTCTCTCCTTTATATTTATATTTCGTTCTTATTTCCTACATTTCCCTATCCAGCATTTGTTCTCTTTTTTATTCTCTCTCTCTCTCTCTCTCTCTTTCTCTCTCTTTCTCTCTTGCATACTATCTTCCTTTCCCATTATTCTCCTTTCTCTCTCACCTCTCGACCTCCACTCCCTCTCCCTCTCTCTTCCTACAAGCATCCTACTCTCAAATCCTTGCCGCTCGTGTATACTCTCACGGACAAACGGAGAGCAAACAACAGGTTTATAGGATACTCAGTACATCGATGGTGTTATTAGAATAACGATACTTAATTTCTGATTTACATTCCAACACCAAACACTGTTCCTATTGACTCACCAGTCTGTGTAAACGGATGAGCAGAGGAAACCTGTTTGCGGAGAGGCATAGAGTGTCTACAGGTATAAAAGTGCCTCCTTTGCATACGTTTCCGCATTGTCTTCGTTTTTTTTGGATGTCTATTCTTACGGCGAGAACTCACTTGAGAGCGAGGATATGTGATCCTGCTTTCCATATCTGCTATGTTCTATGAATACTCGCAAACAACAACAAAATAATTTGCGACCAAACATATCCCTGATAAAAAGTAAGAAAAAGCAGACATTACGCCACACTGTCGATTTTTTTCTTCTTAATGGTTTGATGTTCAATAATAAGCTGAGAGGAACATCAGCATACCAAACGTAGAACTTAGTATTTGTCACTTCTTCCCTCCCCTTCTCTCCCTCTCTCTCTCTCTCTCTCTCTCTCTCTCTATATATATATATATATCCTTTTCCAGCTCCCCCCTTCCGCTCCCTGCCTCCTACATCATTTATCTCTCTCTCTCTCTCTCTCTCTCTCTCTCTTTCTTTCTCCCCTCCCTCTTTTTTCTCACCCATTTTCCCCTTCTCTCGCTTTCCCTTTCTCTATCTACCCCTTTTGTGTTTCCCTTTTTTGTCTCCTGTATATTTTGAGTCTATATATATATATATATATATTCATCTGTCCATCTCTACCGCCTCTCTTTCTCAAAAAGCAGAGGAACACTAACAATATAGCGACAGATCCATCGATATATTGCCTCTGGCTGTAATATCTGTATGTAGACCCGAGAGTGCAGATGACCACACCACAAATAATACAAAAATTGAAGAAGAAAAAAAGGCTGTTCATGCTTTTTTCCCTCCAGATTTATGATATGGTACCCATTATCTGAATTCTATAGGAATTGTGATTGAAAAAAGGTTGATTTCTGGTAAAGGTAAAAAGCAATTTTTGAGGGCTCTCCTACTTTTTAAGTCGGCATGGAAGAAAAGCACCTATAAAAATGAATTACTCTTCAAATACCCTCATTTTCGGAATATGACGAGTAAAAGATTGGAGTAAACTTTCACGCCAGTGTTTGTATCTATGCGCATTTCTTTGTGCAGTGTGTCTGTCTTCCAGAGTGACTGATTTGATGTCTTATTTTCGTGGTCCCAAAATCGCACAGTATATATACACCTAGTCTCATATCAAATATTAACTTTCCGGCCTCTTCATAATGTAATTACATGGCCCAAAACAGGGTAATCTTTAAATAACTGAGCAAAATAGTTGAATGTTTTCGTTAAAAATTAATCCAAGGTTTTCTATTTTCGTTAATGTCCTCTCCGAGCATTTAATAACATCTATTGCTTGTGTGATGCCAGCCATCGAGAGAGATACAGGTTCAATCAATCCTCAACATGACCGTTGGAATTAACATCGGTTATCCAAGTCTTAAAGAATGATACAAGATTGTTAATGCAGGTTGTGTATAATTATCAAATGACTGAACATGTATACGCTGCTATCTACATCGCTTAAACATTCAAAGAATATAAATCTTGAAAATTATTTTTGATACTGTTTTGAATATGAAAAGGCTATTTGGCTACGAATGTTTTCCTTTAAAACTTTTTTTTTTAAACTTCCTTTAAAACGCAGCCACAATTCATTATAAGTGTTTCTTATGAAGTTAGTATGCAGATGGTGAAGTTGACTTACACTTTAATTTCGTATTGGAAATTGGATAATACCCTTGGGGTGCATGATGTCCTTTTTCCCCAGAAACTTACTGTACTAGAATAATTAAAATTAAATAGTAATATATAATATCATGTTTCACATCAATGACACTGATTTAAATTCTTCTCATATTAAATACACATGGAATCGTGACAGTGATACCAAATCAATACGCAAAGACTATCAAAAGTCAATAACAATATTTGATAAAAATAAGTATATCAGGTTTTACACTACAGTCTGTCAATTAAGTTCCTCACATATTGAACATAAAAGCCATCATTACAATGATCATGACGATACCAAATCAATAGACAAAAGATGTCAAAAGCCCCATCACATACTATCAACCTGTCAGCATTACGGGACGATTGAACATCAACATATTTTCCCTTGTGTTTTTGTATTGTGTCCACGTCTATGGGGTGTACTTAGAAAGGCTAGGTTACTATTTTAATACCCCCAAAGGGGTTTTAATAAGTCTGAGTATTGTGAATCCTTTACAGGGAGACATAGACATTTTCCAAGAGCTGATGGAAATATAGCTGCGTATCAACAACCTAGTTTTCACAGGTTTTGACCGAAAACTCACAAATAAACCATGGGCCTACTATAAACCAAGGTTGGCGTGGAATTAAAAAAGTTTGCAGACTAATTAGACCTAAACACAGACGGCCCATCCTGTCGGATCAATGATTGAATATAATTTCCTGAACATGTTGTAATCAATTCAAGGTAAATTAAACAAATTTTATGATGTATGACTGAGATTTGAAATGAAATGATGATATTCACAATGAAACAATAATTGGAATATTTCTACCTTCACTCTGTGCGAGACCTTGAATAAGGACCCAGATATGCTGGATTCCATTACTGTCAACCTACACCGAATTCAAACGGCAGACAATAAGACATTTGTAGATCTAGATCCATACCAGTTTGACTTGAAGAACAGAAATCGCTCCCAGGGCCTTAAGCAATGCTTTGACGTCGGATTCATAATGTAACACCGAACGTGTTTTCATTAGCCAGAGTTTGTGCCCGGGGCTGGGAAATCGATTTCTCCTCTTTTTTTTATATTCTTACGGACAGAAGAGGGTCAAGTCTGTAGCAATGTAACCCGAGATATGTTAGCAAACAATCTTGAGATTTTTCTTCGAATTTTGAACTTTTCTTCTATGAGTGACTGAGGAGTGAATGGGTCGTTCGTCTCCTCTTTTTGTACATATAGGTATACGGCTAATAATTATTCTCACCTGTTAAAGGTAAACATCAATCAATATATACACACACAAACACATGCCCAACACACCGAGGACAATATGAACATTTCTCGCACAACCGAAGACCTTCTCTTTAAATCGAAACAGAGGACCTAAAATAGCCTACTCGTATATGATAGGGCATGACAATTTTCAACCGTTTGCAGGAGTTTCGAAACCGAGAACCTTCTCGCTCTGCTTTGGGTCCTCTATAAGGAAAGTAAAACTCTTACGGGTGTCCTCGGTTTGTTACGGTAGACGAGAGCACGCTTACGCACAAACACGCCCGCATCCCTACATAGTTTTAAACCGACGCCCATGAGCGTGTAGTATACGGTTCACGCCCGATTGCGGTTCAGAATCCTGGATCCGCCACTGTAGCTCAAAATGTAGACGCCCCTTCTAGAAATCTTTCCCGACGTATCGCTGGTAATTCCACGCGGCGATATTACTAACTTAAAGAGAAGGCTGAGTTCTGGGGAGAGGTGGAAAATAATTTGTGAGCGCTATCATTGTTATCATGCAAGTGTGGAAGAACATCAGAGAAAATGTTCCCGGAAAAACATGGCTCTTCAAAATGCCTTCATATTCTAAATATGACAAGTAACAGGTTAAAAATGAGGCCCGATTTTTATGCCACATGTTTGTGTAGTCCCATATACATCTTTCTGTGTACATTGCTTGTAACTTTACCAAGACTGAGCCAAATTTCTTATGAGTTTGATGACTTAAGAACCTTGCAGTACACACCAATACTTATATGCTACATGATCAACTTTTTCTGGTCGATTCCACACCGCGGCCAGAACTCAACTTCATCTTTAAGGTCAGCTGTAACAAGAATGGAGCGTGCTATTTTGCTTTGCCTCTCAAAAATTCGTAATTTGTGACATTGCAGGGTTTTTTGTAGGGCTTTTGTTTTTTGTTACGCGGTTAGTCACTTCAGGGGGAAAAAAATGGCCAAGGGAAATTACAAAATGCAAATACTCGAGGGCGATAGATATGCTGCTCTTTATTTTGAATAAACGATATAATTTCAATTCATTCCTACTTGGCCCGACCTGATTCTGGAGATAAATATTCATGGCCTATTATTTTCTCTAAGGGATTTCAAGAATTTGCAAATGTGTTATTATGTGCTATTCCATTTTTTGTATCGTGTATGTTATCCCATGATTGGAATTTTTTAAAGAAAAGAGCGTCATTTATTTATTGTGCTGAAAAGAAAATCTGACTGCCGCTTTGTTGTTATTGTTGTTGTTTAATTTTCTATGAGTATGAAATGCACTTTAATTAAGTAGAACGAAATGCAATAACATAATTACCTTCATTCTGAAGTGTCATTATCAATCGGTATATTAAATTGTGTTTTTTCTCTTCTTTTTGCAAGGGGCCTTTTTTTATTTTCTATTGCTCTTTGGCTTGTACGGTTTTACATTATCATCCATCAATGCCCTTTAAAAAATGTTGGTATACAAGACGGAATATGGAAGATGTGTCGCTTTGACTTATCAAGTTTATACAGTGCCAATCCAATGTGGTTTTTTTAATGGATTAAGTTGTTACATGTACTAGCTAAAAGACCATTGATTTTAGACATGGATTGTTCGCCCATGATGTAAAATGGGTTGCTTAAATTTAGCAGCATCAAAGTACGAGGATCGAACGAAGTGATCAATTATCTGTGGGCCTACATTTCTTTCTTCTTTCCTCATTAGATATTGCGGCGCTTGCAGAACGTTGCTTCGAAACCGTGGACCCACAAAATACGGACAACCATCAAATCTTTAATTCGCCTTCTGGCAAAAACAAGGAAAATGTGCTGTTGAAGAAAAAAAACACGGCCAAAAGAGGCTGTAAAATAGGTCGGTCGATTAGGGAATTTTACGGTCACTGACGGGAAGACATGTCTGGTAATCCAGCAAGGCTCAAATCAGTGCAACTTAACTCTTAACTCTTCGATCACTGATCCCATGTATGGCCGCTTCGGGTGTTCATGACTCTCACACTTTCGAGAGGAAACCTCCTCCTAGGACGAGCAACATACCTGTGCATTCGAGATGCATTTCCCGAAGAGAAGCTAAATGTTAAACCACTTTCCATATAGGCGGTAACGTGACTGATCATCAGGTATTGCGGAACCACCGGCGCACGAGCTCAAAATGCTAAAGGTATGTCCTCGGAACTCGGAAACTCTTAGTCTCAGCTCAAGACAGTTGAACGTCTTTAGAAAACAAACAACAACAAATCTCATCTCGAAATGACCATCTATAAACATTATAACTATGAAACAATTCAGAAATGAGGGAATCTAAGGCATCCCTGTATAATTGTTTAAACTTTCTCTTTCACTCAATTATCGGTGGTATCATTTCGGAGTTTACAATATAAAGTACGAATTAACAGACTACTCTAGGACGTACCACGTGATCGCTGGTCAAGATAGCAAGGAGCAACCAGCGGGTATGAGACGCCACCCAGAGAGGCTAAGATCAGGTTGCAGATATGCTAAGGATCGACGAGAGCTGTTTACTTACGGTGTCAAAAAGGAAATGGAAGTGGAAAAGGATGGGATGAGAGGCGTTGAGATTAGTTTGCAGACTCAAACCCCTTTTCTGAATAACTACACGGTCTGATGTGTCTCTGCCCTAGACTACATCCAATGGGCTCATTTTCTGTATAGACATTCCTTCGAAGTCAATTGTTGTTTGGTTTTATGTGGTAATTAATACGATCAGTACGTTATAGCTACATTCTCATAAAGGCTTCTTTCATTTATTTGTATATTCATTTAAACAAAGAATCCTTTCAAAGTCATTCAGTTTTCAGGTTTGAACATGAAATCAACTCAGGAAACAATATAGGCCTTTAATTTGCCTATAGCGCTTAGACCATAGGCCTACAAAACATAATGGCATCGTCAAAATAAAGGAGCACCAAAAGAAATATCACCAGTAACGAGAAGCGACACAACCTCCACTGTTTTTGTTGTTGTTGTTGTTGTTTGGTGTTATTTCGCTGTTTGTCAGCAATTAACTATTGTTGTCGTTGTTGTTGTTTGGTGTTATTTCGATATTAGTCAACAATGATATAGTTTGAGATCTCACTAGCTACTTTTTTCCCCCCGATTATGGACATTTTTGCCGCACTTGACGTATGATGACAGTAAAGGCACGGCTAAAGTCGCGGTAGAATTTTGAGTTTGCCTGATACAATTATTATGGGCATCACCAAAATGGACCCAGCCAATACGGTATTGGTCATCAGTGATCTTGGTAATGTTTCCCATCGTGAACCTTTCCTATATACGTGCTAGCTCTTGGTAATGTATCCCCACAGGAACTTACTTTGTGCCAGTAGAAAGAACGAATTTGATGCTCAAATCGAAATTAGAATGGAAATCAGGGGGGCGTTTCATCAACATTTGTCCTCCGTCAACTGTCAGCGCCGACTAAATTTGACCAATCAGAGGCCTGGAAAATAGTCGGTGACAATAAAATTGTCGGTGAAAATGATATTAGTCGGTGAAAACCACCGACTAATTGATTCATGAAACGCCCCCCAGATGTTCGGATAAAGGTGATGCGGAGAGCTCACAAGGAAGTGGATATTTTCTTCAAACGACAGGATAGATATCTGTAGCAAAGAACAAACTACGAACGTCTCCATTTTATATCATATTTTCGTAGACTACGGCGGAAATCTATAGCATTAATGTACGCCTAAGTAATTGGTCGGAAAAGTAGAGGCTACAAACGGACAAAGATGGAAATAATCAACATTGCCTTTCTGACTACATTTGAGACAATGTAGGGGCATACAAAGGGCAAACTCTATCGGAGAGAAACACAAGTCGGTATTATAGTGTGCGTGAGCCAGAAACACGATCGCAACTACTTCCGAAAAAACAACCTCAGGCAACTTCAATGACGCTATACGTCACCATCTGAAATGTGCGAACATTAGAATGATATACTACGTAATCCGAACATGATTTCTATGTGGCTTACAATAGAGCATTGAAATTACCCTCGAGTTGAATTCTCGAAAGTAGTTGCAATCGTGTTCAGAGAAAATTTTACAGACTGCTTTATTTGCAGAGGTTTTTGATGCATCTAACATTTATGAGAAAATGAGAGAGAGAAAACAGTCAGTATGCAAACTTGGTCTATGTAGCTTTGAACATCCACATATCGTCGATGAACATGGTGAAGAAGGGAAGAGAGACAGACAGACGCGAAGAGAATGTTAACATTGATGGATAGAATGTAGAATGTTCTACAGGCCGCAGTGTTATCATTATTATCTGATCATGCGCATATTGCCAGCGAGGATGATTGACTTCTGCTTCGACAACATACACGCTTATATCATCCTTATTTTGTATTTCAGATGTGCTCTTTTGACTGCCAGAACATTTGTGCGTTATTAAACCTTGGACGCACATCTTTCATGATAAGTGGATAGGAAAAATTGTAATTAAGTACGCAAGACTGCATATATTT
This sequence comes from Mesocentrotus franciscanus, assembly GCA_037976565.1. Taxonomy (NCBI): domain Eukaryota; kingdom Metazoa; phylum Echinodermata; class Echinoidea; order Camarodonta; family Strongylocentrotidae; genus Mesocentrotus; species Mesocentrotus franciscanus. Next base: position 24,696,699 of record CP137677.1, on the reverse strand, counting down.
CCCGTGTCATTGCAGCAACATCCTGAACTTCATCTGCATCCTGCTGCCATCGCTTGCCCCAAGCCTTCCTATCTAATTTCCGAAAGAAAACACATTTCCGAAAATCATTATCGCCAATACAGTCTTACGATAACAGAACCCGATAAAAACTTACCAAAGACTGCGTCTAAAGGAGTGCGGTGTTTCGCGACAAGCCTACAAAAATAAAAGTAGGCGTGAGAAGGAACGAAAAGCAGCACCAAGACAAAGAAAGAAGCGAAAATTAAAAAGGAAAAAAGACGAAGAAATTAAATGGAAATAAAAGTGATTGAAGAACTAGAAAAGAGAAATAATGGAGGCACGAAAGCCCCATGTTTGGTATCCTAGCATGTCTTCATGAGATTGAAGTTCAGATCAGCGGGGTTTCTTAAAAAGCTGATCATTTTGTTAGGTGCCTGATCTAGACGAGTGTTGTTTATGGAAGCTGCGAACATTATTAGTTTTCTCGGCCCCACACCATCATAAAGCAATATAGAGATGATCGAGGCTTTACGCAGTTGTGACGTAAATTAAAAGTCACGGTGGCCCATGGTAACAACATCAACAACAACATATTTGCTAGGCATGCTGGGAGCAATCCATGATAACAACAGAACGTCTTGGACATCATTAATATTAATATCGGAGAGAAACATGCTCCGCATCCCTTCCTCCCAATCTACACCCCTTCATCATGTTCACACTATCACCCTCTTCTCCCCTCCTGATCCCTCTACGCTCTCCCCCACCCCACTTAAAATCTAAATGAATCTGCCTGTTAAACTGGCCAAGTTGGATCATTGTGACCTCTTTTTTTACCTTCTTGTATAAAAAGTAGACATATTTTTCTCTTCTCTTGCCGAATCTCCTTATAAACCACGTGACTACATGAGGTTAATATTGGAGGTTTCTCATTTTGTAGGACCCCGTTCGAGCCATTTTAATGAAAAGTGCCCTCTAACGTGAAGAGTCAATAAATGAGCAATATGACCCAGATACCTTATTAAACTTTTTTAGCTGACCTAGACTGGTTCTGTCCGCTTCACACTTAATAGGACAATATACCGCCGGCTTTAAAGTTTCTTTATATAACTTCAATATGTACTACAAACCCAGACAAATCAGATAAAAGGAATTCATTAACTTTTGTCAATTGCCTAGAATTCTTTTCCCTTACTTTTAAATTTTTTTAGAGAAGTTCGCCTACACTCCCTTTTCAAACATTACTTTATTTTATTAACTAAAAAGCACAATGTTGCCTCTCGATACTGTCTTTATGTGATATATATATATAGGTCACACCGCCAAACCAACTACAAACCGATTCAAAACCGACCTATTTTTAGCCATTTAGGGTAACGTTTGAGTTTGTTCGATCTGTTGTCGGTCTGGTATCGGTCTCGTCGATGCGACGGTAGCATTATTCTCATAATACCTTCCATTCAACCATAATATCCCAGTCACACTGACGAGATCGAAACGAGACCGGCAATAGACCGAACAGTAAAATTCATTACTCATGATGTCCAAAACTCAGTCGTTTGTGGAGTCGGTTTGGTAGTGTGACTAAGGTTTTACTCCCTTACTACCATTCACGTCTATAATACCTTAGTCAAACTGGCGAGACCGACACCAAACCGAAAACACACCGAGCAAAACATAACCCTACCCCAGAATAACCGAAAATTGGTCGGTTTGAGTCGGTCTGGCGCTGTGACTTTATGGCCAAACTTGGTCGGTTTGAGATCGGTTTGTCGTAATGACGGTTTGTAGTTGGTTTGGTCGTGTGACTGACATATTAATGGCCACAAATATTCGGTATGGAATTAGTATGGCGATGTTACTGAAGTATAAAACAGGTACGCAATCATCGCACCTTGGTTCTTGACTCTCTTCTGAAGTACCCTCGCTCTCAAAATATTAAAGAGCGCGGCGGGACGAGGCGGGATTGCTTGGACGTCGCTTCCTTCCCCTGCCATCATAGTGGTGTCCATTGCACCTATTTCAATTTAATTGGGTTCCTGACAACCGAGTAATGATAAATTTTGAGGTGGTTGACGTTCATATGAGATGGTATTAAAGAGATGAGGCGCCATTTTATTCACAGTTCCAAAACGATACATGGATATTTTTTTCCTGCGTCAAGCTTGCGATGAGATGAAGCAAGGGTTGATATTTCCAACAAGGGATTTTTTTTCCCCCATAATACAAGCAGCTTTAACTGTTTAATAGTGATTATTTTTTTTCTATTTCATGTCCGTCGAATCGTATCACATTGCAGTACATGTACGTACATGCCTTGACAATGGGATGGATCAAGGATTTTGTAAAATGGGAGGCAGGAAAAAAAAAAAAAAAACCCTGACAAGAACAAATGGTACGATATCTTCAAGGTGCAAACTCAATCCAACATAATCAACAACGAAAAAACTCTCTGACAAAACAAAATCTCTGAAAAGCAACACAAAAATGAAAGGGGGCACATTTTCGCGTACTTACAAAAATGCCAGATTTTTGGTTTAATAGGGGTGGGGAACGGGCCGGTGGTGACCCCTTAAATCCGCCAATGTCTCAGCTTGTCCAAGTGTATTCTAAAGGGAGGTTATTATCATTCCATGCACTATC